>KK499894.1:357494-594617 GCA_000688715.1 Glossina pallidipes
CAAATGACCGTTCGCGGTAGACTAGACATGGTATAGTTTGTTTTCGGAAAGTAAACAATAAAAAAAGTTGTAAATAGTAAAAAATAGTTTGTATGCATATTTTAGGAAAACTCGATAAGTTACATGATGATACAGTAACGTTGTATGCGAAAAATTTTAAACGAAATTTTAAAAACGGTCATTTGACCGCGCACGGTAGGTTTAGTGTTAATTATCGAGTTGCGATTAGCATTTTCATATATTTGTTTATGGATCTCTGTTTACAATTTTACACATTCAGCCTTATTAAGCAACATTTTTAAAGTTAAACGGTTTAAATAACGGAGATCATTAAAAGCACACAAAAGTTAATAATTTTCAGTTTTAAACTAGACAAAGTTTTGCTTAGAATATTTTTCGGCTTAAAGTATTAGCAAAGTGAGCTTAGCTCTAAGTGTTAGAACTATGACTTTATATATGAAAGCATATCAACCAGAAATGCAAGTAGCAACGATAAAGCCAACACTATACTGTATTAGAGGCATTAAAGGCGAACACATGAGTCTATGTAACTATGTTAGATCGTTACTTATAAGGTATGATGTACCGCAGTGAAATTCGAACCAGCAATCACCGACTTGCCAGTCGCGAAGTCTATCCATTGCACTGTGCGATTTGCCAATATGTTTATATTTTGGGAATTATTAAACAGGAAGTGAAAGTCTGAACGCATAGACGAGAAGGTAAAGCCAACTTGCAGTCTTCCGACTTAAAAACCAAAGAAGAACGCGAAAGAAATGAAAATTTGACTTGTGTATTTGTTAGACGTTATATTAGATGGCCACTAAGACTTTCGATTGCCTCTTTTATAAAAACTTTTACTGCGCCGGGCAGTCAAGCCCGGTTTTTTGAATCAGATACTTACTTGAAGAATTTGAGGTTTCTGGGTTAAATGTTAAAGTTTGAATATTTTTAAAAATAAACGACAAAAAAATGTTCGAACAAAACTCCAAATTTCGCACAGATCGAGAAGAAGGACTGCGTTTCGTCTCTGGTGCTCTATTTGCTACACAGAAGTAGATAAAATTACTGTAATAAACCCGATAGCTCATTTAATCTAAAATGCAATTAGAATTTGTAATTTTTTAATACCACAAAATTTTTTAATTCTTCTCGAGAGCACTCTTTTCATTTTCTTTTTCTATTTTTGCTGTAGAGAAAAAACTTTACGTCACTGCAACATGATCATTTTTCATTTATGTCACTGAAAATTGCAAATTATTTTAAAACGGTTTTATTTTATTCAAGAAGAGTAGTAAAGACGAAAAAAAAAAAAAACAGGATGAAGCAAGAATTACACACATATGAATGTAAAAAACATAAGGTTTTATGTAAAACATACCAACAGAGAGTAAACGATAAAAATTATAATAAAAATTTTTTACTTATGAAAAAAACTGTTAACACATATGCAAGCGTAAGGTAAACAAATGAAATAACACTTTCGTGTAGCAAGTGAATACGATAAACGAGAAGGTGGTGAAAAGCGCGAGCTATTGAGATGAAAAAGAAATTGTTGGAATAAATGGCGGAATTTTACTTCAACAGCAGCAGTAACTTTGTAAGAATTTTTCATTTTATTGTAATCGTTTTATAACATGCACACGTATGCAACCTGTTAAGTAAACAGGCACACAAACACGCTCAGGTATATTGTGCATGCAAAACTTACCAAAATTACAAACAGATATATGAATATATGCATATAAGTGGTAGACAAAAAAAGGTTAAAAGAAAATGCCAGAAAAAAAAAAAAGAAAAAGAAAGAAAACATTAACGAACCAAATGGATGTTACATCTGCGCAGCATTACAAACAACATGATTTTCGGTTTGGATGCAGGCATTTATATTTTTATACGTGTTGGCTTTGCTCTTAGCCTCTCATAATGTATTATATTTTGATAGCAAGAGGAAATGCAGTTGCAATGTTTGTTGTCTTCTCATGCTATCACCGCATTTTCATTTCTTTTCTGTACCTTTGCATGTACGTACATATGTATATGTATATGTGGTAAATTGATTTATGAAATTCCTTGTAATGCTAAAATTTACTGAATACTGCATGTACTTTAATTCAAATTGTGTTAAATTATTTGAAAAAGCATTGCAGAGAGCTAAAATTGAAGAAGAGGATAAGTAGAGAAGGAAAAGAGAATTTAATTGAAAAATTGTTCGCACACGAATGTGTGTATGCAGAAAATTTCTGCTGAACATTATGGTAATGTTTAAGTTTGAAATTATGGAAAAACTTGCATCATATGACAAAATGTGAAAATGGATTTTTAATTACCGAATAAACAATATTTTGCAAATAATTTTATTGTTAAAATGTTCTCCCGCCTTCACAAATGCAATAATATTTGTGCTATCGATAATGCCTTAAAGTGAGCAAAAATTGTTTGCATTTTAATTAAGCAAATATTTTCACTTTTCTTTTACTCCCTTCGATAGAATGGAACAACAACGTCCACAGTTGCTGATCATATCGATATCGTTACTATATTGGTTTCGTAACACTGCCGATTGCTGGAAATTTGATAGTGGTGGTCCTGGTGCCTTAGGTCCTGGTAATGCACCACTAATCCTTACACGTCCGGCCCGTAGTCCATCAGGGGTGGTAGCGGCTCGTGGCCCCTCGCCTGTTGTAGCTAGTGCGAGCAATAGCAGAGGTGGTAGTTTTGCGGCCCTCCTCCACGCTCAACAACAGGATATATTATATGCGTGTCCCTTGAATAGCATGTGCCAATGTGCCGGGCTACCCAACGAAACGTCAACACTGATTGAGATTAATTGCAACGAAGTCGAGTTGTATAAATTTCCAGGTGAGTTAAATCCACAAAATTGTGGTAATTAATGAAAAAATTTGCCAGAATCATTACATTGTAACATATATTACAGAATTTAAATTTAAATTAAAACGAAAATGAAAATAAAAAAATTAACGACGTTGTAACGAGCAGGTATAGTGTAAATAATTAATTGCGTTATGCGTACGTGCAGGCATGCACATTGTTTGTTTGTTTGTCAACTTTAGGCTTTGTTGAATGCACGAACATTTAGGAAAAACATATACACATAAGCAGGAGACTTTACTTGTTCATGAAAATGATGGCATTGGCGTTTGGTGGTGTGTGTGTGTGTGGGCTTTGTTTATTTGTATACCTGCGTGCTTATATGGTGGTAGACAACATGCTAAAGCTTTTATGCGGTTTGTGGAAGTAGAGACATGCGGATGTGTATGGTTGCTTGCCTTTCATACCACTCCCTATAATATCGTTTGAATGTTGTTTTGTAAAACGTATATAACTAAATACATTTACACACTTAAACTCCATCTCTATAGCAACGATTTTTTTCTTTTTTATTTCATATGCTATATATGTTTGGCTGAGTCTGTGTGTATGGATGGTCATCAAGCCAAATAACGACGACACAAGAGATGCTGCAAAGTGGTTTTTATGGTTGATTGCGCTGATTGCGGCGACAACGCAATTTGCTTTTTGGTCTTTAAGGGTAGCACGATAAAAACGAAAACGTGTATACAAAAATACATATACAGAATACACATAAATACCAATAAACTTTAGTAGTGCATAAGCGGGTTAATGAGCAGCGATAGAAGCCCAGACAAGTAAGGAAGGCTTGTTTTAAATATATTAACATTGGATTGGGGATCGGTCGGTGCTTTTCATTTCACTTCAGTTTCATTTGACATTTTAATAATATGGAAATGTAGGCATTGTCACTCATATGTGTGCTTTGACGTGCAAACCGTGCAATTAATTTGAATCCAAAACTCAAACAGTATTCAGCATTCACTTGATCTTTTCCTCGCTATCAAAGGAAAATCGTAAACTAATTTTATCACTTCGTTCGTAGCATCCAAAGATGTGCGTTAGAGACCAACACAAATCATAAATAAATTCTCACCAAACATGACACATTCTGATTTAAATTAGATTAATATGTATGTGCCTTTGTAAAATTCACAAATCTCGGAAATTGCTATTGAAAGTGGAGTAAGTTTCGAGGAAAAGTCAATTCAAACAACCATTTTTTGGTGATAAGTTCAGATACTCATGCAGTAAATTCTGCGCTTGATGCACATGCAACCGCTTTAACCATACTTTGTTTTGAGGATATGAAACATCCACGGCCGAAACAATTTCGTTCACAGACTTCTAAAAGAGACTACGCTTATTAACATAAACACAGTGCTAAAGTCGAGACAATCAAGTCAGCGTTTGAAAGTGAACAAAATTTATTATCACAATTTGAACAAAATATGTGCAACAGCTTGTGTCTATGAAGACACAACTATGTCGCCACAAAGAATATAACATTGTCAGCATACATGTAGCGCGTTTATAGTTGCATGCTCTATTTTCTCATAACTTGCTCGAGCATACTTTAAATGCAGGCTAATTAAAAAATTCATAGAGCAGAAACGATAACTGACAACTGCTTGCTTTCACTAATTGCATTTGTGCCGAGCTGATCATGGTCACGTTGGCATAAAACTCCGAAATGCTTGTAGCAACCTGCACGTGAATGACGATCGTCGCACTTTGTGACTTTTTTTACGATTTCATTTAACTGTTAATTGATTGTCTCAGTTTAAGCTTTTCATTCAAATTTTTATGATGAATTATGAGATGATGAGTAGGTCAATGGACGGACGGACAACATCGGTTAAGAACAAGAAAGCGTAACCTAAAATGAAAAGTCTCATTTTCCAATGGTGAGCACAAATTATTTTATTCTTCAGTTAGTTTTTCTGTAAGCCTTTTCAACTTCTTTCTAATCCCCGTTTGAGGAGATAAAGTAATAAATATTTAACTTTGTTTATAAGAATTTATTGTTTAGAGTAAGAGCCTTTCCCTTTCTTTGAGTAAGATTCAGTTGTTTGGTATCGAGCCGAAAGATCTGCAAATAGCTGAAATTCACCTGACCTGTGGCAAATCGTTTTCTTTTGAGGAATAAATTTCCAAATATTTCATTTCAATATAACCTTGATTGACTTTTAATAGATATATTTTATTTACTATTACTACTTCATGCTCTACCTGCACCACTGGGTAGGAATGTATCCAAGACATACCCGCAACGGCTGGCTAAATATAATAAAAAAATAAATAAATAAATAAATAAACAAAAGATAAAAATCTACAAAACTTGAAGTAAATAAAAGTTTTTTTTTACAATTTTTATACAGAAAATGGAAAAGTTTTTCTCCTGGACCGCTGTTACTGTGCAGATGGCAATTTTTCAGGTAGAAAAACAAATCCATCATTTACGAGTGTCCATCAATTGATTTTAGAGAAAAAGCTGTCGATGTTTAATTTCTTTTGTTTCGATCAAAATCATCAGAGAAAGAATTGTACATACGATTCTCATTAAAGCGTTTTATTTTGAAACTGCAATTAAAATTTGAAAGTCATTGGATTAAGATTAAAACAAAGAGGGATGAGCCATCCATATAGTTTCAAAAAAATTCCTTTAGAACTTTAATTTTGAAAAGGTTTTGGTTTCACCGCTTATCTGTGATTAGTAAATCATACAATTTATTTAATGGCTTTGAACATTGTGATGGGCGTGGCCAATTTGTGTTTAAAACCCTTTTAATCATTTTTGTGAAAACTCAACTACAATTGCTATCAGCCAAGTTTAAACTAATCCATGAGTTATTACATTAATCTTACGTCACAAATTGCTAAGTCCAATCACAAATCGAGGAAAACTTGAAACTAAGTAATAGATAAATAAAGAAGGTAGAAAAGAAACACAGCACAAATACAAAATAGGTCACAGTTAAGGATCTTACAACTATTTGTATAAAGGATGAAAGCGTGCAATTGCGGAAAAATAAAACAATTTGGAATAGGTGATCATTATCTTAGAGTGCCATCGAGGTTGAATAATAAATATCGCAAATTACTTCAAAAAGCTCTAAAGGGATTAGTCAGACCATAGTTGAGTCAATATTATTTAATCTGAATCAGCGGGTACTGATGGGTTTTGTGATATAGAATGCTATTGTTTTTTGGAAACTTCTCTTCTCGGGCCTTCCAAAATTAAGACAATGTTGGATATCCGCGAGTTTTCGGGTTTCGCAAGTTTGAGCGATTGTGGTCAAAATTGCTTCAATTGGATGAAACAATCACTAGAGAATGCAACAAATGGCAACTAATGCAGTTGAGGCAAGAAACAGATGCAACGACAATGTAATTTTTCAGCTTAGCGACCTATGGCCAGATTTGACAAGACTAGCCCAAAAAGTGTTATCACTGCAATGAAATATGTCACTATAGCCGCTGCATTCAATAGATATTATCACTTGCGATTAGCACTCGCTTCAATCAGTGACATATTGCCTGTCCGAGCAGACGGTACGTTCTTATGGCAATACCAAAGGATTAGTCTCTAGTGTGATCAAATGGTCAGTCGTTGCGGAATAGACTCCATATTCATATTCTGATAAAAAGATTAGAAAAATTTGTTTTTTTAATAAATTTTCAATCTTATTCCCGATATACTCTATTTATATAAACATTCAGGAGATTTGAGGCGTATTATATCAATCACCGAAGCATGCGAGATATATTTATTTTGTCAAAAGCTTCACAACGCCCAGAGGAAAGCTGCAGAGACCCCACGAAGTATTTATATTCTTGACCAGCATCAAATTCTGAATCGATTTAAGCATGCCCGTCCGTCCGTCTCTTTAATGTGTGTTGTGAACATTGTGCTAATGACAGAAATGAAGCTATCGACTTCAAATTTGGCAGAAATATTATAAGTTTTGTCTGCAGCGCGCGCCTACAGTGCCACGTAAAGTGAGGACACATCTGCTATTCAAAAAGAATAAAAAATTGCTTTTTTGCTCATTACTATAAAGTACAGCAGATAAATCTACAAAAATTTGATCGTATATTCTATGGCCAATGCTGCAGTACCTTTACAAAAATGTGGAAGAAAGCTTGGAGACCGCCATAAAGAATACAAATTCTTTGCCACTTCGGAATGCACCTAATTATGTCCATCAGTTAATATGTCCATCTGGCTATATGTTCATCTGTTCGTTTGCGTAGCTCTGCAGTATCTGTAGTAAAAATTCTCACACTTGCAAATATGCAGATATCACACGCCTACAACGCACGCACGTCCATATAACAAAAACTATGAACATCTTTGCTCTCTGTGTTTTTCGCTTGTTACTCAAAAACTACAACACGTACACCATATAAATTTTCACTTTTATTTCGAAAATAGAAATAGTCAGCCGTGCCCACCCAATATTATAGGGTATGAAAATGTAGCTCTTTCACGTTTTTTTAGTGCTTCTTAGGAGAGCGGTGATGAATGTAAAATATTCGGTCATGACCGAATATAATTTTCTTACTTGTTTTTTTTTTTTTTTGTGAAGCTGACCGGCATTGTATAGGTATTTTATTAGTGCTTCTACTACATAAAAAATTTAAGTGATGAAGCCCAATAAAACCATATTCATAAATACGCATATCAACTTTTCCGTTGTTGCATGTAGAAGGTAAAGAAAACATTAAAAATTTCAATTTATGTTTGTATGAATGTCTCGTCTGTGCATTTACACAAATAATTTATTTAGATCATATTTTTTTGTGAATTCAAATTATTTCCTTGCGTTTGTATTTAAATATGTATTGAAAATAATCACGTTCTACCAAGATGGGCTCTTCAGTATTCAGTGTTTATTTTCCTTTTTCTCTTAGTGTGAAGTAAAAGTGAAGAGTTAGTAGTGCAAAATAAGTAGATAGACGTTTAAAAAAAAAAAATAATGATACGACTATTTAGGTTTGATTTTTTGACGGCATCACTGAAAAGTCTATTTTCGCTGTCATTCTGGTATTCGCGTACAATGAATGCGGAATTATTATATAAAGAGAAAAAAAAGGCAGGTGTTCATTAAAATTTATTTTGGCGTCGTAAATGGGGGTCTTGTCGCTAAGAGCAGCACAACAACATCGAGCGTTTTGTCAATTTTCTGTCCTCTCCTATTTTTCGCAGATTAAGTGAAAGTATAAGCATACATATAAATTAAATGAAGTAAATGGTAGATAGCAAGGCTTCCAATTCTTATGATGGATTTTCTTTTATATATAAAATTATTTCAAAGTTTTTTCCTTCAAGAGCTACGGAAACAGTTAAAAGCCAAACGAAGAAGATCGACTAAAATGAAGAACTTCTTCGCAATTAGTCATGAAAAGATGCGCTTCATCCCTCTAAGAATCATACGATTTGAGTCGCTGAATGGTATTGTCACTCTTAATCGTTGAAAATCGAGCACAAGAATGCAAATCAGCAAAACATTTCTCAGGCTTCTTTGAATGCTTTCTGCTGGGCCCATGTTTCGATTCTTAATCTTAAAGTAAACTGTTGTAAATCTCCTGTAATGTTTTTAGCATTTCAGTCTAAGATATTTGATTTGTAATACCAAACCTAATTCCGTAGTTAAAATCCCCAACCATTTAAACGTATAGATAAGAAAGAAATCGTTAAGCATTGTGAGGTAAATGGCTCTCAATTGTAATAATCTTTTGGGATCGTCTTTAAAACAATAATTTGCAATTATTACTTATACTGATTGCTGTGAAGTTTTGCGTGGAGCCCATTTAACCCTCTATCACTGACTGCCGTTTATTGTTTAAAAAAAAAAGCTCTCCGCATCCAAGTTACAAATCGTTGTAATTTTCGACAAAATTTCAATAAATTTGGTAAGCCGGCGTATTTTGAGCCAAACGCGGAGGCTATTGAAGGTTGGGGAGATGGAATCATTTTTTTTATCATTTCACATATAAAACCGGATTTACAAATAACAAAATTTTACAATTTTTCATATTTCTCCTCAAAGGAAAGGCAAAGTCGTTGAAAGCAAACTTCTTTGTATACTGAATGAACGCTCAAAATTTGAATGGCATGGGACCATATGTTCCAAAACTCTTCCATGTAAATATGCTTACATATAATAGGTTTTTATATGACAAGCTGGCTTAATCTGCAGTGTTTAGTTTATATTTAATAATAAGGATTTAATTTTTGGTATTTTATGACAAAAATAGGCGAATATTTAGATGAAATGACCATGGTCGACTATAACGTTTCAGCTTTTTTGTATATATTTACAGAAAAATTCTTTGCGGCAGACAAAAATTACTTCTGCAAAATTCTTTTCAGTCTCAAATCTCTATTTTAGCGGATATACCTTAAATTCGGTATATTTTTGTAAAACTTAGTAACACGTACTGGAGATGCTATTCTTGACGACTTAGTCATAGATATCTATCGATCGATCTATCTGTTTGGTGACGCTTTTGTTAAGATATGGAAACTTCGTTTAAAAAATCAAATTTGACCTGAATCCATTTCTTATCATGTTGTATATGTTTGTTAGGTTTGAAAGTCCGGCAAATTAGTTCATGACTCTGCCCATAATTAGCAAGAAACAGATAATAAAACTCTTTTTTTAAATTTTGATCACGAATTCGTTGTTGCTTGGTTTGCTTTGTACACTTATTGGTGATCTGGTGTCGAATTATTAGCGAAATAAAGGCAATACCCTAGATCTTCTATACTACACGGTTTGATATAAGACGGATTCATATAACATGGCGGAAAAACTGTGATCGTGTTCGTATAACACACTAAAATAGGCCCCAATTTTATTACGTTCTAAGTCCGATAATTAATACAAAGCTTAAGTTCATCGAAGAAAATGTGGAAAATATACTGTGCATTGGTAAATTTTTATACATTTCTGGCGAAAAAGAGGATTTATTGCTCAAGACCTATAACAATTGTATTTGTATACAATCTAAGTGACTCGAAACGAATTGCGAGGAGGTGTATCGTGTATATAATAAGATGAACTATATACATACAGTCTGATAGTGGGTATTAATATATTCGACCCAAACCTTTCTTTATATCTCGTTCCTCATTAATAGAATGGTAATGCAAACTCAAGAGCTCTTAAAACGATTTTTTTTATTTTCTCTTCCTTATTTTTCCCCTTTTTTTTTTGTAACTTATGCATTCAAACCTTTTACCTTTTTTTCTCAACCATTTTGCCCAACTTAGTTTTCTATTAAACCCTTTTAAGCTTTAATATAAACTTTCGTAGTTTCCCTGACTTTTCATACTATTATTGTTGTTGTATTTGTTCTTTAGAAAAATTTTCGAAATATTTTCCTTTTAACCTTGTGCCAGTCAACTGACAATAATCACCCCTAACCCCAATCATGTTGTTGTATATATAAACATTAAATTCTCTAAATATATAACTTACCAGTGCTTTTAGAAAAAAAAAAAAGAAAAAAAAAAATACGTACGTTTTTTTTGTTTTTTGGATTTTATGAGAAATTCAGTATACATGCATGATTAAATCTTTCGGAATGCATATATATATATATATATATATATACATGCACACGCTTAACTAGACCACAAAACATATGCTCTTTGTTGCCTTTCGTTTCCTAATAGCCTAAATGAAGGAAGGAAATTTGCATAATTACCTGGTGAAGTCTTTTTCAACTTTTCCATGAATATGCGATGGATACGTGCACTGTTGAAAAATTCAAAAACGAGGCCAAATGTTTTCTTAGAAAATTGCTTAAAGAAAGTAGGTGTTAAACATGTAGACACATTTAAACATTCATTGTTAGCCAATTATTTAGCACATTATGCCCTGTATCTACGTGTGCTGAGAAGACGAAAAGCAAAAAGAAACGGAAACGAAAATTGAAATTTTCTCATAATAATACCACCGAAACAACATTTACATTAAAAAGAGAAGAAAAACAAAAAAACAAAACTGATTATAATATATTTACGATTCGAGTACAAAATTGCGTTTAGTATGAAATTTTCTTTTATGTATTTTAATGAATTAATAAAGACTTTCTTTAAAGACTATCCTTTTTTCGATTAAAACGTTGAGAGAACGTATTGCTCTGGCTTTTCAAGTCTTTCGTAGTTCTTTTTTCCTTTCCTTTATTTGCTTAAACAATATTTCTTTTTTCGTTTAAAATCTCGTTTCATTTTCTTTTCTTACACATTTTAATATTTAAACAAACACATCTCTTGGTGGTATTCTAAATATTGTTTACACTTGAACGCAGACACGTTCTTTCACAATATGTCACCACAATTTCCGCAAAACAGATGAACATGAATTGTTTGAAGCAAAATAAAAAAAAAGAAAAATAGAAAAAAAAAAATGAAAACTAAAACTACAACTAAAACTGAAAAGAAAAGACCATCGTCATCATCATCATCATGAGAGTCAAATGGGCACATCATTCTTATAAAACCAACCATGATACACTATGCGCCACGCTTGAATAAAACAAAAACAAAAACAATACATAGCAATATATTAAGACCCATATAAAGCATTTAACACTCACATACACAAACATAAACATGTTTTCATATGGAATGGATAAGAAAAACAAAAAAACATAGGAGACATCCTATACGTTGGCAAGACAGAGCATAACAGAAATAGAAGGAGAAAAAAAACTAAACTAAAGAGAAGAAAAGTAAAAAAATTCGTTATATTCATTATTCTAGCTTCTATAGAGGAAAGAGCGCGCCTTACTGAACAGGGTCATACAATGTAATGAACATAAGCAACAGTAAAGGAAGTTTACAACTTCTGATGTTAAATTTTGCTTGATATTATTTTTTCCGTTTCATATCCGGCAGGCAGCAAAATAGCAAAAGTAAAGAACATTTGCTTTGTGATGATGTTTGTAACCGAACGAGCGAATTCTACTGCGAGCAACATCATAAATATCTCAATCAATCAAACAATTGGCTCAACTTTGCAGCCTGTTGCTGTCGGTGCCAATGCAGGCGCGGAACTTCTAGCATAGTAGGAAAACTGATCTACAATTGTCGGCATTTTTTTTTTCGCAAACGCAAATCCGCAAAAATCTTACTTTACTGTAGGGTATTTCAGGTTTATCGAGGATGACCGGCGTCTTTCTACTCTACATTTCGACTCTGTTTCGTGTCTAAATCATTGAGGTCTTTGCTCTATATCATGTACGTAATGTGTCACAGTTTGTTAGTTAAGAGACAACACCAAGAAAAGAAGAAAACTAAAGACTTTCTTTAACTTTCCGCAATATAAGAAAGCAAAAAAAAAAGATAAAATAAAATGGAATAAAACAAAGCGAAAAGTAAGAGTAAGTAAAGAAAAAGGAAATTTTATTTCTCTACTAATTGCTAAGGCACTATATATGATGATTCAATGCTTATGTGAGCAAATGAGTGCAATAAAAGCTGAACAAAAGAATACCGCCCGGAAAATCTCAACTTAATTCGGCTGTTTGTGCGTATAAGCAGAACATTGTTGTCTGGCTTGTAAATGATTTCCGTAAATGCTCTTTTGAAAAAAAAATAAGGGAAAAAAATTAGAAACATTTTTTTTGTAGCTTAATTAACAATTCCAACAGCTCTAGTGTAGACTTAATGCAACGCGCTGCAAAATTACGCTCATTCATTTATTCATTCGTTCATTCATTCAAGGGTCAAGCGTTACAATGTAGTAAAAAGTACGGGAAACAAAATTTAACAAAAATTTTATTTTTCAACTTTCCGTTCAGCAAACAAAGTTAACAAACGGCTTAGAGGGTAAAGTAAAGAGAACAGATATTCTTTTAATTACTAGCTGCCAGCTAATGAAGAAATTATCAGAAAGAAAGTTAAGGTTCAAATTTATGCAGCCTTTCTCTTAGTTTTATTATTATTATTATTATTTTTTTTTTTTTTTTTAATTTATTGCCTTGATTTTATTTTAAAGCTTTTAGGAGATAATTAAAATAAATTTTTAATCTCGTTTTCTCTTTTAAGAAATTTTCTAGCTTTTCCTTTTCCTTCGATAATTAACTTAAATTAGAAAATGTGGGTGAAAAAACTATTACGCTCGCCAGGACTGAGGAAGCATTCACATTAGCAATTCTATGTCACACCATTTTTTTAATCATTTGTCCTTCGCTTAATTATAAAAGGGCGACATGAATATCTTAAATATCAATTTAAATTTAAAATGCAATTATATATGCGACGGCAGTATTCCCATTAGCGAAAATGCTTTTGATTATATTTCTTTGTGTTAATATTTCTTGCTTTTTTTTGCACGCAACACGTACTTTGACCGAAGATTCAATTCTGTTGTATTGTATATGAAGAACACCCACAACACAATACTACCCTCCGAACTGCCTGCTTATTACAGTCATTGAGTGCGGGAGGCTACGTTATGAATTCGGAAGCTATACCGTAGTATTCAGCTGATCATTTCTTTTCCATCACTGACCGAATTATTCTGAATGAATATCGCGATATCCTCAACGGTGAAGTGGTTAGCATATTGTTGCCGAATACCGCCATATTCCAAGATGATAATGCGTCCGTACACACAAACAAAAAGATTCTGTCTTGCATTGAGGATCACTAGAATATCATTAAACATCTTCACTTGCCAGCGCAATCGCCAGACCTGAACAGAATTGAATCAGTATAGGGTGCTTTAGAACGGAGAGTGAAGAGTAGTTTTCTATCCCCAACATGATTGAAGCAATCGCCGGATGTTGTGGTAAAAGAATGGAACATCATACCGTTGAAAACTATTCAGATGTTCTAGGAACATGGTCCGCCAAGAGCTGCAGCTTTTGCAAATGACGGCCCAACACCCCATTAGTCTTGTGCACATGCTAGGCGTTCATATTATTTTGCCCCCACGAAGTACTCAGGTTTTTAACTTTTTCAATAGAAATTCGCTGAAAATCGTATGCAACTACTTTTTATTATACCATTCACATTCTTAATCAATTTATGTCCCTCTATTCTGACATTGTGTCGCAATTTTCAAGATATTATAGTGAAGCTGGACATTTTTGGCCTTTTTCTTATATATTTGAGTTTTTTCGGGCATCCATCAAATTGTGAATGATCGGTATTCACACTTGCCGAAAATAGTATTTTAATAACACAAACGAATCGGATTTTCCAATGCGTTGAGACTCTTACAAGAAGCTTTACTAAAACCGCTGTAATTCGCAAAGTAATCATCGATATAACATGAGATTTTCATAAATGTTTGTAAGAGAAGACATCCATGGTTCAGTCCCGGGAATTATTGACCGCTTTTGTATAACTAAACTTTCCACATTTTCTTATTCTTCTTTTTAATTTAATTTTTATAATTATTTTGTTAAATGCTTCAAAGCCTTAAAAAAGTGAGGTATAGTTTAGCGAAGATCTAAACCCCAATGAGGTTGGTAATAATAACTGTGTTGGCAGCACTTGTCTTCAGAAAGGAAAATTAATGACTAAAACGTTTTTTTCAATAATTCTGTTCTTGTTTTCGGCAAGAATTTGGCTTTTCCTACATGAGACGACGATGTTAAGACATAAAGAAAATTTCCTTTTACATATATAGGGCATAAGCGCTGTCAAAATATTTATATTTATATATGAAGTGTATGCCTAACTTGTTTGCCGTTCAGTGACAAGCAAGTCAATTACTTTTTGAACTGTTCACGTGTGCGTTCATATCAACGAGTTTGGTCGCAGACTACTCGGCTGCCTGTTTGTATGAATCGCGATAACGCATGTAAGCTTTAAGTAAATAAATCGCTCACTGTTGGGCTGATTAAAGACTTAAAATCAAACAGAATTTGTTTGCATTCAAGGCTCCCTCATCAGAAACATTTACAGCGAAATTTTCATCACTTGTGTCTATCGAGTGATGCGTTCTCTTTGTCAGCAACTTTTTTTTTTTTTTTAAATATTTTTAAGCATTTCGGAATATCGAAAGTTTATATGTATTTGAAATTATCTCAAATTATGCTAAATAAGATGAACCACAATTTAAAACATTTCGTTTTATGTTAACTTTTTAAAAATTAAAAATTATCTTAAGAAATTTGATTTATTTCTTTTTTTGATGAACTTACGAACTGACGAACTAACTTGCCACAATAACCTCTACTTAAATGAAACTTTTTTATACCAAAAATAGAACTGAAAGCGAATTTTGCATTCGATTTGAAAATTTCGAAAAGTTTTAATGGTACGCGTCAAATGTTAACCAAAGCACATACATGTACGCATTTAAAACCTCTACCATTCATCCAAAGTATTCTATTATTTTAATTAGTTTTCTCTCAGCTTGGGAAAGTAATTTAAATTCACTGAAATCAAAACGAAATGCAACAATAAATAATCAGAAAGGGAGAGAGGGAGAGAGAGAGAGAGAGTGGGAGAGCCAGAAAATGAATGAGAGAACGAATAAAGCACACAGAAAACCTAAAAACAAAAAAGAGAGAGATTAACTAAGAAATCCCAGTAAAATTACACAACAACAACAACAACAACAACAAAGAAATAAATAAATAAATAAAACAGAAAAAATACATTTTTGTACATTTAAATCAAGGCACAAAATGAAATAAAATCTGAACAGAAATGCACTAAAAATTTCCGAGAGCCAAACAAAAAAACAAAAAACTAAAAGTTGTTTTAAATAGAAATAGAAATAAAACGTGCTTAAGTAGAGCGTGAAAATTAAAGAAGCCACTTAGCGTAGAAGAAAACAAGCGCCAACCGACTATCATGAACATTAGATTTTGTTGTTGCTATTACTTTTTTTTTTTTTTGTTTTGTTTTCTGTAAAGAAAATGCCTTAAACAACTGGAAATATTTAAATGTTGTCACTGTTGCAAATGAAAAAAAACAAAATTTTAACAGAACATGTATTGTTTCAGTTCTTCTTTTATTCATATAAAATAGAGAAAAACAATATCTATTGTAACCACTCCGATGCTGCAGTTTTCCGCTTGTGTACGCCTTGTACGCGGGTGAAATATTCTTTAAAAGGATATGAAGGTCAAGTGCTGTAAAGTTCGCTTAAAAATATGGAAACTGGAACTGTTCCCGGTGCCACTGTTCATATCAGTATGCGTGATTACGGTAGGGGGGTTGTTGAAGTGGACTTTTCTTTGTGTTGTAGGAAGAGAGATTTGGGTGTAAGCTCCTTCTGTACACTCCCTACGCTAACCCCTTAAGCATGCATTGATCCATTGTACTTACACGACTTTTGCATCCAATATTAGCATTCAAGTCTTATATAAGTTGTAAGTAATTATATCTGCTTTTTACAAACCTATAGGCGTTGTTTGACCTTGTGACCGATCACCAGGTCACAAAAGGAAATAACATATTTTCCTAATAGTTTTTATGACTTTGCATAAAATTTCATATTGCGGAGAAATGGTCATAAATGAATTTTCCCGATATAAATTTTGCAACAAAAAAAGAGTTGTTAAGTCACGAAAGTCGTACAAAAAAAGGTAAGTGTGTGATTGTCTTTTGACTTATACATTACTTTTTAATGCACAATTACTGATGCGTGGAACTGTTTCTGCGATAAGCGTTCCTACAAAAAGTAAGACTTCATAAGGCAACAAGATCTAATTTTTCGTTGGTTTTATGATAGCAAATTTGCACAAAAGTTCGCTGCACGTTGTGAACAAAAAGATAACTGTATTCAATTTGGAAAATGTTAGAGCGCAAGTTGGAACCCATGAAAAATAACTCTTTATACGAAATAAGTCGACGACGAAATACGTACGACGAAAATAGGTGAGGAACGACGAAATCTTTGGCAAGTCAGTTCACGTCTTCCGCATGCAGCCATGTAAGTGTACCATCTACTTAGAAACAAGGTACAATTTTCGGTATTTTATTATGAGTATATTACAATATTTTTTTGAAATTTTCTTACGAAACTTTTGTTATAACAAGAAAATTCCTCTATGATCTGTTGCCAGAAACTGGTTGCGTAAGTTTGTGCTTTTTTTTTTTAAAGGGTCCAATGCTATTGACTAGATCTCCGAATATCAAAAATTTACAAAAATTCGCAAAATCAATTTGAAGTTTGCTTGTGATTGCCTTTTAACTTTTGACGTCTCTGTGTTATTGCTCAGAATAGTGTCCTATCACATTTTCATCGCAGTAGAGTGTTCTTGACTAGCGTGAATAGTGAAACGAATTCAACAATCTCTGGAAACTTTGCTAACAAGAACAAACTTCGTCTTCGGTTTTCTGCTTTTGTTCGAGATAGTTTAACAAAATAGCAAAGAGAAAAGAATAGTTTTGCTTTTCCTCTTTGACCAGGATCTCAAACTTTTTTTAAACTGTTAAACTTGGTCTTTACTA
Organism: Glossina pallidipes; assembly: GCA_000688715.1. Lineage (NCBI taxonomy): Eukaryota > Metazoa > Arthropoda > Insecta > Diptera > Glossinidae > Glossina > Glossina pallidipes. The sequence continues at coordinate 374,806 of KK499894.1, forward strand.
GCATCCGTATACCACATATAAAAGACAAACAAATATTTCCTCTCGCTATTATGGACTAATTTTTGTCATAAAATATTAGAAATTGTTTACGCCATATAAGGGCTAAACATTTTAGGCAACAACCAGTGTTCGCACATTCGCTTTTTGCAATGTGAGAACTTGCAAATTTTAAAAATGATCCTGATCTGCTAATAAAAAAAACATGATTTATTTGCATTGTTTAGCCAGTGTGCACGTATTCACGCCAGTGGTTTTCGTGTTTATTTTATTATCAAAAACTACAGAAATTCTAGATGACCTTGAAGCTTCCCATGACTTACCATATGATTCAATAAGTCTCCTATTTGACACATATATGGCGTAATTGTTGTCAAGTCCATATGATTTCTGTGGTAGTACCACCCTTCAAACTATACATGTCAAAATTTCATGACATACTGACAATGATATTGCAAGTTGCAGTTGTTTTGTGTGTTGATTGAACGTTCCTTTTCAAAGTGGGAGCCGCGTTTGCTCACTATTCGCGACAAAGTCAGAGAGCTGTTAAGGCGAAAGAAAAAGCATTTTTTCATGCGGTATGTCACAATGAATGAAACACATGTGTTCATCGTTAAACTCCAGATTCAAAGCGACAGTTACACGGGTGGGCAGCAACTGGCGAAAATCGTCCAAAGCGAGTGAGAAATAAACACAGTTTCTAAAGAAACGATGACTTGTAAATCAACTGTCGGAATGTAGTGAAATTAGAATTAGGTCTTATTCTGTTTCATCACACCGATCTCTATTCAAATATTTATATTATATTCTTTGTGCTCTTTTAAAGGTTTTAAAACATTATCATTCCTGTAAGAGCTGCGAAAATCCAACTTCGCTTGGCAACTTTAACGTTGTTAGGCGTTTTTCCTAACAGCTAAAGCCTTGTATCTGAACCCATAATTATGAACAGCGATGTGCGGCATATGGTTGGCTTTGCATATTTTGCATACATTTCGTTAACAAAAAGGAAAACAAGCTTTTGAGCTTGCAGCACATGATAATATAAATGGGAAAAGTTCATTTAGTGTTCCTTAGTTCGTTAGTTCCTCATCATCTAATTACCATTTTTTTCCCTAATCAATAGAAGTGAAGAGAGCAAACTCTACTGCTGCTCATTGACTTTGTCTGAAGTAAGAAAAACGAACCGACTTATATTTGCTCGTTAACATTTTTCCTGTTTAGCGCACGAGGAATCAGGATATGCTAGAATCAGTTTAGTATTGATTTGCTTGTTGGCAGAATTCGATGAATGATGTTAATCTTAGTTTTAAAAGAGAACACTTAAAAACCGCTTCTCTTCTAATGAATTTTTGTGGCAACGGGGTTATCGTTGCGATGTTATACAGGAAAAGTTTCCGTACAACGTTATCTGCCAATAATAAGATATTATTTTTCAAGTTTGGCCAAGTTTCAATGGTTTGTACAAAAAAAAAAAAAAAAAAAAAAAAAAAAAAGAAAAAGAAAAAAAAATATTGTAAACAGCCTTTAACTTATTGGTTAACACATATGTAGGGAAACGTGACTACAGTTCAAGTTCTTTTACTGTCCGTCACCTTTTGTACATGTTTTTCTATAACGTTCACAGGATAGTAAACATAGTAATGGTCATGACGGTGACGATGGCACTAAAAAATTCCAAATGTTCTTTTTATATATAAATTTTTTTTTTTTCATTTTGCTTACATATATGAATAATAACTATTTTGACACATGTCGCTCAAGGCTAACTGATTGTTGTGATAGTCACGGTATTGTTACAGTTTTTGTGTTTGCTTATCACTAACAAAATGTTTGGTTAGCTGGTAATGTTGGTTTTTTTTTTGTTATTATTACGATGTCGGCTTGTGCGTATGACAGTAAATTATTGGCTAAGAAGCAAAAAAAAAAAAAAAAAACGAGAGACTTTAGCGGTTTACAATTTATGTTAGCAAAATATGGCAGAAATTTATGGTCAACTCCGCATACAGTTTCATTGGTTTATTACCGGTAACGTTAGATTCAATCGAATGGCCTTATGGTGTAGAACGACTGTGCAAACAAAAATACTTAAGTACTGAAGAACTTTAAAGTATTGGAAAACAAACTTGCTTAAGCTTTTCGACAAAAAAGGTATAACAAAAGAGTTAGAGAGTTAGAGTTATAGAAAGTCTTTCATTTTATATATATTTTGATAGTAAAAACTATTAACAAGTGTGAAAAATGAGAAAAGAAACGGTGTGGAAGAAGTCTTGCTAGTGGAACTATTTCTGGTATAAAGTGTATTTGCCGAATAGGTAAAGGATCTCGGCTCAGTGATCGAGGGATGAAATCTCAAGGGCGGTAGAGTTTTCAATAAAGTATACCTACACTTGCACATACACACACACGTACATATATATTTCTAGTTTCATTAACACGATCTTCTCGAAATGTGTGTGTTTGATTAATTTTAAATTAATCGAAATGTGGTTCAATTATATTCACTGAGTATGTTGTTAACAATATTTCTATATCTATTACCCTAAAAAAGAAAACATATGCCTGGCGGCATTCAGCTTTCGAAATGCAAACATTGTAATGAATATTTGATATTATGACTAGACACGTACTATATTGTCAGTCAGCTTTATGTCCCTATATTTCAAATTTTCAAAGACTTGAATAATAAAGTACGGAGTTATATCCGCAATATCCCCCTTATTGTAAAAATGTTTAATGCTCTGCTGTTCTATTGAATTAAACGGGCATGAAAGTCATAGAAAAGAGGCTTAATAGTCTGTATGGATGGTTAAGATAAATGTTAGTTGACACATGACATACACTGTACGTATATGATGTACGTATGACAATGTAGTTCAAATTTGTTCTTCTGCAAAATCGTTTGATTCTGCATATGGCTTGCTGGTTCATTCACCTTTCTTGGTAATATGTTTTATTAAGATGCGAACGTACTTCAAAATTACTTTTGTTTGCTTTTTCTGCCAAGAAACGTCACAGTCATCTTAGCGCAAACGTTTGACATCCTTCAACCGAGACTGTTTTCATTATTTTTCACTGATCATTCACCTAATCTTATTTGTGTTATTTGTGACAAGTTTTAGCTCAATATTTTTTTTTTTTTAAGATGTAAGTCCAATTTTCTTGCTTATTCTGAATGAATTGAATTCTATAGGAAAATCACATCCATTATTACGCTAAACTTTTGAATCGTCTTCATAAATATATGCTTCAAGCTTCAGATTGATGGGTTCTCCTACGAATTATAATCGGACCCACTTGACTATTATTTGAAATATTGTGGCAGACCATGCATCTTGACATATATACGAAACTTCGTTCCTTAATGCCAATAAATGCGAAAGCACGCGTTCCATCGGCGTTCAGTAAAGGCACAGATGAACGATGTTAAATAAAGTTGGAATCTTAAGACGAACGCATACTTGTGGGGTTCACTCTAACCGGCACCCTAATGCTTGGATCGCTTGGATATTCGAACGGCCAGATCGTAAAAGGCAAAGAAAGAATTTTGGTGATCTCATACTCTGCGAATATTCATGTGCGGAAAAATTGTAATTCTCCGTTTCAGAGTGTCAGATAGAACCTGTCTAACTATGAAACCATGCAAATATATGGGCATTTTTCATTTCTCCGCAAATCTATTGGAAGAGTGAAACGAAAAATACGTACCGCCTGAAATTGAACAAGGAATACCAATCTGCTTTTCGTTAACAATTTTTCTTCAGCTGGGAAGTATGGAACGATTAGCTTGCAATGAGACAAATGACAATAGCTATGTTCCATCCAATTTTTTCGAGATTAATGAAAAGTTCGTTCACAATATCTTTTTATACCCCACACCACTAGTGGCACAAGGTACATTAAGTTTGCATGCATATATGCAGCACCCAGAACAATGCTTTTTATTATACTAATCATCATTCATTCAGAATCACATTCTGAATCAATATAAGCTTATCTGTCTATGTGTCCATTATGTATTCTTGTGTTCAATTTGCATCATGCGGCAGAAAGTTTTACTTTTTTACCGTGGTTGAGAATTGGTCCATAGCAATAATATCATAAGATTGAAGCACTACTAAATTTGAAGCACTTGTCTCTATTTTTTAAAGCCCACCATATCAAAATAAGCAATCACAAATTTTTGTGACGACAATAGATAAAAAATAGTATAAAAATTACCAAAAAAATTTTATTTACTAGATTTGGGGCACGTCAGTTCGTCTTTTTCACGTTCTTCAATGAAAAAGTATAATTGTTGGTGTTTTGTCGCCAAAATAAATGAAAATTTTTATTAGGCGAGATGATGTGAGTTCTCGCATGATAGGAAATGAGATCAGTTGATGGAGTTTAATTTTTTTCTCTGCAGTTATTAGGTGCCAATTGAATGCCTTGGCTGAATCGTCATCAATTGCGATTGGCTGATTCAGATTGAATTCGAACATAAAAATGTGGACGGAAAATTTGCAAAGCAGTTCCAGTAAGATCCGAAATTAAAAAAAAAAAGTATGTAATAAAAACTACCGTACCTCTAGATATAATAGATTTAAAAACAAACCAATTCTTGTTCACTTACTTGAGTATATTTTAGTTTGAGTCTAAATGGTATCACAAATTTTATTTCTTTCTCATTTGAAGTGTACAAATTTAATGTGATTTCCACAACAGATTACTTAGATATTGAATTTTGCAAACTATTTATTAATCGGTCAGGTTATCGATATATACATGTCTATTATCATTTATATCTTTCCATTATTTCCTAACATCGGAGAGATCAGAAAGCGGGTTTTTCTTTTCTCTTACTACAAGATTTAAGGCATATTTTACTTAAAAGTTCCTGCTTTGAACTCAACATTGTCTTATTGTCTTAAACACTGGCAAGCATATGAAGCTCACGTACGCATCAACTTATTTCGATTTTACGCGAATATAATGTTTCAGGGCCAAATTCTCATAACCTAGTTTTTCTACTGAACAAAAAAAAAAAAACCCATCAAATATTAAGTTAGTGCAGGGTTCTACGTGTGAGGGTTTATTGGTGTTGTACACACGAGCACATGTTTTAATAACAACATGTTTGCACATGTTTTTTTTTCCTTGAACAGAATATTTGCTATTTTAATGGATGTGTTGGGTTGGCGGTTGAAGGCGCTGGTGAGAATTTTTCATAAAGAAAAAATAATCTGAAAACCTGCGGCGTAACTGCTCTTCATACAAATGTCATTTCGCTGTAACAGTAAAACACCACAATATGTTCTTGGCAAAGGAATACACAAACAGAAAAATAAACTAAAAGCTGAACTGATTCTAAACAATTGCAAACACGATGTACCAAATGTTGCTTAAGCTGAGTTGTTTTAAATACAAGAAGACCTTGTATGTATATATATAATACAACAAATATAATATATATATATATATATATATATATATATATATATGTAAGCGGGACCACATAGGCACATAGAAGCGAGCGGACACACACGCAACCGGAATATATCAAATCTACATATTAAAGCTAATAACGAGAAAATATATTTACACAAAAACCTAACATCGTGCATGTAAAGTTGCGGAGACAAGAAACAAGCTAAAATGAAGGCGAACACACAGAGCAGAACGCACACGTGCAAGCAAGCATATTCCTCCAATAAACAATAGCACCTATACGCACATACAAACAAAAAAAAATGTGTATATATTGCAGGCGTATACAAAGTTCATATAAGCTGAACTTTTTCATCTGCTCATCGTGCGGGGATACGTAAAAATATTTATATGGTTTTACGTGAATTTTTTAAAAGCACATTTTCGAATTTTTTGCTACAATTGTTCTCTATGCGGTCTGTTACTTATACACAAATAACTAAAAGCATTGCAGTGCGGCAGGGACGATCGTTGAATTCCTTAAGTTTCTTTGTTGATTACAATTTTTCGGTTATTTTTTTAATAAAATAGTTTTCATTTTGTCAGCCCAAAACGTGAGCTGACACGATCCCAAATTAATCTTCGTGTCAATGATCTTATTATGTTTTTCTTATTAAAGTGTTAAAAATTCGTGACTATGGTCATATATTAGGGTCCGCAAATGGACCTAGAAGATGCAATCTTAAGACAATCAGTATTTACGTCAAATTACTGGTATTGGTTACTTTTCATAAAAAAAAACCTTAACAATTGGACATTTAGAGGCTTAGTTTTTGTGGAAACGTTGATGCGAGCAAGTGTTTTAAATATTGGCCCACTCACACCGAGACAAGACCGAGTCTTGTTGAAACGTTGAAAATTGTAAATTTTTGTTTTACATATAATCCCTTTTTCAAAAAAAAGATGCTATACGGGGAGTGTTTGTAAAAATAGTTCGATCAAATCCTTATTCAATAGTTCGTCTTACATCAAAACAGTTGAGTGTACCAAATTTCGTAGGAGCATTTCAAAAATTGCGATTTAAAAGTTTAATAGATCTTAGACAGACGAACGGACGTATAGACAAGCCTAATTCGATTTAGTAAATAAACGTAGATTAACTGGTATAATAAACGGCGAATACGTACCACAAGTGATGTAGCGTGTAAAGAATTTTTTTTTTTTTAAATTTTTAGTTTTAGTTTTCTTTTTTTTTTCTATATAACAACGAAAAATTATGGAACAGCTTAAAATTGTAATAAACTATATAACATATGAAACTGAGGCAAGTTTATATATTTAGACAGAGGTTTTCTGCGATGTCGTCCATGGATTATATGAAGATACGAAGGTTTACATAATTTAATTTGTTATACAAATGAAAACCAAATAGTTGGAAACCATGAAAACCATGAGTTTATAGTTTTCTCAGAAACAATATGTATATATATATATATATATGTATGGGTTTCTTGCACATATATTATATGCATAGACATCTACCCGCTAATTTTTGTAGAACGTATTCGCTTTTCAGTGGTAATTATACGAAACTGCCTACGTGGGCCTGACGTGGGTCAAACAAAAAATTATTATTAAAGGCTTTAGCGCATTTATAGAGAAATTTAGCACCTAATAATTTTGTAAATCGATCGAGTTAAGAATGAAGGCCATTTTCTATAAAAGCAAGAGGAGAAATCTCATACTGCGAAGCGAAATGAAAATGATAAATTTCAGTCTGCAAAACAAAAAAAAAAAAAAAACAGCTCATAACTCCTAATCGATTTTACATAAACCGAAAAGATGCTTTATTAAAGTACTTATTAAATTTTCATAAGACTTGGACCCTTACGAATCCTTACCACAGTCCTAAAATTCGGTTTCCCAAGCGAGGAGGTTTCATGGAAAACCGCGAGTCAATTATTGCAAAATAACAAAAAGATTATTGCTAATATATTCTGGAGTAAAAGTGTGTGTGTGTACATTGAAGTGCTGGCCAAGCAATTGTTTTAAGCATAAACAAGGAAAACAAAGATCAAAACGGAGAAAATAAAACCATTTGTTCTCTTCACACGTCCACCTCCAGCTTTCTATCTTAAGTCCCTTCAATTCGAAATCTCTTAGCGTTACCCAAACAGAATTTGGATGAGTTGACGTTCGAACAGATGGCCTTGGTTAAAACAATACACATTATCACGCAGATTAGAAATGTATGTACTTTGTAGAGCACCTGGCGCTCATTTCCAAGGATTTCTCATTCGTATATCTCGAAGTAACAAACGGTAGAGCATAGCACAATTAAGTAATCGTTTAACATATATTTTAATCAAAGTCGGTCTTTCTCTCATTTCATAACTTAGATTTACTTTTCAATTCACATTATTGTTTATTTTATTATAATAAACTTCTTTGTTGCAAGTATGTATCAAATTACTTTCTTTTGTTGTAAAAATTTGATTAAGCATTATTGAATAATTCTTGTAATCAACAGCAATTAGAAAAAGCCTAAGAGGAATTTCTCTTACTTTAACTTTGAAAAGAAAATTCATTGAAAATAAAAAAAAAATAAAAAAAATAAAACAAAACAAAACGACCAACTCAAAGTATATGAATTTTCAACAAGTTTTTATTTAGAACACTAAAGTAAATACACTTATAAAACTTGTAAGAGCAATTTTACTATTTTTATCATATTTTTGTTTTTTTTTTTTTATTTTTTCACTTTTGTTTTGATGCAACTCAAAAAAAAAAAGAGCAGCAATGAAAACCATAAAGTTGTGGCATTTATGGTTTGTTTTACTACATATGCAAATACCAATCCACATATGCATGTACATGCACACACACACATAAACAAACGAGCACACATTGGCTTAAGCATAAATAAACATTTTGAACTCATATAATACTCAGAAGCAACACATGGTGCGTATGAGTGATTTCTTGACTTGAAAAATTAAAGAAAAAACCAAAAACTTTCTCATGCATGTAAATGTGAAATGTTCGTTAGATAAAAGTAACTGGAAGAAAAGCACAATATTTGTGCTGCTTCTCGCTATAAAAGAGAGTAAGAAAGAGACATGTTATACCACTACTTGTGATTGTTAAACAAATACTTCAAGTTTCTTTGAAATTAAATTAAATTTTTACAAAAAATCAAGAAAGAAAACAAAACTTGCTTATAATGCCTTGTCGCTTATAAATGAATTTATTTGAAATTTAATAAAATGCTACTTAAGCAATTTGGAGCCTAAAAATATTATTTCATCTTAAAGATATTTTGCTTCTCAGAATAAAAACAAAAACATCTAAAACAAATTTTTTATATTTATCATCGGAAATTAAAGTAATTTTTATACGCATCAAGCTAAGGGAAAGATAAACTGATTGTTTCAAGCTGTGTATAACGCAGAAACGTTCAACTATAGGATTTATCCAATCTGTTTGAAACAGAAGAACGTGTTCGTGCCTGGGCGAAATTTTTGTTTCCAACTTGTTCTGCTTTCACGTTCCCGAAGGCTTCTTTCTGAAAATTATAAAGTTCGAATAATCAACTTAAACTACGTAGATATTCAACAAGTTTGTTTTTATTTGATTTAATACTACTTACTACTTACTAAGAGCTTTTCGGCCCATGCCAGCTGATAAAATCATCTTATTCTTGAAAATTTAAGCGATCACGTCAGTAAATAAAATAACAAGCACGGAAGAAAATCACAGGATTTATGATTTATTACCTTTTAAGCTTAGCCAAACTATTTTTCTTCAACAATTTCGTACAATTTTTACGTATTATATTACATAAGCATAGTGCATTGCGTCTTTACCTACCATTTACGCGCGATAGGTTTAAATACTTCAGGAAAATCTTGGCGGTTTTCAGACACTTTTTCCACTTAATGAAATGTAAATGAAATAAGAATATTGTGACCGAATACGACCTTACATTGAATACCCTACGCCATTTCGTCTAGTACAATTATTCAGTTATTTTACGTTCGTATAACGACTTTTTCAAAATAAGAAGAAGAGTTTCGAAAGTGGTGCGATCGAATCCATTTTAAATAGTGTTTCTACTTGGGAAAAACCATGCCAGTCTACCAAATTTTACCAAAATATTACAAAAATTACGATCTGTAGAATACAAAATAGACGGACAGACAGACAAGTTTAGATCGATTTCGAAGGTGATTCAGAAGGTGTTCCGAATTCATTAGTATAATAAAAGACAAAAGACACGAACTTAGTATAGCCTACGCCAAAAGTGGTATAGGGTACAACAAGAAAATTTCAAATTCAAGATAAACATTTCTAGAGGTTGCCTTCAATTATGCTAAATCTCTCCCTTTCTTCATTTAATTTTTATTTTCAGCATTTTTCAATTGCAATTGATTTCGAAATTTTTATATTAAAGCAAAATTTGGAATTAAATTATTTTTCCTTAAATTTTCATTTAGCGAATAAATTTATAAATTATACCAATTTATGGCGGATTTTTTTGTGTTGTTTTTGTCGGTACCGATGTTATACAAATTAATTTTTTGTAAAAATATTGTCTAAATGAAAATTTGTCGACCTTTTTAGAGCAAAAGTCATTGTATGTAACAGAATTTATGAACTGCGCACGACCACACATACTAATATACCTTGACATGCAATCAAAATATTGTTATGTAGCTAAACTTTGCGGTATATGAGGAGATAGGTAAAGGAAAGGGACCGATAACAGTTTTATTTCATAATTTATTCAAGTGCAAATTTCAATCAATTTTAGCACATCAGCGAAAAATCGTTTTCAACTATTCTCCGCGTAACATGCATACGTATGCGAATAGATAGAAAGTCAGTCACTTTGGATATCGCATATGTTTGATATATATATATATATATATATATATATATATATATATATATATATATATGTATATATATATATATATATGTATATATATGTACTGATAAAGACTGACATATGTAAAACTATGCATGTTTATAGTAATGTACATACATATATAAATGCATACGCATACGGGTGCGCCTACGATACATTCATACGTAAATACATACATATATATATTTATTTATTTTATATTTTTATGTTATATATACAAAGCATGCAGTCAATCTGTTACCTGAGTAAGAGCAGAAAAAACGTTTTGATTTCATTTTTTGCTATCGATGCGTATTTTTGGTTTCCAATTGGAAAGTTTCAGGAATTGTTAATATTCATTATTTCTTTCGAAAACTGATAAATTGTTCAATTTAAAAATTATTGTAATGGTTGAGCCATTTATTTCATTTTCATATATTACAATATACACCACATTGCTACACCTACCATGCTGATAGTAAAAGGCACGCATATAATATTAACGCAGGTTTGGGCGTACGCATGCTATATTCACAACGCTTTGAGATACAAAAAACGTTTATTGCAATATCCACTGCAGAATCATTTTCTGAATCCGTCCTTCTGTCCACACACACACGTCTTACTATTCTGGACATGCTAATGATGTATAGTAAGACGATTCCGTTGTAAAGACAAACTTTGCTTTCAAAAAAAGTGAGATCAAGGCACTTTTGCGACGAATCATATACATTTAAAGCGATTACAAAGCGCATATTACTTAGAAACATATTATTCGGACAAAAACATTTCATTGATGACAGTACAAATAAATCGCGCTTGAAAATTTTCGTTCTTTCTGTGGAGGCATCATAAAGTTAAACTATTAGTTGAGATGAAAAAGTAGGTCAAAGCAAATGTGTTTTGATTTTTTCGAGGGGGAGGTTAACTTGAAAAATTAAGTTATGATTATATATTTATCTTAAAACTGATCGAAGCGATAAAAAATGTCAAATGATATAATAATGATAACGCTTTTCACAGAAGCATTGATAAGAACATAGACACATCTGCAAGGTCTGTGAAATAATGTCTGGTAACTTTTTAGTAAACTTGATTATGTATCGCAAAAAAAAAGTAAACAGAGATATTTTATCGTCTGTCGCTAAGCATTCACTTGGATCGAAAATTAATTCCGTGCAACAACAAAAAAGTGCAAAGCGGGCAGGTGCCACGGCGAACAAAAGAGCATAGAATCATATGTCGAATCGATCGTTGCAATAAAAGATGGATGGATCTATCGTAAGTTTTTCCGGTTGTTGTATAAATTTGCACATATCCAAGTCGTATAGGGTGCAATTATAAACACTAGAAATTCTGAATAGCTCGGAACATCTTAAGAAAGCACTAAAGAAAATAAAGTTAATTTTTTTTTTTTTAAATAATATAGTTTTAATAGTACGATTGAAACTTACATCAAAGATATGCTTGAGTTGAAAAATCGCAAAAAAATGCGTAGAATTATCTTCTTCGAACCACTTCGTTGCTGAAGACAGAAACAATGGCGTACACGTAGCGAGAATCCTTTGTAGTACAAATTGAAATTAATTTCACTTATTTGGCCAGTCGCGTTCGAAGTATAGCCACATCTTTAGTGCAATCAAAGAAATTGAACTGTGTCGTCAAGCAACGACAGCAGAGTTAGTTAACAGTTATTGCACTTGAGAGAAACACTTTAATATCTGATTTAATATAGCGTTTGCCAAAGGCAAGGAAAGGAACACTTACTCTGCAGAGAGTGTACAAGTAAACAAGTATGAAATAAAAGTGAATAAAAGTTGAAGAAATTCTTCAGCGATCGCGGAACGGCAACTGTGCTTCAATTATTAAAATAAACATTAAATAAATAAATCTTGAGCAAGATTTCCTCATCAAGTAAGATTTGATACAAAAAAGTGATAACTTTTGTTACACCCACTTCGGTGACATCTCATTCGCTATTGGATCGTTGGTTGGGAAATACTTATAAATTTTCTTTGAGATCTGTTACATATATGAATGTCCTCTATAGTATATTGCTTTATATTAATCAATGCTTTATTGCATTTTTGCGATATTAAAATATATCTTCCACACTTTATGAAGATCTCTTTTGTGTGTACACAGGCACACGCCTGTACATATGTACATGTAAAATAATGATGGGAATAAAAGCGATTTAAAGTATTCGTCATAAAATTGGGTCATGATTAAGTGACTGACAAGTAAACAAGTAAACAGCTGTCACATATGTTTATTTATTTCATATCATATCCATACATAAGTCATCGTCATCATCGTCGATGTCATCATAATTATAACTATTTTGCTGGTGCACAAGCAGATACTTAAAAAGATTATATTGCAATTAATAATATTTTCTGCTGCAATGATTTTTGATTAAAGAAGAAAGCGTTGCAGCACGAATGAAATATTGAGTACGTAAAGTACTACGGAAGAGTTTTCCTCTAATTAATTTTGCAATACTTCGTTACATCTTCCTTTGAGTGTTTAATATCTATTCTTCACTCAAACAAGCGTTGTTTTTAGTACCTCATCAGAGAAATGTGCAGAAATTTTGATTAGTAGCAACAAAGTTTCTTATGCATCCGTGTATTTCGTCTGCGTACCGTTTTCGAACATATAAGTAAAAGTTTACAGTAATGTGTGAACTTAGACTTCGCGTGCAGTCATTAACAAAGCACCCAACTCTGTTGGCAAAAATCCGTCGTACACATACAATGCATGGGAAAACTTTTTTTTTTTTTTTGCTTATTCGCTTTTATTTAAAACAAGTTAATTGGTAAAAGAAATTTTATATGGTTTTACATTTTTCAATGCAACATTTATTTTATTAATTTAAAAAATTTTGCTGATATTAAACTAATATTGAAAATAAAAATTTTCTAAAGTCAAAAGAATATCTTATATGATAATATTTACAATATAATCATGTTGATTAACGCGATCTTAACACTTTCATTAGTTAATTTAAAATTTATTCGCCCAACCCAATCTCTTATGAATATTGCGATTCCATTTGGTTTCGCGGGCGGTCAGAAGAACATCACATCCATTCGTTGAAAGTAATTTGAAAGTAAGTAACAACTCGTCTTTGTTTTCTTACACTTATTCGAACAAAATGTACATTAGACTATGTAGGGGTTCCGCAATGTGTCGATACAAATGCTTCGACAGTTGCAAAGCAAGCGAAGCGCCTTTGAAAAAGGTGCTTCACTTCAAATTGCATATTATTCATGAACTGTCAGCATACACCTATCATTGCAATGACATTTGACAAGTAGAAAAGAAGAAGATTTTCGAATTCACTGATTGTTGGCAGCATTGTGATAAATTTTGATAATATCTTCAGCAATATTATTGGAAGTGATGAAACTCATTTTCGCGTGTCAAGGTGCATGAATAAGCAAAGTTGTCACCTCTAGTGCGCCAAAAATTCAAGACATATAATCGAACAGTCTCTTCACCCGCAACGGTTGATTTGGTAAGATTTCTGAGATGAAAACGTAATTGTGGCATGATCTTTCGGGAATACAGCTAATTCAAGCGTTAATATAATAGATAGGTGGCTTTATCGAACGATAGTGGCTGACCTTTTTTGCTTTAAAATTTAAGCTGTGAATGAAAGTGACGTTTATTTTTCACATGAGTAGCCGAGTAGGTAGGAGACGAGACCACAAAAGGCGTTTTCGCGATTTCATATCTTAGTGCGATAAAGTTTTCTTCTGTCGTAGCTGTACTGAGTGCACAGTCAGTAAAGGCACAGCACTTATCGATTGGCCTCACCTTTACTAGGTCGCTGCAACCACCTCCCTATTTTGTGCTTTCCTTCTGTGTCATCAGTTTGTTCTGGCCGTCACCGCATTACGTGAATAGGGGACATCCCCTGAGTGATTGGTTACATTAAAAAAAAAACGAAGGGGGAATCTGCCGCACTACTTTACTGCATGCTACCTTTATTGTCACAATAGTTGTTAACAGTTAAAACCAAATGATTTGCGGCAAGACCAGTATAACATAACAGATTTTTTAAGCATCAATAGCCAATTTTATAATTCAAAGAGATAATCGTGGCTTATGAGCTGTTTCATATATTAATTGTTGCTTATCAAACTTTCATTTCAAGTCATTGTTTTGCCTCTTTTCACTGCCTTTATAATCGTTGCTTATTGGCATTTAGAGCAACTATATATACTTAAGAAATTGTCATTAAAACTATTTATTAGTAATAAGTCTCAAAAATGCTATTCAAAGCCAACACTATAACTCTCTTTGTTCTTTCAGCTCTCAATTTATCTTTAAAAAAAAGAAATAAAAGCAAAATTTGCACCTAATCTCTTGAGCAAAATCTGCCAAAAACTGTTTAGAAATGAGACGAATTGAGATTGTGCTCTTATTTTAAACATTGCTATTTCCTTTTCCACTGGCCTTGTTATCTTTCTGCCAAAATCTTGTATTTGAACTGAAAACAAGTCTTTGCAATGTTGTAACAATTTAGGCCATTTATACGCAAATGGTGCAAAAAAAAATTCTGAAAAAGTAATTGAAAAACACGAAAACCTACTCTTTACAAAATGTGAACGAGGCTAAACTAACGATTAAAAAGAATTGGCCAAGATAACAGATAATAAGCACATTCATACGCATCTATTGGAGAGTGATGTTAATTTTCGTACTTTACGCCACTTCTCGTACAAGGATATATTTACTTTGTTCAGACGTTCATACAACACCTACCTTTCAATATACCGATCGATTCAGAAAGTCATTTAAAGCTTCTCTGTCCGTTTGTCCACCTGCCAGTCTTGTATCGATATACTCAACCTACAGGTCGCAATTTTTTGAATGATTTGATGAAATTCGTTTCGACCAAGAGCGAACCTTATGGAAAATGGTTGGATTGTGTACATTTGTTCGACTACTTTCGGTTTATTTTGAAAAGTCGTTATATGAATAACTATACTAACCGGAGTGCTGCAAGGTATTCAAGTGTGGGCCGTATCCTACCGCAATGTTTTTACGAAAAGGAAGTTTAAAGGAAAAGTTAAAAGGGTATTGCATTTATTAATGGAAACCCGAGTCCCGTTGTATTTATCAACGACGTTCTCATAAGGCTCACAAGTCCAAATATACAAACAATTCTAAAAAGGCTTAGTACAGCTTATTGGTAAGTGTTTGCGCCCACGGAAACCTTACAGGTACGAAAACTTAAAGTAGATGTTGGCATGGATGTGGGGAACAATTTATTATAATTTAACAATCTGGGTAACCTGTACATTTACATATCTATGTAGTCTACAGTTGGGAATCACTTAAGTATTTAGCTTACGATGGCGGGTGTTCGAGAAGAGTGTTAAAAGAAGATTTGTTTTTGTGCACCCACCTTAATTTTCTTTGTGAATATATCGACAAATTAATTTCAGAGATCTTCTAAAATATATGGGATATATATGCACAATAAGCATGGCATTCCTAATGCACTTAGTCCAGTCAGTTAGTTTTTGCTCCTGACTGCTAAAACATATATAAATATATAAAAGTCGTTACTTGTTTTGACGAATGAATTCCATAGATCAAATCAGATGTCCAAGAAGAAAACCAAAAATTTCGATACGTTTTCTTCAATGACGAACACAATAATGAGATATTGGCATTAGGAACTTTTAAAGCTCATGATGAAAGAGTTATCATCGACAAATTTTACATTAACAAAAAATGTGTAAGTTAGTGAATATCCAATGATCAGAGTAAATTGAATATAATGCTTTTCGTGTATCCTATTGGCAAGCTCTTCCGTCATGCATTCATTGGCAGAAGACACGTTTTTATTTTATGTACGCGCTAGTAGCTTTATTTACCCTTCCTTCTCTTTGTCTGTCGAATGTTTAAGCTGCAACAATAAGATATTAATCAAAATGTTTCGATATGAATAGGACGCTGGATATATTACTTGGTCAAGGTTTATAAATATTACATTCTTTTCTTCGTGCTATCGTTTTTAAACATTTGTTAATGCAAAAAAGAGATATTTCGTTGTTTTGGCATTTTCGAAAATTTTCCATTTCATACCAGGCCATGACACGGATGGCAGATATTTGGGTAAATAGCAAATATAAATGAGTAGGCTTTTGTTTTTAAAACTGAAGCGAAAATGACCGTTAAAGCAACGTGGCTTTCGTTCACTTCATCTAGTTTTTGTGTAATAGTTTTCCTGAAATCTAGTTTATTTCACCTCTACTAAGGTTGTAGAAATACTTGTAAATTTGCTGTGATATGTTCGGATCTCATAGGCACACATCTCCCTGGCGTCGCTTCTCATTTAAATCTAAGTTTGGATATTTGATTAAGAAAGGGGACGAAAGATAAATTTATGCATATAAAAAATTCAATCCAGTTGGAACCACATCGGTTCAGAAGTTGTATTTCCTTCCCACATAAATGTTTCTATGGAAAGGAGGCGCTTATATGCTAAGGAAGTATGACGTCTTTTATGAAAACAAGTGAACTATTGAAATAGGAGAAACGTCGATAAAGATTTTACTTATGTTTAAAACGAAATTGAAATTTTTTCAATAATTTTTGGTAAAATCACGAGAATGCCCGGAATCACTATCAATGTAAAGGAAATGTTTACGAAAAATACGGACTTGGCTTACCGCCTATAGATGCAGATTATCTGCGGTCGCTTAGAATTGTATGCGGAAAGCGAATATCCAACAGAAGTGATATAAAACAAATTTGTCATTAACTTTGGAAAGCAACAATATTCAGATCTTTGTTATTGACGATGACATTTCATATGAATCACTAACTGAGGCACTTTTTTGAGGCGTATTTTTTTGCTTGTGTATTCCGAACCAAACGCACCAGCACAATAGATTTGTTCGGCAGCTAACTATCGAAAACTACGATAATTTGTTATGATGGACACATTAAAAGCAGTTGAATCCTAACTAAAACTTTTGCGGTTATAGTCAACCAAAGCTGAAGCTATAATTTTACGATATTAAAGGTAACCACAATAATAAATGAAATCGATATCTACAGCAAACACAAAATTGAATCTTTTGCACAAGTTTAAAAGCACTTCCAATTGGTTTAAGCAATTAGCCATGTATGATGAATATATACTTCATGAGCCGTCCATCCGGACTTGTCGGATTTCCTCATAAAATTTATATTTTTTCCATTTTTTTCATTTTTTCAAGTAGTTTTGTTCACGCAATACTACGCATACTCTGTGTTTGACGAACAGACGGGGATATCACTAAAGAGGTCAACACAGTTAACTGTTTACTTGGTTTTTGGTTTATTCTTTTCGGATACGCGGTAGAGTATTTTAACTCTGCTAATAGGAAAATGGACTAAGTTCGAGAAGAGTCTTACTACCTTCTCTTATTAAATTTACTACGTTTATAATAATATCTTAAGTGTTAAGAATTAAATAACACAACTGCACTGAAATACTTTTTCGAAGTACATGAGTTTCTCTTTAAACTTCGATTCCAGTTGGTAAGCACCTAAAAGTTATTAGCATAATCTTTCGTTTGCTCCATTAAAAAAGATTAAATGTTTGGCTAATACATGCGGACGGGCAATGTAGTGTACGCATAATAACACCCATAAATTTACGGTTCTTTCTATAACACCATAACTCTCTCAGTGGCCACAATAATAATTCAGTAAACTACCACGTAACACACAAAACAACAACCGAACAAACCAAGTACAGTTAGTAAAGTGCTTGAAAATATTAGTGTGAAAAAAATATATATATATTTACACATATATATCTTAAGAATAAAATAAACATAAAAATTTCCAATAATTTTAAAGGATGCGTGTAGTTGTGCTACACGTACGAAAATTAAATCAAAAAATAATTCTAAATAATCTTCAATATACTTGAAGGCAGGTACGGTGTAAAATTTTACCTAAAACACGAACAAGAAAAGTAGAATAACACAGATTGCGGTTAAGTTGCTGCTGCAGTCAAACACGAGTGAAAAAAAAAATACTGTAAATGCTTTAGCATTTAGTGATGTCCATTGACGTGTAAATAATTTAATGGGTTTTCAGGAAGAGACTCTTTTCTTCTCTCTCTCTCTCTCTCTCTCTCTCTCTCTCTCTCTCTCTCTCTCTCTCTCTTTCTCTCACTCTCTCCTTCTCTCCCTCTCTCTCGCACTCTGATCATCGAAGGTCTTTTTGCGAGTTTTTTATTTTCGTTTTATTTTGTCTTTGTTTTTTTTTTTTTTAGTTCATTCATGATGTCCTCTCAATAAACCTCTAAATATCGTTTTATTTTGCAGCCTTTTATGTTTCAATTTAAAACATGTAATTGCTTTTAAAAACTTTCTATTGTCTTTTAATGTTAAAAACAAGAAAGCAATCATCAAATATATAGAACAAAGCTGAAGAAATATAAAGATGAGCGCAACGAATATTAAATGAAACCAACAATAAAACATCTAATATATCATCTGTACGTCGGTTTACTGCTTTTTTCTCTTCTATCTTTCTTTTCACTTTTTTTTTTTTTTTTTTTTGAGATGAACGTACGTGAAGACCAATCTTTGTTTTCATGTATGCCTGCGTTGTGTATGTGTTGTGTTTATGTGGGCTTGGATATGTATGTAACTGTATATATAACAAGCAACATCAGCCATCAAGGCATATTGTCTGCTTCTGTATGTATTGGATGTTTTTGAGCCACAAAACACTTATGTGAGTATAGCTTTGTTGCTAAAGCATTTACAGTATTTTTTTTTTTTGCTTAAAACTTTTTTACTTTCACTAAAACACGAATCAGCACATATGCCACCATTAAAACAATCACTCAAACGGTCCCATATATACACATATCTGTCTACATTAGAATACGTATATATGAAGATCTATCTATTCGAGTGTGCGTGTGCATATGTGCGATAACAATGGACAAAAGTTCTAAAAGATGGTTTTGTATTCTGTTCTGCTTCAGCTGAGTGTGTGTTTTTATTTCTGCATTTTTTTTTTCGCTGTTGTTATTTTACGTCTAAAGTTAACAGCACAACATTTTACTTGAAGTGAATAGCATTTTATGCAGAATAATGTTAACGTGCATGTACGTAAGTGTATGTCCATAAATTTATGCTCTGTACGTACATAAGCATACAGTTATAGTTGTGTAATACATATTCATCCATCTATTACCCCCAGGCTATTGTTCTTTAAATAGCGAAGCTGATGACCTAAAAAAAGAAAAAATAGCAAACAGAAGAAGAGCAAAAATAAAAAGCGAAAAAACCAAAACACAAAAAATAAACCAAAAAACTATAACCTATCGGTCTTTTTATTCCTTTTCCATTTTTTCCGTTCGTCAACGTAAATTGAGGATAAACTACTATTATCCTACCGTATGTAACATTTATAAATACGCTTCGCAATCTATAAAGCATTCGCAGACTATATGCAAAATTATACAAAACTATATTCTATATGAAATGATTTAAACTCTGTGCATCTGTATAGATTATGCCAACAGTAAACAAACAACTTGAGTTATTTTAAAAGAAAGTTGAAAGAAAAAAGGAAAATTTGTTGAAGATATGAAAAAGCTCATAAAAAGGAAATTAGAACACGACAGTAAAAAAATTGACTTACTAAATATGTATATACATTTAGATAGAAAAGAAACAATAACAATTTATTTTAGAATTTGTTAAATGACTTCATCTTTTTTTATTAACAAAATCCGAATTTCCTTACATTACTTTTACTACCACGACATGTTGTTTTTTAACCGTAGTAGCCGACCTTTACTGCCGTATCGGATGTCTCCATTTTCAAGTTAAACGCTCACAAACTCTACTCCCTTTCTTCATGCCAATCTTCCTATGATCGTTCCTGATCCCCATTGCATCCGCACGTGTAGAGGACATCCCATGAGTAGACGGTCATGGGAAAAAATAAAAAACGGATGCTTTGAAATTAAGTAAATGATGTGTTTTTTTTTGGATATGAAGTCAAGTTGAAAGTTCTGCATGAGTCTCAAAGCGTTTTTCTTGAATTCTTTATTCGAATTCTATGAAGCATAAACATTATCTTTAAAAATCGTAAACAAGTCATAACGGTCTTTTTTTTAAATAAGGCTTTATACAGTGGGAAGTGATGATAAAAATGCTCCATTCCAATCTTTCTTCTATCTTAAGTCAAAACATATCAGTGCACAAAGCTTAAGTTAGGTATAAAAATTTGCGAATAAAGTTCAGAAGCCCGAACGATCAGACGTGCTTAAATCCATTCAGAAAATTATTGTTAACTGCTTGGCGTAATCCAAGTTTACGGTTGCCATCGTAATTTCCAAAGAGTTGAAAGCAAGAGCTAAAAAGAAGTAGAATTCGCTAGTGCTTCTCTGCTTACTGCCTTGATCATTGTAAACGTTTTCGTAACAGACCTTTAAATTGCCATCCGTTCAATGTCTCCAATATGTTAAAAGGTAAATACTTCTTTTAGCTATTTTCTGGCCTGTTGCAGGCAATTTTTGCGCTGAAATTTTAGGTAAAAAGTGTCAGGTTGTCAGGTATTAATGTTTGGTCCAAATGCTACATTAGATTATGATTTTGGTACGAAGTTTTTTTTTTATTGCCGTGGCAGTTGGTAGCTTGTCGCCACCTTTAAACTTGTGCCCTCTCACTCAAGTTTCAGCTTTGAACTTCTCTTCTTGTCGTCACGTGTTTCAATACAAGACGAGGAACCAAGGGACAACAAGGCAAATAAAATTATAATCATAAGTTGATCATGAGATTGAATCGCTAATACAATATTTTAATTGCCGCAAACGAGAATAAAAATTTTGTATACCTCTTTATTTGGTGATCGCTGTAAAAATCAGATCTTGCAAACACTGTAGTGAACAACGTGAAACCTGTAAGTGAAATCAATTTGAATCGAGATAAAAAAGAATACGATCGGCTAATCGATTAAAAAACAATGACTTGTGATCTTTAACTTAACCTTAAACTCATATAATAGGGTGTATCTTTTTATTGTTTTCACTTCACTCCATCACATAATATCGTCAATCTTTTGTTACGTTCGGTAGAAACAAAGCAATTAAAAGTTTTCAGTTTCAATCTTGTGAAAATCGAAGTTTTTCTTACATCTCTCCTTTTGTGGTAAATTTAAAGAAAACATTTTTTATTTTTTAATAAAAGTTTATTTTAATGTTTTTTACTATTTGGGAATTTACTTTTAATTGCAAAAAAGGAATAAAAAAGCACATATGTCCAAGTGTACCTGACGGAGAAGATCATTTTAAAATCGTGTCAGTCTAAAATGAAAATTTTGGCAATTCAAACAGTCATAAAGTCTTGACTCGGCTGCCTTTGTCTCTCGCAAATTTTATGCTTAGTTGTATACCCTGCTACAAGAAAGTTATCAATACCTAATTTCATTGTGACATTTTTATGTTAACCTCTTTTTCTGGGAAATGTTTTGCAAATTTTGATTAATGCTTTCGACAATAGCCCGCTACATGAGGGAGGCAGAGCACCATGAAAGTCTGGCGTCTGGTTTTACTATTTTTAGTAGAAATTTAGTCTCCTAGAAAGCCGACTAATTTGCATGCAAACTTAATCAATTAAATTCCACTACAGAACAAGCCGTTAGCCGAATGTAAGATACAAAGTTGTTTAAAATGTAGAAAAAAAAAGGATAAATAGATAAAAATAAACATAAGATCAACATATACACCCGAATTTAATCAAGCCCTACAAGTATATACGGACGTGTGAATATGTGCTTGCTTATATATTATTAATAGTGATAAATGAGATACAAAATCAAATGTAAAGGAATATTTTGATTCAATTTACGTGTAATGTAGAAGACTCGAAAGTATTTAGCAATTAGTAGAATGTTTTTAACCTTGTTAACGGACAAAGCGGACCGATCACCTAACATTTTACACATTGTCCGAAATGGATTGAACAACCCATAATGGGTTCGGCATTGTGTTAACTGCAAGAGCACAAAGTGTCTTGAGACCCTATTGACGACGTGAATATTAATAAGTTCCAATAAAGCCGGCGAAAAAACATCTCCTTTCATTAGCTTAAAGGTGAAGGTTACACGCAACATTTCACGCCTTTTTTCAAAGGTAGGTAAGTCAATGAGCTTCAATCTATTAATATACAATGGAAGATGTAGCGTAAAATCCCATTTTAAACCTTGCAAACCAGGTGTTGTCGAAATACTGTAAATGGTTTGGAATATCACGTATAAAATGCCGTCTAACCAACTTGGTTTAATGGGCTATCTTTTAAGTTATGTTTTAGTTCTCTTTACCAGATATTCAAGAACTTTTCTACGTGTGCTGGTTTACGACAATCTTTTTTTCTTTAGTTATAAAAAAGTTTTTAAATGTGACGATAGAAAAAAGTTTATTTAAGTAAATTGCTTCTTATCTTTAATATATAAATTCAAGTTAATTATTAATACTTTCGTGTCCATAATGTAGCAGCATCCACTAATAAGATCAACAATAATTTACTTCCTGCAAAAGATATCAAACTACATCATTTTCCCACGTCAACGTTTTAAGTATAACTGACGGTTTACAGGTTTATTACTACTTCTTTTGGACTTCTTCATCTATCTTACACAACAGTGAAAACAAAGTCATATTAAATTTGTCGGTTCGTGTGTAACATCAGGACAAGCTCATGGGAGATGACGAAGGAAAGTTTTTCGATCTGTTTATGATTCAAAATATTATTACAAGACATGTCACAATGATTTCTGTAATTCCTTCAAAGTCAAATTGAAACCTTAAGAAAAATTGACAATTTCATGATATTCTCGAAAGTAAAAAATAGAAAGGGCAACATTCGAAACTTGTGAAGAACATTAAATATAACTCCTTTACTTGATATTTTATAGGCATCAGAAGGGATACATTAGATTTATCGAAATGGATAGAAGTGCACATCGGACGATCATTATAGAACGTACAGTCTTGATCATTGTAAGTAATAGCGGCAATTAAGCGTTGTTTTCACAATTCAATCGGGTAATTCTGAAAGTGTCAAAGTCTGAAGCACGTCATAGTTGAGTAATAGCATAATTCGCGTAAAAACATGAAATTATCACACAAAACATTGTTAACTGTAAGCTATAGTTCGAAATGATGGGTATCGACAATTCGTTTAAAAGGGAATTATGCTTTGTAGACACTAATGTTAGTTAATTAGTTTTTGAACTTTATCTACTTTACAGATTAATAATCAATTAGAGCACCCTCATGGCATATTGCATATCAAGTAGCCACTTGATTAGCAGTATACCTAATAGTTAACCTAGCAAATCATTGAAGAATAAACACAAGTTGATAAGCAATTTTCAATGAATTTATTTTATATTTTAATGCAAAACTTACCGGAATAGTAGTCTTTTAGGTAAACCACTTAATTGTCTTAGTTTCCCAAGCTCTTATCTGGCTATGCAAAATATTTCCTAATATCTTTTTATTTCTATAAAAAAAGAAAATTTTTTAATTTTATCTTTTTACAACAAGCATATGATTTAAAACTCTCTTAAATGCACGCAACTTTTTTTTTTATTAAGTTTTATACCGTTTCCAATAGAGAGAATGATGGTAAAAAAAAAATATAAAACCCAAACTGTACTTTTACTTAAACATAATTCAAAGTTAAGTGTTAGTGAAAAGTTTATAATTGCATATAGATTGCAAACAATTTCTGCTAAAATAGATAATCGCTTTCACTTGGACTTATAATAAGTTTCCCCTTGAAACGGACCTAACAACTTTAAACTGCTTTAACTCGACGTATGGAAAAAGTAAGCGACGAAGTAAATAAAAGTATAAATAAGTTAATAAATTGCTAAAGATTAACTATAGTCTGTTTAAATTTTTAGTTGAAAATAAAAGAAAACAATATATTTTTATTTCATTTCTTATCTTACAAAGGAAGTAAATCTGACCTGACATTTCTCTCATTTAAAACGCGGAAAATAGTTGATGGCAAGTGAGTCAAGTAAGCTATGTGTGTGTTGTGCCAGTCCGTTCACCATATCTTCATTGCCAAAAATTGTAATTTATATTTAAAATTCAGTGAAGCTTTTATCAAGGGTCGATTTTAAGAGTCCGCTCTTATAATTGAAAGAATACTCGAGAAAACAAATTTTCAAAACACCTTAAAAATTGTATACATATCTAAGAATTGTTTAACACTATTATGTGCAATTATTTTATATAATAGGCGCGCAAATTGAAAGTAGGCAC
Organism: Glossina pallidipes; assembly: GCA_000688715.1. Classification (NCBI taxonomy): domain Eukaryota; kingdom Metazoa; phylum Arthropoda; class Insecta; order Diptera; family Glossinidae; genus Glossina; species Glossina pallidipes. The sequence continues at coordinate 399,441 of KK499894.1, forward strand.
GGAAGTTGTTTGTTTTCTAAAACCTACCTGTCACGTTGATTGCTTTCGAAATATTGTATGCGTACAGCTGAGTCATTGCTGTTTTTTTGAGATAGCCTTCAATCCCTTGCAAAGCTGTCGCTCAATGTATATAAAAGTATAAAGCATATCATTTACGATACTTTGTTTTTGTGCTTTTGAAAGGTTTAAAGTGGAAAAAAAATGCTTGGAGTGAAAATGTAGTAATCTATGAAACATTTCGAAAATAGTTGGGGAGATTTGGTGCAAAAAAAAATTTTTATTTCGAAAATAACGAAATCCGTAGACTTTCGCCCGCGTGCGGTGCAAGCAACTCAGAAACTCATTTTCTCTTTGGACTTCAGATTATTCAGATTGATGTCGTCTCATTTAAAAGATCAACAGTTGAAGACGTTCGATGAGTATATTAATTTAAAACCGCCAAGTTCCTATTGCTGTCGTCATTTACCCGATAAATGACTAAAGATGGATAGATAGACAGACAATGATTTTGAATATTTTCATTATTAACAAATATGCTTTTAATAAAACTGAATTTCATCAAAGAAAGCCTCAATCTCAATTTTTTTTTTGGCATACGCCCACACCAATATATTAATAAATCTCTAAAAGTGCAATCTTTCATCTCTTTATTTCCAGAATTTATACACAGTTCGGTGCGTTACATTGAAATGTCAAATACCCATTTGCAGAGCGTAGACGATGAGACATTTCAGGGTCTCAGATTAAAAACTTTAAAGCTCATTGACAACGAATTACAAGACATATCCGAAAGAAGTTTCAGGTGAGTGCTAGTTTTATTCATTTTTTTGTTAAGTAAATATGTAAATATGAAATATAAAGTCAAAGAGATAAGTGCACACGAACCTACAGGTTTCTAAAAAGGAAACCAAGTGAAGGCAAAAAAAAAACGTTTAAGTTAAGGTCTAGGTATCTAAACCTTATGTTGACTAACAACGAGAATGATCAAGTCGGAAATTTAACTTGTCTTCTTTATAACATTGAGATATTCTCTCTTAGGTACTTCACTGCATGGAGCGTATACATAAAAAAAGTACTCAATACGTTTTGGTGTTATTATGACTTTAAAAAATAGATGCACATGTATATCTAAAAGAGATTTATAAATATTTCATTCATAAGTCACATGTTTAGGTTTAACGGTAAAAGCTATACAATCGCATTTGAACAATATATACTTTATCTATATCTATAATATGCGTGCATGCATGAATGCATTTCATGTATGTTTGCATTGCTTTTTTAGTTGCATTTCATTTTGCAGTCAATAACGGAAGTCGAAAATGCATGCATGTATGAATGCATGCATGACTATGCTAGTTGCTGTTGGTTAGTCCGTTAGTTGGTTAGTTGGTTGTTTGTTTGCCTTCGTTTGCTTTGTTTAGTTGCCTTCTGTACACAAACTATGTTCTATGCTTCCTGGATATCAACAACAACGGCAACAACAACATGATGATTTATTATAAAGAATATATTATTAAAGTTCAATGCATATAGATTTTACTTTTCTCTTATTGCCAAGTTATTATAGAGGAAGTAGAAAAAATATCCAAAAGAACAGCCAAAATGAGAAAAATTCGTTGATTTTGTGGCGAACTTCATATACCCTTGACTAATGTTGCGAATATTTATGTAAATGAACTAAGTTTATAACGTTTTCTTTAATACAAGTCTCCCATATAATAAAATATATGAATGGAGTATCAATTAACTAAAAATAAAGAACGTTCTGATGTTGCTTGATTTTATTAATTTTTCGATTTTGATCCGATAATGAATGCTTTAGCTTTTATCCGAAAACATAATTTCCATTTTGTCCGATATTTTGATTCATAGTTTATCCAAGAATACGATTTAGATATTGCGCGAATATATACTTCATATTTCAATCGTAAATATGATATATATTTGGACGAAAATATTGCTTATCTTTGGTATAAAACTAGGGTTAAAGTTGTTCCCAAAAAATATAATATATGTGTGCCAAAATAATGGTTACGTTAATTCCGAAGATCAAGTTTAACATTGTTTTGAATATTCTAATTGTATTTTGTCCGAAATTGTGGTTTACACATTCCCTTAAAATAAAATTTTGATTCTGTCCAAAACTATGATAGACGACAGGATGATTGTCCGAAAATATGCTATCTAGTTTATGTGAAAACGTAATACCGATTTCGTCCGAACATATGTTTTATATGAATTTAGTTTAAAATTTCAGTTAATTATAATGTGTTTGGTTATGCAGTAATTTGGAGTATTTTACTAGTTAGCATAAATAATGAAAAAAGGAGGTTCTTTGGGAATTTCTAAGTTCTAAGGACTAAAATTCAACTCCAACTGGACGTAAGTTGCTTCTAGACGTAAACTTAGTATAATTTTTCCCCTCTCTTGGAGTATATCATTATACTTGTTAAGTACCAAAAGCTTGTGTGTTATGCAAATTCCGTCTTATATTACAATTCAACACGATGTGCGCTCCAATTGTGTGGTACGAAATGATTTACATCGCATGTAGGAAAAAGGTTCTCTAAGTCATTTGATTTCAGATAATACAAAACTGTTATGGCGCCAATCGATGGCTAATTGCTTCCAGCCAGTTATGGTAATTGAAATTACTTTGGCTATTCCAGTATCTTCGCTAATCTTACATTTTCAATGAAATGATAGAGAAATTTATGCAAGAGATAACATTATTATTAAATTATAAAGCACTAATGCGTTTTACATAAGCGAAATATAACAATAGGTAAACGAGTTCTGCGCCCTTTTCATAAAACCTTGCAAATCATATAACATTTAATTAATCTAATCTTTTCAATGAAGTCTTTCATTGGTTGCAGTTAATCGACGTACATTTCACTTTTGTGATGACTTTATCGAAAAAAAAAACCCGAAAGTCATTCAAGCTGTGGAATCGTACAATTATGCCAAAACCAATCACATCACATGCTTATGTGGCCATTGAATTTTTGCTTGTAGTAAGTGTGTACTTTCATAATCAGTGTATCGTTTTTCACATTAAAACAGCGCATATTTCACGACCATATCATTAGCCTTAGCTGCAAATTCGGCATCAAAATCGTCACATCATTTAGAAGACTCGGCATAAAAAGAAATTCCTTCATTCTCCTTCAATTAGAAGCATAGCAATGAACTTACCTTCAAAGAAGATAAAAACAAAATCCTAATTAACTTCTATTATTGTCAGGCTGCTTTTTATACCGAGAAGCGATTTCATATTTAACCGAATTAAACACTTCAGATTTTACGAAATCTTGATTATAAGTAGTTCTAGATGTAAGAAACGCAGTTAGTAAATGTATAATTTGCAAATTTAAGTAACGGATGTAAGAAACAATTTAAAAAAACATTGAAAATTATTAATGAAGTAACAATTATTACGTTTATGTAAAATAAATAAAAAAAAAAGGAGAACGTTAAACTTCAGCATAACATGCTCTTCTACAGCACGGCACCTCTGTCCAAAATTTATAGGCAAGGGATGATCAAATTTTTTTGAAAAAAGAGGAAAACGTTAAACTTCAGCATAAAATGCTCTTACAGAGCACGGCACCTCTGCCCAAAATTTATGGGCAAGGGATGATCAAATTTCTTTGAAAAAGCAAGTAAAAACTTGAAAAATACTCGAGCATGGCCGACCATTAAAGAGTCCACATGTACACTAATACAAATCTTCATCTATTTTCATCTTAAAACAGCAAAATTTCAACCTTATTGCCATGTAAAGGCTTACTTTTAATGACACCCTTTATATTTGAAAGTTCCCCAAAACATAAAGCGATGATACTTTTTTTTTTGGTATGGAACATCGTTGCGTCCACCATCTTGGCAAAGTAAAGACCTACTTTTGATGACAACCCTTATAGGAAAGAGGGAGAGTCCCGCAAATAAACCTATAAGGTCCAAGTTTCATCATCAGCAAATATCAGAAATTAGCTTTTGTTGTTATGAATTACTTCACAATGTTTCCCTGAGAGAGGATTGGAAAATAGTAATATCACATCCATTTTTTCTACGTACATTTTGTATATTCGTAATGAATGTTTTTGAGAAACGCTTCGTCTGACGTCAATCAACACTTTTTTCACAGGTCCCAATTTTTAACGTATTTCGATCAAGTTTGGTATATTGCTATGCTTTGGTCCAGGGACGAGGTGTATTGAAAAAGAGTGGATCGGACAATTTCTGTGACCATTCCTCATATAGAGCCCTATTTCGAAATAGTCAGTCAGGTTATAGGGAAAAAAAAGTCGAAACGCTAAAGTCAGGCAAGGACAACTTTTAAATATCAGACAAGAAGAAAATGACTTTAAAACGATTGTTATAATAAAAAGTTTTTCTTTTTTAAATTTTCTTTTTTGGGCTCCATCCTCACAATGAATGCCGTAAGATATAAATAGTTTAAATTTTTGTGTAATGGAATTATTTTATCAATTCCACGTTGCGTTTATTCTGAGTTATCCCAAAACCCATGATAGCTTACAACGCTATCAGAAAAATATGGTTGTCCATTTTTTTTAAGAGATGGCATATGAACATACCCAGTCTGCGCAGATTTAATTTCGAAGAAACCGCAATGAAATATATATATACCATGGGAACCATTATACAACATTATGCAAAAAACTAAGCTTCTTACCTACTTATTGGCATCAGTTGTTTTCAGCAAAACTCACTTGTCATAGGTTTTTTAGGTTGAAGTTATTCATAATAGACCATAACCACTTGATGGTCCTTCCATGGCGGTGTCAATTATGTTTGGCTTCATCGTTGATGTTATAAGTTCTCTGGGCCTATATCTCGGTTTTCATCCATGTCCCTCGGACTGTGCTCAAAAAAGCTTTGTTGCTCGTATTTTAGCGCAATGACTTACAGTAAAGATTCAAGATACTACTTTCACCAATCAACACTCATGATGTTATGCTTTACGGCATAGTGTTAATGCATTCTTCCTTAGGAAGAGATAGACCCCCTTTTTTATACACGCAATATAATTAATAGCAATTCGCTTCAGGGCAAACTTTTGATTTCCATCATCTTAAATCGGGAAATTAAAAAAATTGCAAAATCTTTTTGTGTACTTACAATAGATATGAACATATCAAATGGTCCCTCTGGTTCATTTTGGCGCTGGTTATCAGTCTATTCTTTGTTCGGAGAAAACAAACGACTTCGTTACAATGGACCAACTCACTTTTGTACCTTTACAAAAACACTTGTAACTCTACCTAAGTTGAATATATTGATGTCAAACTATATATAGATTTTAAAGATAATTTTACTAATTCCGCAAAGAAAATGATTGCATAATTTCAAAAATAAAAATAATTCATAATTTCAAAATGCATCTTATTTTTGGGTCACGGGCTCATATGTTTATGGATGTCCCTTACATCTTCGAAGGAAGGAACAAACATAAAAGTGTTACGGATATTACAATAGGTGATGTAAACTAAGGGTATTTTTATAACTTGTAATTTATGCACATGTTCTTTAAAACAATAAATAAATAAATATACAAATAACAAATCAAACAGAGGTGATCGCATTTTTATGGATTCGTTTTCAAAAACTTCTTTGATTTATTATTATTATTCTTCCCTAAATACAAAAAAAAAGAAGAGAAAAATTTTCTCAATATAATCTTTATTGTGTCTCTTATGGGTAACTTTGATGCTGGCTGTGTTGTTCACTTTTTGAATTTAAACCAATTTAAGTCCTTAAAATGCATTCAAACAATTGCTGCCTAAACAACCATAATAAAATGCTCCATCAAAATGTATCTTAGTTTCTTTGGTACTTCATATGTTAAAGCTCTGTTGGCGAGGAGTCGCCGACGTACGAGAGGTGCACTCAATACTAAGGCGTAGAAGCACAAGCAAGTTGACGTTATTGCTGCTGGTTACAACAGCAATGTTGCGCTATAAACAAATGCCTCTATGTGTACATATAAATATATATATATATATATATATATATATATATATATATATATATATATATATGTATGTATGTATATATACATGTGAGTGTGTGCAAGCATGGAAACCAATTCTACGAATCAGTACAATGTTACTGTTCACTATCGGTCAACATAGTATATATGCTATACGACCTACCCACCCTCTGTCATTTATGTACTCTTGCAACGAGTCTGTCGTATAACCAATGCTACGAATTTATGCTTCAATAATTTCAAAACACCATATTATAGCATTCTCTGCTTATGGTTCCTACTATGTTACCAACACTTTTACGTAGACGGATACCCATATATACATATGTACATATATCGATACAATTATATAAAAAAATATAAAAAATCTAAATGAGGATTTCTACTTTAAAATGTGCATCAAGCACAGCGTACTGTATGTGCTCTATGCATATGCAACGGCATATACTATGCTTTCATATAAATACATTTAAGGGGGAGCATAGCATAGCACAGAGCATTATACTTTCATACATACATTTAGTTTAGTCAAGTGGAAAACAAACATTTCGTTTATTGAATTGTTACCGGATCAGTTATTTGCAATTGCCAATGTTTAGTTAGAATGATATTGTTGTGGCAGTGAGATGGCTGCTGACGTTACTACCGCCGCTTTCAATAAGTAGTGGTGCAAAATTTCGTATATGATGGTGTTGATGGTAAAGTCAATAGTGGTGATGAGGGTAATGGTGTTGTACATGACGGTTCTGTTGGCCGAAAGGAAAGCAAAGTTTTACATTTATATCATTCTAAATTAGCCTGTTGCAATTGCAACTGCACAATTATGTCCACAATAAAAAACAACAACTACAAGAATCGTTCGCCCGCTATGCATGCATTTGAAAATACACATACATTGCCAGAATAGCGTTTACTACATAATAAGTACAAAAATAAACGTAAAGCATCATTAGAAACATTATTAGCTTCCGTTATGGAAACAAAAAGAAAAAAAGAGACCATAACCAATCCACTCGCCATCACCAGTGCTCGATGAAATAATTTCCAAACTAATATTAAGAGAAACAAAAAAAAAAAAACCAAAAAAAATTCAAGCTATACACACAAATGAACATATATTTCCGTTTCCGTTCTCTCACAATCATTACGAATAGAATTGTACATGGAAAAGAGAATCGAAACGAAATCATTATAGTCATCATAGCCATCATCATCATCATCATCATCATCATCATCGTCATCATCATTGTATGTTATATACAATAAGAATTTTTGATTAGGTGTTTTCAATTTGCGATTGCAGACAGATTTATGCGACTAAGTTTGCAAGCACTTATGCTCAGGAAGAGTAAACCAAATAGCGTTAAACATGTTTCAAATCATATCTGGATTTAATTTCAATTAATCATGAATTACTAATCGTCTGCTATAAAATTAAAAGGAATCAGATTATTTAAATTGCCTCGCCGATCGCATTGCTGACCGCCAGCCGTGTAATTCCTTCGCTTCATAATCTCTCTTAATTCCTTCTAATGCAACGACAAATTTTCAAAGATTTAAAGCATTTGCATGAAACGCACATATATGTTCGCATATGTCGGAATGAAGGGCGAATAAAGTGATGTGTATTTAAAAAGTAACTAAACATCTTAGACGAAATAATATGTAAATTAAATCGTGTATAAAAAGTATTTCGAACAAAGTATTAAATGTAATTTTAGAATAAACATTTCATAAATAAACAGACACACCTACGCGGAATTACAGACAGTCGTAAATTAATTTCATAGGGACACACACGCATTGATAAATATACATACAAAGCCAGTTAATACAAATATTTAAACTTAATTAACACAATGCTCAGTGAAAAGAATAATAACAAAAAAAAAAAACTGAACTTTGTTTAAACAAATCAAAGCATAACCGTATACCGATGTATGTATATACGGATTTACATAAGGCAATTATGAAAACCACGACATTTAACATTTAAACACAGTTCAACCCAATGCAAACACATATGGGAACTCAGGGCACATAAAACGGCTTATATTCAAACCCATGATTAATGTTTGTGGTTGGTTTAGTTTCCTTGGTTATGTACCTAGGTACCAGAGTGAGCTACAAAAATAGAAGGGAAGGAAAAGAGCTTTCCAACTAGGACACAAAATTCTTATGAAATGAAATATTATTACTTTACTGTTTATGCGAAGGCTGTTACAGTAGCGTTTTCCTTGTTTAAAATTTTTTTATCATTTTCACTGCAGTATTTTCAACCGCAACCCTTTTTCATTTATTTTATTTACATCATTTATTTCATTTTACATCTGTACTCAATCATTTACAAGCAGTGCATATGCAAGAATTCTTTTCTTTTTTTTTCATTCTTATCCTCATTTTATATGCATATGAGTCTGATTAAAATTAAATAAAATTCGGTCAAATACTGGACCGTTGCCTTCACCGATAACGTAACGACTAAAATGATCAGTACATGAAAAATATTTTCCAAAAAAAAATGTTTTTAAATTCACCTAAATTATACAAAGTTCCATTCGGCTTGAAAAGAACCATTGAGAACCAAACTTGAGCTACGAGCCAACAAATAGCCCTCGCAAGTCTGAGTATCTCATCGGGCAAAAAAAAACTTGCTATGCTCTTCTAAACCAAAAGGATGTCTTTTGCGATCAATAGATAGGAGCCCTGCTTGTTCATCTTTCTATAGCTATATCACTATTTTACATAAAAGTTTTTGGAAAACTCGATCCAAATTGGATCGCGCTTATTTACAGAAGAAACAAAGCACGGAGTCACAAATTGATGACTGCTACAGCACAAAGACTGCATAAATTGAAGGTCGAGTCGCCGTCACACTCATCCTGTTATCGATGTCAGACTACAGTTATTTGCTTGCAAAAGTAAAAAAAATTCTTTAGAACAAAAGGTTTGCATCGAATGAAGAAATCATATCGGAAACTGACGGGTATTTTGGCAAATTATTCCATAAAAAAGGTCTCGAAATGTTAGAAAAGCGTAAGATGACGCCTAGGATGTGCCACTTAACAAGAAGACTGTTTAGATGGGTAAACTCGAATATTAAAAAAAAAAACATGTTCTTTCCTTACATAGCCCCAGAAATTGTTAAACGACGTACTGTTGATATAAAAATAAATAAAAAATGAATCAAAGCAATTTCTGTAGATTTATTCTACATAATTAGCGAAATTCTAAACTTATTTCAGAAATCTATATCTTAGTGTTAATTGTTTTGTTACATTATCGCAAAATGGCTAATAACGTCAACATACGTTGGAGGCATATGCACCAACATAGTAAAAAAAAAAAAAAATACAAAAATCGTTTGTACGTTTATTTGAAATATTTTTTTGTCAAAATTGAACCGTCAAAAATTTATTACCCAAAGTGTTCACCATCATTAGTTCCTCTTTTTCTCATTTTTCTGGCAAAATACGAATTCCGTGGTTGAAAGACTACAATCTTCTGAGCCCATCCGCAAAAGAATACAATTGTTCCTAGGTTATCATGCCCCAGTTACGACGGTAGATCGAAATAAACAATTCACTTTGCCTTGCCGTTCGTTAACGTGGAATCATTTTAGTAAGTTATCTTTTGCGTTTCATATTCTAATTGAAATTAAGGCTCTTTCGGAAAATTAAACAATGTTTACATAGATTTGAATAAGATATTTGAAAATGTTCTTCTCAAGCAGCGCAAATGGCAATTTAAAGCAAAGCGTAGTATAAAAGCTATGTTCAAGTTTTAATATTATATAGGAACACTTGCACTGAATTACGTTTTACTACCAATCGTTCACTTTTAAACATTTTAAACATGCGCCTTCTCCTTACTTGTTTATCTGTGTTACAATTAAATGTACACAAATTTATTGATACGGATTTTTACAACCGCTTTAAAAGATTTAAAAAAAAAACCTATGTATAAATTTCGCATTGATATCATATCTCGCTTGTATATGTGAATATTTGTAGTACTATGACACATAGTTTAATGACTCTGGATATATCAGGAAATAAAATGCAACAAATACCGTTTGAAGCTTTACAAAAATTGCACTCTCTTACCAGACTTGTAGCGCAAAGGTAAGGATCAAATAATGAAAAAAAATTTTCTTTTTCGTATTATTTTTTGTTGTTTTTTTTGAAAATTGAAAACAAAAACTAGTCTATCATAAAATTTCATGTACATGGCCCTTTATTAAGTACATATCCATTACTCGAGTTCCAATTCATTTTTCATTTGTTTTCATTCCCATTGTCATTCCTCTTTTTTCTTCTCATTCTCTTTCATGTATTCTTTGGTTTCACAATTTGCGGCCGTTCTTTTGAAGGAATCATATCACCTCATTGGATGTTAATTGGGAGGCGCAATATGATACATTGCGTTCTTTGCATCTGGCTGGCAACGATATCACCGAAATATCACCGAACAATTTGCATGATTCCTCGAATGGATTTAGTGGCTCCAGTCATCCCTCCTCTGCAGCTATACAAACAATAACTAAAGACGAAAATTCCTATAAAGTTATCACACACATTACGGCAAATTCAATACCTGGCCTTACTGCTGTGCACGTTGGTAACTCATTGCATGACCGAGGGAAACCCTTCAACCGTTTGCAAAAGTTGCTTTGGTTGGATTTATCAAATAATCGCATATACCATATATCTCCTAATTTCTTGCCACGCAGCTTAATTACCATCGATTTATCGGGGAATTTATTGGCCATATTTCCACATCAACTATTTGAACACTTATTTGAATTGCGCATCATCTCGCTAAGAGATAATTTGCTAAAAACTGTCCAGAGTAAAGAAGCGCGGCAAATACGTATGCATTTAGAGAAACTTGATTTAGGACAAAACGTAATTGAAGTACTGGATACAGACTCTTTTCAAAGTAATCATTCTGACATTCATATAAGAGCTTTAAACTTGGAAAAGAACTACATACGCCAACTGCCGGAAGGAGTGTTTCAAAGTATAGGTATTGTGCATTTGGTGCTGGCATTCAATATGATTGAACGCATTCATTTGAATGCTTTTGATGGAATTACGGACACCTTGGAGTATTTGGATTTGGAAAGAAATTATTTGAATGCCGTACCGGGCGCTATAAGGAATTTAAATAAATTGAAATATTTATACTTAACTTCGAACGCTATTCATCAACTAACTAATCTGCCTGAATATACTGACAACTTGCGTGTTTTGTCTTTGAGCGGCAATAATTTTACAATGATACCAGTATTAGGTTTGAAGAACTATACGTATCTATCTTATCTCAATATGGGGTATAATTCAATCAATGATATACCGGAAGGAATTTTTGCAGTAGATAGCTGGGGATCAAATTTGCAAACAATTTTGCTGAGAAATAACAAAATCACTCATTTGCATTTGGGTTCCTTTGCCGGTCTCGAGCAAATACAGGAAATCAGTTTAAGTTTCAATGACATAACCATACATCATCCGATGGTATTTGAAAATGTTTCAAAAACCTTAAAAATCTTGGAATTATCATTTGCTGTATTCCCGGCACGTAGTCTAGAATCCATAGATCCTTTAGATTCGCTATTTCCTCTTTCGCAGCTAATGTGGCTGGGATTGGACAACAATAACTTGAAAGTGTTAAATAATGAATCGTTTTCCAATATGCGTGAGCTATCCTATATTAATCTAAGCTTTAATCAATTGAAACAATTGCCTCAGGGTTTATTTATACCTGAAGTGCACAGCCACTTAGTAGAAATAGATTTATCCTACAATTCACTGGAGAGAATACCCGGCAAGGCGTTCCATGATTTGGGTGATCTGCAAACCTTGAATTTACAATCGAACAAATTACGTTTTATTGATAAGCAAGCCTTCTACAATCTAGAATTTCTTCGGTACATTGACTTGTCCTACAACCGCTTAACAAATATTTCGTATCAGGCTTTTACTATTTTACCGAATCTTGCCGTTCTGGAATTGACGCACAATAATTTATGCTCTCTGTCCTTAAGGACTTTTCATTACGTTTCAAATAGCAGCACGCCTTTAAAATTGAATGCCTCCCATAATCGTATTACTCAATTTGAGGATCATTTAAGTTCCTATATGTACATATATCAACTGGATGTCGCGCACAACTTGATAAGCAAATCGGACAGTTTCGCCAATTTGGCCAATACTTTGAGATTTCTAAATGTTGCCCATAATAATCTGCAGAATCTGGGTAATCATGCCTTCGGTGATCTGGAATTTTTGGAGATACTTAACTTATCTTATAATAATATCACTTCGCTAAGAAGGAGAAGTTTTCAAGGTTTAAATAGCTTGCAAGAATTGGATTTGAGTTATAATGGTTTGGATCAATTGCAAGTGGAACAATTTTCGAATTTACGTAAGCTTCGTATATTAAAGATTAGATCCAATAAACTAAGAGCTTTGCCACGAGAAGTATTCATGAATACTCGACTAGAGTATTTAGATATATCGGATAATCAGCTAACTGTATGGCCAGTTCCGGCCTTTTCCGATGTTGGCTTCACCTTGCGTAGCATACAAATATCCAGTAATATGTTAGAATATTTAGACTCTAGCATGTTTATTAATTCTCAGTTCCTGTACGATATTAATTTATCGAGCAATCGATTAACTGTATTGCCGGATAACACCTTCACTTTCCTTAACAATCTTACGAATTTGGATTTATCTAATAATCCTTTGGTTACAACTAATCTCAAGGAGATCTTTTTGCATACACCTCGCCTAAGAAGATTAAAAATTTATAATATGGGTTTATACGTACTGCCTCAACTACACCTGCCTCTACTTTCTCATTTGGATGTAAGCGGTAATTTTTTGCAAGAGCTCTCGCCACTGCACGAAATGCGTCAATTGCGTCACGTTAACGTATCGCATAATAAACTTGTAAATACCTCCTGTGCCGTGGAACATTTACCCAATACTGTACGTGTTTTGGATATGGCTCATAATTCCTTAAGACGCATCACTGTGCATGATTTGATCTCGCTGAGACATTTAATGGAATTGAATTTATTGGATGTGAAAATTATGAACCCTTTGGGTTTCACGAAGCTACGTTCCCTGAGAAAACTTACGTTAACTTCACATTCTAATCTGGGGGAAATAGTTTCGCGCTTACCAGGTTTACAAGAATTGCATATACATTGTACGGAGCCTAATATTGGTTCTCAGCTGTTGAACAAATTAGCAAATAATACAAAACTACAATTGGTAGAAATTTATGGATTGAATGTTCAGACTATAGCGTCTGATGCTCTTGAAGGCTTGGCAAGCAATCAACGTTTACAAGTGAAAATTTCCCGTACGAAAATCAGCGATTTGCCACCCGGTATTTTTTATACATTGCGAGCTGTTCCTCAGCTTTCTATAGACATATCGGATAACAAAATTAATGCTTTAGCAGCAGATAGCTTTTACCCAAACAAAACTTACTGGGATACGGTAGGTACGCGTAGCATAATTGGTGGCTTAGATACATCACATAATCCGCTAGAGTGTGAATGCGGTCTTGTGTGGTTTGGTCATTGGCTGAGGCGTTGGTTACGGGAATCAGCACAAATAAAAGTCATACAAAAAGATGACATGAAGAAAATGGTGCAGGTGAGTACACAAAATACATAGAAAGATTATTCAATTCTTCTTCTTTTTTCTCTTTACTCCTTTAAATTTCACAAAGTATTTTTTAACAACGTAGTAAGATATCAGAGACAGGAAAAAAATCAAAATAGATTTAAAGAAAAAAAATAATTAAAAATATATCAAACTGTGTTATGACAAGTGACAGAGACTTTCCATATACAGTTTGGCATGAAGTCGTTGCTACTTGAGGCTCTTTTGGGTACTTAAACCTCTTAGGTTTTAAGGTTCTAAGATATATTGCGTAGATATAAGCATTCTTCATAGAGCAAAGAAAATTTGAGATAAGGCCGATGTTAAGGTTCCTTAATGGACGATAGTAGGGGGAGCCATAAGCAAGTATTTTTGGGTAACGTAGAGACAAGTGTTATTACCAGCCTTAACAATGTATTCTTAAAGTCTGTATACATTTATCTCTTGGTCTTCTCCGACAATGAAACTTTGCAACAGAAAAATGGATTTAACATCAACCACGTCCGTATAGAAAATCTACGAAACAAAGCTACGTGGACAGAAAGTAACGACTAGAATCCGCGATTATCTTTCAAAAATTTATTCTCTCTTGATGGTTATAAGCACATATTGAAAATTTTCAATCACATGCTCACATGAAGAGTTAGAGAAATATGCTTTGTTGCCTAATTTAGCAAAATAATGCCAATTGTTTACCTCGTACTTGTAACGTAAAAATTTTACAAACTTTTGCCGAACGCTTTAGAGTCGTAAATACATTTCTAAATTAAACAAAAAGAAGACGAAGAAGAAGAAAATTTAGATAAGAGGGTCTTTTTTTGAGCCCCCTACTATACTACAACCCATTTCTAAACAGTTCGTCGTTATATAGTAAAGACACCTAGTTGTTAATATCATAAAGATTAATTCATAATATTCATTTGGCATACAAGCTCACTGACTTTAGAAAGCTTGGACCATGTGGGTTTCTTTTCCGACCCCACATAAGGATTTTCATGAAAATTTAATCTTTATATGCCAAACGATGACTACTATTTTATAACGAAAGTAAGTGAAAAATAATAAGATTTTTGATAAGAAATTTGATTTCGATCGGTTCGGATCACGTTCGTTCAAGTTTCGAGCCCTCTCCTGTACAAGGGAATCCATGGAACAAGGCTTAGTTTGTTTTATTTTCTCACGAAAATAAATGAGGAATTATGTGATCCGAAGTGGTGTAGATTATTCTATGGACTATCTGATCCGACTATAATGTCTTTACTTGGTTTGGTTGATTCAGAATATGATTTGCATATAAAGATATGTCGACATGTTAGTTTGTTTTCGAAATTGTTTAACTTTTTCTAAGCTAACGTAATTTTAGTGTAACTCGACTTTAAGATACTCTGAAAGTAGATAGTGTGCCATTCAGAGAGACAACTTCGACCTAAGTTAAACTGTCTTGTTTTCTTAATTAAATGCCATTTGTTTGAAATTTTGCTTTGAATCTATGTATTTTTATTATTTACTTTAGTTATTAAAATTATGAAACACTTTTAATAATTTCTAAATTTCATTTTTATTTTGGAAAGCTTCCCCTTTCGCCCAGAGATTTACGCGTAAGCGTTTTTCTACTATCTTTGCGTTTTTTTAAAGTATATAAATTATTTAAAAAAATTAACGTCGAATGTTATTAGAAAGCGATTAAAATTTTATTTTCTTATGCTTTTATTATGCAGCGCGCTCGAGCCAATACATGCCATGATCCGACGTCGGGCAAACAATTGCCTATACTGGAAATATTTCCAGAGGATCTTCTATGTCAAGCCAGTGCATTAAGCAGTTCAAGCGAAAAATTATTTCTTATATCGTTTGCAGCGATCGCATTGCCTTTGTTTAGCATTTCGCTTTGATAATCGTAAGTTATGTTAACTTTTAGACTAACGACCATTACTTGTTTAAATATATGTAAATATGTATGAAATGTTTTGTATTAAAACTATGTAAATCTCATGTAAATTTTATAAAGTTTATATTTTACTGTTATTGTTAACTTTGTCCTTGGGACAGATAACGTGAGAGGAAACCCGGAAACAACCAATTTTATAAAATAAATGTGCTCCATATTTAGTTTGATAAGCGACACAAAACCAAAAATTTATTGTATATTATATAATGTTAAACTTTTCAACGTAAGTTAAAGTGAAAAAAAAAAAATTTTTCTAAAAGCAAACACAGAAAGCAAAAAAGCCATAAAATTTATAAGTAAATGAATTAAAACAAAGGGCCATTGATTCCTAATAATAATAAAATACCATAATAATAATTTATAGAATAATACAGAAAATACAGACACATACACAAACACAATTATAAAATTATTTGTAGTTATTGATATTTAAGACAAAATGCTAAAAACGACAGTAAATAGAGAAAGAATGCAATTCCGAAGAAAACTAAGTTTAGTAAGTGTATAATAAAGTTAATTAAAATTATAGGCAAACATATGCGTATGCACATGCACATGCACAACTAACACACATAAATAATAAGCAACCAAAGATAAATTGAGAGAAGAGTTTACACTAATTCATAAACACACACACGGACGGACGGACAGACATGCCAATATATATTTTTAGTTAAAGTACATACGTTATTAGTTAAAATGTATATGAATCTTGTCAACAACACAAATAAAATAATAAAATATGTAAATATATAAACGAATATGTGGATCCTGACAGTCAGTAGAGCAAAATACTTTAGCGTAGGAATACGTTAAATGTGTATATCAAAAATTCCTGAAAAAAATTCTATTTGACCGATTTGTCCATGTTCGTCTGTCTCTTTTCGTCGGTAGTTTCGTCTATCCGCCCATCATTATTATTAATATCTATATGCCAGACTTCTAACATAAAATATGTCTAACATGCCCTATCTCATGGTTTACAAAACCTATCTTTTAAGAAAATTAAAAAATTAATCTGAAAGGGCCGAACAAAAACCCAAAAAACTTGGGAAAGAATTAAAAATCTTAATCTGTCTTTAGTTAAAGTAGAAATCAGTTTGACACACATTCTAACTATAGCGTGAAAATAACCTCAAATGGATCCTTTATGATTAGAAATCTCAGCGATTCTTTCTTTAAGGTGATGGGTATCCAAGATTCGCCTTAGGTTAAATAAACCCTTCAAACTTGCTCTAATATTGTTTGTTTACATGTGTGTACGTGTAAATATGTTTGTAGAACTTGTATATATATATAGTATGTTAGAAATATGTTAGAAAATAATTATTCGAAAGATTTTGAATATTTGGTGATAGGTAACAAGTTTATTAGAAGGAAATAATGCAAGAAATTAATATTGAAATTCACTTAAAGTAATTTACAGTGAAAAATGTATTTCTTTGTTTACTTTTAACTTTCATGTAAAATATAAGCAATAATTTAATTAATTTTTCATTTATACTAAACGTATAAATTCAACATAAATTTGAAATCATTTAGCAGGAGGGGAATTTGTGTCACTCAACTTTAGATCGTCCATTAAAAAGTGATGTATTACAGTTATTTTCTATCATAAACTGATTCAATATAAGTTTTAATTGAAAACTTTATAATGGGAACGTAATTTGCATCAGCCATAGTTACCACAAATGTGGCTTTAAATAGCTCAGAGGTTGGTTTAAACGTCCATGTTATACTGATTCTATATAGTCGCAAATTAAATGACTTTTATTGCACTAAAGAGTACTGCATAGAACACTTTTCAAGAGATTTACCCATAATTACAAAAAAAAACTGATCGACAAGTACAAAGTTGAATTTGAAGGCTTGGATGAATCCATTCGGCCGATATAGAAGCAAGAGCTGCTTAAAAGCGATAAAGTACAACTAACAAGCTGTGCCTAAGTGAATTTTATTTATCCGCTCTTCGAGATTTTTCTAAATAACATCTTCTTTCTTTTTAAATGACATAATCGTTCCCTTCAGTTGAAATTTCAACCGTTACCCCGTGTAACAACAACTTAAGAATTCTTAAGAAATAACATAATAATTCACTGGAGGCAGTTGCCTGTCGACAAATGCATAATTGTAAGACGGTTTAATGTCAAAATGACTTAAAATTTCTTATTCCGTCGCGTTTTGAAACTCCACCATCAAATTACCGGGCTATTCAGTGCTATTTCTACAATTTTAATTATCTTTCGCATGGTCTGGTGATCTAAATCACTAAATACTTTTATTTAATATGTTTTATAGCATTCAGTTCACAAATATTCCTATCTGAGAAGGTTGACGTCGTAATTCTTCTTTGTTTACCATGTCTATGTATGTCACGCAGAGATGGCCCCTTATGTACGCAGACACGGTGGAGATTTAGAAGCAGGCGAGACTGTATGTGTGTCTTCGAATTGAACATATATGGAACAGCAAGAAAGACCACTTCTGTTAAATGGTTCTAAAGTCAGGCGGTGTAGTTAAAGAACGCTGACTGGACAGTTACAGGTTATGCACTATACGGGCGTCTCCAAGGATGAATGAGAATACCGAAGAAGCTGAGTAGTAAAGGACTTAGTTGCAGAGAAACATATCCTTTCTATCTCTGTGAAACATTCATCTTTTCATAGCTGACTTTCTTTTTGTTGCGTATATCTTCCTCATAACATTTATTATATAATCATTATGCGCTTTCTGTAATTGAATCGGTATTGAGTTCCAATAAATTAGGTGTAAGTATAAGTTTCAAAAGTTTTTTTCGTGGCAGTTATGCAAAACGGGTAAGCAATTCTTCGGTTGACATATTATTCATTGTCAAGCGCAACATCTCCCTTTCGTTTGCGACAGAATACGAATTACGTGCTTTCTTTAAGCAGTTAAGTTGTGTTAAGTTGCAATTGAATGCTAATGAAACCTTCTATTGCAGATTCTTTTTACATAGTTGTTCTTTTACTTCTAATGCATCAATGAATTTCGTGTTTGTAGTAGTTTGTAGTAGATACTAATCTCATCGACATCGGCAGATAATCATTTAATTCAGCGCCTTAGTCGTCCAAAATTAATGGAGGATTCTCTTTTCCGCTTTGCAAACCTTTCGCTTCTAATACTGCAATTCACGATCTGCGTGACCTCACAAGTGAACAGGAGTTTTGACTGTGGTCTTTACTTCAGATTTCTTTCGCAAGCGCGCTTGATTGTGCAACTTTAAATACACGACTATAACTGTCCATAAAAGAGTTGGTTAGCGAAATAGAAGCATAAGTTAAATTGCTAGATCAAAATTTCGCAGCGAATTTCGTGTTTTCAAGGCAGGCTTTTGCCAATGTATATATTATTATAATGCTCCAATTTTTTTAATAAAACAAAAAAAAAATCTATCGCATTTTTCTTTCATATTGAATACATAATTAAAATTTAACCTCCGAACTTGTACGAACAATCTGCGATTTATCGTCATTAATTTCACCTTTCGCTTTGTGTATGACACTTTATACATCTGACATAGTTACATGTGAAAAACTTGCTGAAAAAAATCACTTTCAAGAAGTTCGATCTTCAATTAAACTCAGTAATATCCTTTACCAGACTTAGAACAGATTTATTCGTGGCCACATCTAACTATACTTTTTCTGTCTTCAAAATGCTCAAAGCAAAACCAGCTTTCAAATGGGGCTTTTCGGGCGTCTAATGAAAACTTAAGGTACATAAAAAGTCAACAATTTTTATAATACATCGGGCAATAATTCGCAGGATTAATTGAGAAATTAAAATTTGTTTTTGGAAAATTCGATTTTATTCCTCCTTTAAGTGTAATGCATTCAGTTTAACGCTTCTCTGACACTTCAATGGCTTTTCTATGGAACGATTGTCATGAATTGCACAGCACACTTTAGTTGCATCAGCAAAGATATTATTACTCGCTCGAAATCTTTGAGGGTCACAAAGGATCTTGTCTAGAAAATACCTAGATGTGGAACTATTCGAATTTCAATTTATGCAATATTGCGTTCGTAGCCATCAACACTTGTGACACAATGTATTTGTGACATATGTAGAGCAAATGTTGCACCCAATACATGCATTAGTGAATGCATTGTTTTTTGATATCTATCTTTATGACGACAAGTAGATGTTGCAAAGTGTTGACTTTCCGATTACATCTCACATATAATTTTCAGAATAAAATGTCAAATGTGAATTTTCTTCGAATGCAATCAAAAATATGGAGTAAAAATCACATCCCTAGTGAATGCAGTCTTCTTACGTTGTTGTTATTTATTGCATGCATCAATACTGTCCTTCGTCTATTTTGTTCTGAAGCAATAGACTTTTTAGTTGTATATGTAAATATGTGTTCAAATTAAAATCTACCCATTTTAACATCAGTGTTCGCATGAATTTGTTCGTTAATGAGACCTGCCTGTTGGTTAGTGTGGTAATCTTACAAAAATATTTTTCTACAGTTAATGTTTCTTCCTGTTTTCTAATAATTATTTTCGATTTCAGCAATTTCTTTTATAAAGACAATCGTGATACTAATTGTAGCAAGAAAGAAAAATTGAAATAATTTGAAAAACGTTATAACGTATTATAAATAAATATATCTTAACAAAACTGATGGTTTTAAAGCAATTAAAACCAAGTACGTAAAATGGTGTAATGCACTTAAAATTGCATATAAAAATGGCTGATAATATATTATCGGAAATGGTATATTATATTTGAAATGTAAATACAGATCAACCAACACAATGTAAATCCTCATCAATTAAAAAACAAAAAAAAAAAAAAAACAAATTGAATTCGCCCTAAGGCGAATCTTACCCGCCACTACGGTTTGAATCCGTGTTGCATTTGATTTCAATCTTTTGCAAAAGATATACACTTCAGGCATTATAAGTGTAAAGGTCTGTGTTGATGGAAGGCTTACGAAAGTTAAACTTATGTAGCTCAAGCATAGACAACTAAAAATTAGAAATCATTGCCAAAAAAAAATTTGATTGTTTGCAAAAATTTCTATATATCCTCGGGCTTCACAAAAGTACTGTTTTTGAAAGACTTATATCGAGAAATTGTAAAAATGGAAAACTTTTTGCATACAGCAAAGTATGCAAATGAAAGTCTTATATATGGGGAGAATCGTAAAAATGTTCCGTTTTAACAAACTTTCAATAGAACTTGTCTTTGCGTCGGAATACCTGAGTTATCTCATCAAAACATAGGGAAGATTACGATCGGTAAGATGACATCAGGCGAGTAGACAGACGAATAGACATATTAGAATTGATTTCGTAATTGGTGTAGGACATAAGAAGTTATGTATTTACCATCATCGTTTGTAATTTATCCTTCAATTGTATGAGAAGATACCTCCAGAAACTACTATATACGCAGTCCATTAGACATCTTCCAATATTCTCACTTGGTGAGAGTTAATCTATGAAAATCATTCCGTAATAAGCAGAGATGATGACAATCCAATATTTTAAATAGCAATAGATAATAACTTTGCTCAAATCTCCTTAATTGTTGGTCGGTGACTTCCATGATAAGCGAAGAGAAGTAAATGCCAAAAATATTAATTTCCATCTATGTCTTCATTAATTTGATAGCTACGAAGTTATGACGCCGTATTACTAAAGGCCGTTTTTATATAGTATGGAACTGCATTTAAAAAGTAGCATACACTTCTTCTTAGGCAAAGAGCAAATGCGAGCACGGCGGTCCAATAAACCAGCCTAACATTCAAAAAACGTAAACAATACTTAGCAGTGGGTAAAGAAAAAAATAATAATAATAAATTACTTGCAAACTGTAATGAACACGAAAAAAAAAGAACTGATGCATTTATAATGAAACCAACCAATGCAAATGCATGGAAAAATATCCAAAAATTTCATTTCTTTTCTGTTGTATTACGTGTACATATTATTTACATGTAGTGTATAAAATGATAGTAACAATTAAAAAAAAACTTTATAATGAAAAACAGTACACGAATTTTTAACTTGAAATTATATAAATAAAAACAAAAAGATATAAAAAACATATAAATCATAAAAGCATGTGAAGTATTATGTATAACAGGAAAATTATACCATATTAATGACCTAATTGAGAATGAAAAAATAAACAAATAAATACAAATGAAAGGACGAATAATATTAAAAAAAAAAAATGAAAATCAATAATTAATTAAGTTGAGAGGTTTAATTAAAAAGGTAAGCTGTGGAAAACTTTTAAAAAATATTAGTAAATATTTCAAAGCAAAGATTTTCAGTTTAATGTGGCTCTCGTAGAAAATGTAGAAAAAAATTAATTACTCCCATGAAATTTTTTTTTGAAATGATGTGCTTGTTCCAAAGGAAACCGTCTGCGTATTGTGACCAGCCTTCTAGAAGTTATAGCCTAATCTTTTACCTGTTAATTTCTAGCTAACTCTAGTTCATTTAAAACCGTTCCCAAATCGAAATATCTTGGTGCAGCTTCACGAAGATAACCGTTGGGTATATTACGAAGGTGACACAAATTTGAAAGCTTTTCATGTTTTTGCCAAAAAATTCAAAGTTTGGAATGAAGGATTTGATATCGGCTATGGATTCCATTAAAATGCATTAATTCGTACATTTTCTTATGGTCTTCCCTATCGTTTCAAAACATCTAAAGCCACTTTCAAGCTGAAAATTGTCGAAGAAGGAGAACGAGGAGAAATATTTGAACTTAGAAGCGCAGTTTTATTGTCCCGAAATCGCAGAGTAATAGGAAAAATAACCAAAAATTTATCGTGAAAGAAACACATGTACATGACACGTGTCAAAATTTTAGACGCGTTTATCTCGAAACACATTTTTTAAAATTGACAAACAGCATAACTCAAAGACTGCCAAAAAAATCTTTTTTTACGTTATTACAGTGGGTAACTCTTTAAACGGATATCTATGAGGTTTAGCACAAAATTAGTCTCATATTTTTAATTTTTGGCTTGGTTCTAGGACGACGATAATCTAGACCATCCTATATGTCAGAAATTCTGCGGAATCATCGTCTTACTGGAAAGCCATTCAGTCTGACAAAGCATCCGTTTGCTTGTCTGTCAATTGCACTCCCATCTCTTCGTTTATGTGATTGTTTTCTTTCATCTTTCCATGTTTTCCTTTATCCATTTATCCACCAGCTGTTTCTCTTTTTCCGTTGTTCGGTTTGTCCCTTCGGCCGTTAGTTTCTACAACAGCCAATCCCTTTGCCTTAAAGACAGTTCGTTCCTCAGTCCTTTACTCTTTTATCTACTAGCACTTTCGAACAGCAAGTACCTCACAACAACCAAGCAAGTACTTTCAACATTTTTCATTCAAATTTATTTGGCATATGTTTGAAATGAGATTTTAAAAATAACTACGTAAGGGATTTCCGATGAGTTAAACCGGACCTCGTAAGTCGTGTCAATTGTCTGCTTTCTACTAGCTGGCTTAGTCAATTGATCTTTTAATTATATTCGAAGCCGTGTGTTTTGAATGCCAATTGATCCTTCGTTCGAATGAGGTTCGACCATTGTTGTTTCTTTAGCAATGGTCGTAATTATATGGATTTGTGCTAGTCGCATGCTACTTACAAATCCATTATATACACTTAACCTAAAGTCGAAAGTCGTTTTGGTTCTTACAGCTTTTTCGAAAGTATCTCTACGAGGTGATGGGTTTTTGAGGAAAACAAGAAGACAATGTGGGTTTGTTTGCGAGATTGCGTCAAATTCTTGCCTATTGTGGACGTGGTTCTAGGCAGATCAGACATTTTATTTGCATACTTTGTCTTCTGCGTCGACTGAAGAATGTTCTTCCTAATTGTTAATTTCTGATCCTTTAAAAGGTAATAATATCAGAAAAATATTGAGTCAATTGACCCATTTTAGTGGGTTGAGGTATCAGTTGTATTTCAAAGATTAGAAATGGACGCTAAGTCAGATATGGATATGTAAATGTCTTTTCATATAAATAAAAGTCACTGAAAAGTTTTAAAGCACTGCATGTTTTTGGACATCAAAAGTCGAAATAATTTAAATTGACCGATTCAGTAGTTCTAGTATAAAGAGTTGTACATCATTATTAATTTGTATATTACCATTTGTATTTATCCTTACACTGAACAGAAATAATATTCCGTGATATTAGAGTTAGAAATGAAGATAAAATGAGGCAATAGCATCACTAATCAATATCGCCATGTAGCTTTAGCTAAATGCAAACAGCACCAACATTGATATGCCACAAAATGTTAGAAGCAATGTCAATAATTAAAGTGCTATTTCCAACCATAAAATAACATGTTACGGCTTATGAGTTTCTTACCATTAGCTGACATGCATGGTCAGTCATGAAAAAGAGGCTCCGATAACATGATGATTGCAAACACGTATAAACTTGTCAGACCGCATGCAAAATATTCGGCAGTCTGATGATGAAATTCACAGTGTAAAAATCAGCTATAAAAATTAAAAGTAAAAGTTACAATTGGAATTTAAATGAAGCTAAAAAATTTGATATGAGGGCCAGCATCTGAATTAATCAGAATTAAAGTTTAAAAATTAAAATTAAAATTGAGATCAAAAATAAAAATTACATTATTAACAAATTCTAGGGCAAAGCTTACGAGGATGTTAGTGCGTCATCTTGTTTTCTTTACTTTGAAAGTGCACACATTACCAAGCTATGGCGTGGGAGAATATTTTATAAAAAGAAGAATCACCGAATTCGTAATCCACGTATTTTAAAGAACACAAATACTAAACTTGTGAATTGAATCCGCTGAAAACATTTCGCAGCTTTCTTCTGACGTAAGTTGTGCTCAACATAGTAAATAGTTTATAATTAAATCTCATAAAACAAAAGCAACAAATTCTACATGGAAAGGTAGGTAATATGAAAGTTATTTCGTGTAAAAAAAAAGAGTAGTTAATAACATTAAATACCAAAATAATGTCAACATATAATAAATCTTTTTCTTTTAAAGGCCTTTGGAAAATTATTTTGAAATTATGAAGCGGTGTTCTATTTGAGAAGCAACATTGCTTTGCTTAACCCATATTTATAACACATCTTTTTCTTTTAAAGGCCTTTGGAAAATTATTTTAAAATTATGAAGTGGTGTTCACTTGAGAAGCAACTTTGCTTTGCTTAACTTATATTTATTTTTTTCTCCCATTAAAATTAACCTTAATTAATTAACATTGTTATGCGATTGCTTCAGCTTCCATTTGCAGCTTATTTTAGCTAATAGTCAGGTGAAACGTGTACAAAACACGCAGTTGGCGTTTTTATACGTTCATCATATGTTCGCCTGCCGAGATGCTTATTGTCTCTACCTTTCTTTTTCGTACTACGCCAACAGTGACTTGGCATAATTAATAAACTTGATTTATTACTTCACCTGCTACTGATTCTATAAAATAACAACTAACGCAATTAAAAAATTTCGAAGGTAATAATTAATTTCAAATATTCTTTCAACTTGAATAAATATAAAGACGCCCATAACTATAAATAATAGCGGATACTTGTTGTGTGTTTGTGCCTTATGTAAGAGAGATACTTGGTGGGAAAATTTACCTAAAATTCAAACTGCATAACATGGGCAAACTGTATTTGATCAGAAATATTCAATATTTCTTGCAATTTCTCATCATTTCAGTTAACAACAACAGACTATGCGCTTTGATTTGCTGCAACCGAAAACATGCTTAAAGAATTAACTGAAATTCTCACTTTATGATAGTCACAAGACTCTAACTCGGTATGACCATGAAAAATATGAATACATCGATAAATGCAGCTTATAGTCCAGAGCAAATGTAAGTTCTACAATTTGCTACAAAGACACAGGCATGATCATTTCATGCAAAAGTTCGTAATTTTGAAAAAAAACTTTTATTTACAATGCACAGTAGGTACCGTTTGCAGGATCAAATAAAAAAACCATCCAAAAGCACTACATTGTGCCACATTTACCACGTGTGCTTATCATTAAATACCCACTCTACACCACTCCGCGGTCGAAATGGCCTTTCTCAAGCCCTCCTAGGGTAGGGTATAATAAATATCAGTCCGAACGACCAATTGACCCACCGACAAATAGAAAAATGCTTCATAATATTCCACTTGTAGTTTTTGTCTATTATTAACGTATTCATGGGTTGATCCAGCCGACAGCTTAGTTTATAGCGAAAAACTCAAAATATTTACACTCGCTTTAAGGATTCAGCTTTATTTTTTTCGTCTGTGTGCGTTCGAAAAGCAAGAGACAAAAGGTTTTTGCATTCGTATAAAGTTTTTTGCAAATCTGATCTTAACTCAAAATAGTTTGGCGCAAAACTATTTCTAATGTTTATAAGTATCTCATACGCAACGCTTGCCTTATTTTATAAATGAAGTAAAGAAAAATTGTTTAATTAGTACACTTGAGTTATCAATGCAATTACAAGCACATCAAGAATTGTATGACAAAAAAAGCTACAGCTAATTCGTCGCCATGCATCGAAACCATGTTATATATATGCCATGTTATTTACTTAAACTAATATGTAATATAATGTAATTCAAACTTTGATCTAAAACAAATCTGGGCAATGTGTACCACGTCATTTCGAAACCGATTTTATATTGTATGGAAACCGGATTATGCGAGACTTTGAAATATTACAAAACAAAGCAATATGTACTGTGTCATAACAAAACCAAGTCTTAAGGTGTAAAATAATATGATAGCTCAAATTTCATTCCAAACGTAAATCTAAATGAAAAAGTAATTTAACTTTAATCGCTCAACCATAAAGGCAGACGTTTAGTTTTTGATAATTATAATTACTGTTAATAATAAAGAGGACAAAAATTTTGAATTAACTTATTCATTACAAAGTCCATAAACAGGAGAAGTAAAAATTTTATCGTTCGGTTGTGCTAATGTTTCCAATGTATAGCTCGGAGTATAAAAAAAGGGTGAAGTAAAGTCTCGGCAGCCAGTGTTGTTGGGTTATTTGGTTTATGTAATAATTTTTAAAAATTTTAGGAAAAGAATTTGATAAGCGATTTACAAACACGCGCACACATATGTGTACGTTTATCGTTCGAGTTTCGACGCCGGCGATTAGTTATGGATATTGGATATGCTCTCAGAATCCTTTACAAATGTCTCGATGTCAACAGAAACTCAAACAATTGACGAAATGATTACATAGCGGATAAACATAGCGGTCGAGGGTATAACAAATCCAAGCACAACGAACTGGGGTTTCAAGCAAGTCAAAGTTTGAGATGCACACAGTATGTTGTCATTGGGGACACAGTGCTTCGACATGGGATGTGTAAATATGTCTGGCCGTACAATAGCACACTACCCTCTCTGAGAAAAGAGTCCACAATTTCATTATACTGATAATTCATGGATCCTTTTTCAACAAACAAAATATTAAAATGTCTTTTCTGTTGTTTCCGGTATGCCCGGAATTTTTGAAACCATTGCACTCATCAATTACTGCTAACGCTCAGCGATCATAAATTTAGACGTTATTTTGTTTTTTTTTTTTTCGTTGTGAAATTTTATTACATTACCAACTTTTTCAAATGAACAAGTCGTATTAAAAAAAAGTAAACCTTTTGGCCATAAGGGCATCGTCCCTGAAGAGAGTAAGTTTTTATCAAAAAAGATGCACAAAATATAAAATGACAAATATAATCAAAGAATTTTAACGACGACGAAATTAATTTTCATCAAAAATTACAGCTAATCCATCATCATCCACAGTTGGATGACATCGTTCTTACTAACGATAAAAATAATCAATTGAAGAAAAAAATCGAACGGAACACATAGTGGATTTTTTGAAACTTCTTTCCATGTTGTATGGAAATAAGTACTTTAGTAAGTACCTTGCCATACAAGGGTTGATTGTCTGAAATTCTCTTTCCAAAGCGCTATGTTGCGGTTAAAATTCATCCCAGAACGTCTCTCAATTCAGATCGAAATTTCTTGTTTAGAAAATTGATAAAATATGTTAACACACATACACGTGCAGCACATACGGTCTATTCGAGAACGAGGTTAACAGAAATTTTGTCAAATATATATTTCATGAATAAATAATCACACAACTAATGGCGAAATTACTGCATATATGTACATAGTTTGAAAAATGTTTGCATACATAGATATCGTAGCTTATAGAAATTGTATGGAGAAAATATGTACCTATCACTTAAATATTGTTTGCCTTAAATAATTATGTAAGAAAAACGTAGAGAAACCATGATTTCTTGATTATTTATGCTTTGCATTAATAACAAGGTAACAGCTGAAGAAGAAGACATCTTACTGTAACCAATCTTTACACATATGTTCACAAAAAATAAATTTCTAAAATTCTGACTTAGAAATCAAGTCACAAAGGTGTGAAAACCGTAAGAGAGAGAGATTAATAAATGACGCCTTACTTAGCAGAGTGTGCGATTGCAGCAGTTGCTCATATTTTAAATCACCGCATATTGTGTTTACTATTTGAGCTTTTACCTACATACCGTCACCAATCACCATCAGTGTGAATTCAAAATTTACACTTTAATGCAAAATTATTACACGACAGCTGATGCGTACAGAGTGCGAAAACAGCAAATATTAGATACAAAGTAGGCTTCTGTCTGTGAAAAATTCAGCAAAACTCATATGTGTGTTTCATGCAAGGAAATACACTCTCTACCCCAACAAGAACAACAAGGATAACAGAGCACTGCTACAAACTTTTAAGCATGTCAGCGGTGCAGTATAACTAAAAATTTTGCACCAAGTAACGAATGCAATATAATCGCCTCCCTATATGGATTTCTGTGTATGTGTATGCGCGCATATATGTATGTTTGTAACTTTGTGGTTCCCGTTAGCAAGAATTGCGCTCCTTGCCAATTAAGCTAATCCGTCAGATAATTAGAAAATGTGTTGCTGGCTTTGGTTATGGTGGTAGCTAAATACAACACACAGGCAAACAGACAACGTACATACCCAAAGTTGTAACTGAGGAGTAGCGCAAAAACGTGAGTACAAACACTGTAAAATTTTTCCTATATATATATATTTGTATATAGGTATACGGATGTATATGGATACAGATATACACATAAACTCCCAAAAGCCTAACTATGCTATGCAGCTTATTTTGTTCTCTATTCAATCTTACAAGTTTGCCGTTGGTTTCAGTAATGCATCACGTGACACATGATTTCCTGTCTTTAACTGTATCGTTGCATGTGTTTACGTTGACGTTTAGGTATTAAGTTTCTAAACAGATGTTGTATAATATTTTTCTCTTTTTTTATTTTTCTTATTAGGTGTGGTTGTTCGGTGTGTGTGAATATGTGTGTGTAGCAATTTTCTTCAATTTTCATTGAATTTTTACACCACTTAACAGCAACATTTCATGGTTGGCACCTTATTAGACAGCCAGCAATTGTAGGTCGTTAGACCTCTCTCCATGCACTGCATGTGAGTGCGTGCGTGTGGATAATTTTAAACCTATGTATGCGCGGTTGTGGGTACATGCTTATTGCTTGTTTCTGAGGTGTTAACATTTTACATTCATCAAGAACTCACGTCCTCTATAAAGCACAGAACCATAAACATACAAAAATTTATTATTGCACTCCTATACGGGCTGTTTTTTCTTTTTTGTTTTTTTTTTTTTTTTTTTATCTATAAAATTGTCATAAAATTTCACTATGAACGTAACGTAGACGTTCGGTATGGCATATTATTATGACTAAAATCTAATTAAAAATTTATTTAGTTTTTAATTTGTCACAAATTATAATTATCTAATTTCAACGTCTATAATGAGGTAAAATGAGATCAATGTTTTAAATGTTAGCAAAAAAGATAGCGTATGAATATAACGCTAACGTAAATTTAAAGTTTCATTTTTTCGAATAGAAAAAGCAGTCCTTGACATCCGGCGAAAAGCCATAAATAACAGCAAGTGGATGCATATAAAATTTGTGAATAAGTTTCGAGAGATTTTTAAGGTATGGCGTAAACTTAGCAGTACACCGTTTTGTATAACATGTGTAGTCAACAAAAAAAAAAAAACATCATTAATATACTTTAATAAGCGCAATACACATAACTTCGTGAAATGACAATTTTTTTTTTTTTGTTGGCAGTGCGGATAACATGAAATTATGTGCATGGAAAACATTATTCTTTCCAATTAATTCAAACGAAGGTATTATTGAAAAATGGCAGGTAGGATCGAAAATATCGGTAGAGTGTGTATGCGATGCATCAGGCGTACTCTTTTAGTACCCTGTTTTCCGACTTCACATAAAAACTAAACACTTTAGAAGTAAGAATATTGATTTGGTAGTTTTTTGTTAATAATTTATTTAAAAAGAGACGAAGATTCAGGAAACTTATTTAAAAAAAAATCGTGCGAATTAAAAAGTAACAAGTAAAAACACTATAGCTGGCCATGGCTCATTAAATAGGCTACACTACTTTCCCGTTATTCACATAAAGACTTTTCAGAATAAGTTATGTGCAAAGTGATCGACAAAGTGGTCCGATTCGAACCATTTTCAATAGTGTTCATTCTTGGACCAAAACTCGTCAATGCATCAAGTTTCATGGAAATATCTCAAAAATTGCGTCTTGTAGCTTGAATACAAGAAAATAAGAAAGACAGACGGACAGATGACCTTACATCGACTTAGAAAGTGATTCTAATAATAAAACGTTAGTCTATATCCGGTCTTTCTGGGTGATGCATACATCCGCACAAACTTAGAATACTTTTGCATCACATGCGGTGTGTGGCAAAAAAATAAAAATATATGTAAATGAATATGTAATAGCGATAGAAAATACTTTAACATCGCAACGTATATTCAATAACATTCAATTTTACTGTAGTATTATTCCCAAATTTGGCTATTGTCCAGTTATGTTTGAAGTAAAATGAACAGCGAGGGGAACCGCTCCCTCGAAAAGTTGTTTAAACAAGAATTGAGAAATAATTCTAGCTTAAGTGGGTAATAAGATCAAACCTATAAAAACAAATGATGCTCTCTCCAAACTTTAAACATCTTAACTGAAACCAAGCAAAAGATTTAAAAAGTTAAAGCAATAAAAAACTGCAATAACAAAAGCAACAAATTTTGTCATCAAGTTAAAGAAAAAATATTTGGAGAATCTAAAGGTATAAAAGAGGAAAAAATCAAATTATTTCTTATTGTACCCGTCACCGCAGGGTAAGAGGTATGTCCGTTTAATAAGCGCGCTTGCAACGCCCAAAAGGAAGCTTCAGACACTCCTCAAAGTATGTACATTCTTGCTTAGCATCAAAATATCAATTGATTTAATCATGTCTGTGCTAACTCTGTTGTAAACATTCTCCTGAAATTGGAAGTTCCTGCATGCAAGTTGCTACTGAAAATTTGCCAGCAAATTGGTTTTCTGCTGATTACTCGTAAGCTGCAGCAGATAACTCTACAAATATATGAAGTTCTAGTCTACGGGGCATGCTGTAGTACCTGTACAAAAACGGAAAGAATTGACCACGTCTTCCCAACATTATAGTGTACCACAATTGACTTCTTTTTTTATAATGCACAGAAGGAAGTTTCAAAAACCATATAAAGCACATAATTGCTTGACCAGTTTCTAATTCAGAATGCACCTAAGCATTTCTGTCTGTTCGTCTGTCAAACTGCGTAATATCTTTGGTAAGCATTTTCCCGTTCACATAAATGAAGATATCGCCTACAAATTAGCAAAGAAATTTGAATAGGATTCCAACTGGTCAAAAGACACACCGACAACGTCTATGCAAAAACCACTTTAACCATTTTTTCTTTCTCTGCTTTTTAGCTCTTACTCATAAAGTACAACACATGTGCCACACAAATTTCCACTTTCATTCTGATAAGAGGAAAATCAGTCACGCCCACCCAAAATTATAGACTACGGAAATTTAATTCTTTTCCTTTTTTTTAAAATCACAATGAGTAGAAAGATTCGGTCACGATCGAATATAATTTTCTTACTTGCTTTTTTTATTTTTATCTTTTAAATCCATTAAACGCAATCTTCCCTTTTTTTACACATGTACACTTTCCAGTATTTTTTGATTGCTATTGGAAAAAAAGTCTTTTCAATTATTTACTTTAAAGTGTGTTATTCAAGTATTTGGCTGCGTGTATTTGTATGTGTATGGGTGTGTGTGTGTGCGTGTGTATTCATATTATCTTTCTAACTATGTGAAAACATATTGAGGTTAGTTTGCTTTATTTTGTGTGTGTATGCGTGTTATCCAACTTTTAAAGCTCTTAAGTACCGGTTGCCTGTAAGGCCAAAATGTCAAGTGTTGTTGTCTGGTGTGATGACAAGTAAATGAATAAATATCTGTATATAAGAGGGAAAGAGAGAGAGAGAGAGACCAAGACAGAATACATGTGCATGATGGATATGCATGAATGTGCATAAAACTAAACGCACACACACTTACAATAACAACTCACAAAATACAAATACTCAAAATATATATATATATAAAAAAAAAACAACTTATTCTCTATCTAAAGCATTACAACTACAGATACAGCAGCGTTGCACAAACTGTAAAATATTAGTTTCTTGAGACTTACGAATCTATCAATTTATCCTTCGTGCTTGTTAAGCAACACTGAACTAACATAAAACTTTTACATTAAGTGATTGATGTGTGTGTGCATGTGTTAATATTTTGTGATCTCTTCTTCATATTTGCATAGTCGTGTATATGTTGATGGTCAGTTGCCTTGCAGTTCTGTTGATAATTGCGTTAAAATGCTGTAACTTATACGACAAATTCTTCAAAGCATTTTCAAACAACTTTATGGTTATCGTTTTGGTAAATGTTATAGAAATAGCAACAACATGAATAATACTTTACATATATATATAAGTTTGTGAAGAATCTTGAACACGCGTCGATTGACTGCGAGTGAGTGACATAACTTTTTGTTTTACTTTAAATCAGTACCAGTGAAAATTTTGCAAAAATTATGCGATGGATTTAAAAAGTGATATCATTGTTCATGCAATGGAGCGATTGTTTCAGGAGCTCTGTCGCATATATCGCTGTTCTGCTAACAACAAAGATCGCTTTCATTCTCAATATTAAAAAGGCCAGTCAATATTGTCCGGCACCTCAATCCACCTATTTCATCATTTTTGCTTACACCGTCACCTTCAAAACCACAATAAAATGTCACACGCAGTTGCTCGACGATTGTCTTAAATTTGCGCAATGCCAGATGCGTTAATTTTGACTACTTAGAGACTTGAAAAAGAATTGAGAAATAAAGATCATTTAATTTAAAACTTAATTAACGAATGCACGAGTTGTAGCGATGCTTACCTATAGATTTTTCTTGTCAAATAAGAACGCAATGGCAGTTGTGTTTTACCCATCCAAATATGATGCGAAATTTTGGAATTATTCCGCTTGCTACAAGAGTTTATATAAGCGTTTTAAAGCGATTTAATGCTTTTGCCATTACGAACTCGTTTACAAGATGTTTGATTATCCGTTCAAGCTTGTTTCAATAAAATTAACCGAAAAGATTTTTCCGATTTACTCTCTAGATCTCTTTCTTTCTCTCTCGAAACTGGAAAATCTTGTTCGATTAACGTCTGAACAGAACGTTTGATTAATTAGTTAAAGGCACATATGCCTTAAAGTTTCTTTCATTCATTTCAATCTTTAGGTTTCCTTTTCTTAGAAATGCGAAACGAAACATACAACAATGTCTCAGAAGATGTATACGGATTTACTTGTGTCCCTTAATTGCTCTTCCTTAAGAATTTTAAATGTTCTTATTAAACTACTAAGGTACGAAAATGCTTAAGCCTTACATCTGCTCTACGGCAACGCGAATTCCACCCTCCACCTAATCTGACTGAAAGAGTACCGGATTTTGTAGATATGTCTGCATTCCGTAAAGTATAAAGCATTTCGATACGTTACAGGCGAGAAGACAAGCTTGGTACACCAAATTAAAGCACGTGATTATTATAGCTATTTATTTGAGTTATTTTATTACAGCTTCGATTGAATATTTGTGTGGAATTACTTTTTGTCTGTAAAATATTTTGTGACAAAATTTCAAGTTTTATTGTAGAATATTGATTTACTTTGTTAAGAGATTCCTTAAATTTGTTTCGTTAGAATTTGAAGCAGGCGATGTCAATTGGCTTACAAACAATATCATAGATAAGGAAGATTTCATATTAAAGACATTTCTTTACTATCTTTGCACAGCATATTGGACATTTTTCAATTTATTGATTAATTCTTGGGTTAACGAAACATTAAAACACTAAGCAATATTTAAAGCTATTCTTTGAAGTATGGGTTGAATCATAGTCTGTTCTTCTCTAACATAGCTATATATTTGCCTGCTGCTGAAAATTTTAGGAAAGGTGCACTCAGTTTATAAAGTACCGTAAGTGTATTGTTTGATTAATTTCGACAGTTTTCAATACATACCAGCCTGAAATAAATTTTAACAATTTTGCCAAATCTCAAACCGATATCTTTATGTTTGCGAAGAATATCTTCCACAGGCATCATACAGATGAGTAGAGGGACATGTTTAAATCGATTTGGAATTTGATACCCTGAAGCTTCTTTCGGTGTTTCGCAGACGTTTTGACAAAGCGAATATACCCCCTTCTTCGGTAGTGGGCATAAAAATTAATTTATTAAAAATTTATTGATTGATTAAGGTTTGTTTACTTTAAAACTTAGGCGACTTCAAAGCAAAGTAATTGCTTTTGACACAATTTCAATGAGTTTGTAAGTTTTACTTTTAAACAACAACAAACTTGTAAGTAAGAAGAATCGCCCTTGAGCAAAGTGTACATGCCTACCGTTTTAATAGTTACAACATTAATTTTTTATTATGCAATTTTCTCATGAAACCTTCAAGTTTTTGTAATATGCTTCACGTTTGTAATAATTGTAAGTAATTCACTAACGTCGCATTAACATTTTATACTTACTATCATCATAGTAAAAAAAACCTATAAAACGATATTAACCGACATCCAATTGAAAGTACAGCGCCACGCAGTTGAAACGGTCCTGTACGTCGCAAATTGATTGAAAATTTAAACATAAGAAAGCTGCACGCAACGTGAGCGGCGCTCTTACTCAAATTGAAAAAAGGAACCCATAGTGAGGATTTTTTTAAGCAGCGTCTTTAACCAAACACAGAAATAAGGCCGACATTTTGTAGCGATAACCATGGATGAAAGACGGGCCTGAGAAGAAAAATGAGTCGCAAAAATGAACTGAAAAATAGGGATCCAAAGAAAACGCAGACGCAGAAGGGTCCGCCAGAAAGTTCAAAACTCGGGAAGTAATTTTCACTGATTCTTCAAGACCAAGTAAAAAACCAAGGACGCAGCTGGAAGAAGAGAATATTTTGCTTCACTGAGACTGTCCTCAGTTCGTTTAGCCATTAAAAATTGGATCGAAATTGAATTTTTTGTTAAAATATTTGTTATGAAATTTTTCTTAAGAGATTCCTCTTACTTTTTGTCTGTTTAGGAATCGCTTTGAAAAGAAAATTCTACAGAAAGATTTAACTAATACATATGTTTTTGAAGTAATTCTGTCATAGGAAACTAATTCTTATTTCGACCGACAGCTTTCATCCAGACGTATAGCAGGACAAAACCAATGATTTACTCGCGTTTTTTATGTTTTTTATAATTATCGCTGCAAAACAATCAAATATTCTCACAGTAGTCATCTAACCGCAACCATGCAAATTATTATTACTATGTTTTTGTTGATTACCATAAAACCAGGTGAATACGCTAAGCTTGACCTTCTATACGCAGCATATATTATTACGCAGCAGAGAGTTACTAAGGCTTACGTAGCCTTGTTCAGCATAAGATATCCCATAAACCGATTTTACCATAGGTCCCTTGGTGTATAGTATATTATTGAAGGTCTTGCAAAAAGTAAGAATCGAGGCAATTTTTAAAACATCAACTGTGTTCGCGTCTTATTGGACATTCATTTAAAACTCGATACAAATACAGGCTTGGACATGTAATAGTCCAGCGCAAAAATAGTTCGGATCATAGAATTAATACGATTGTAGCAAAAGGAGGAAAAGCTTTAAAGGTGATGGGTTTCCAAGATTCTTCTTAACGTCAGTCTCTTGCCATTTCATTTTTTTAAAATACGTTTGGTTTATACAAAATGTGAGAGCTGCATGTGATAATTCAATTTATAGCTGAACACTATCTACATTCACTTCGTTTTTTAAATAGCTGTGTATGTTTTAATGAAATTTACCATAACGCATATAATTTAAATCCTATTTAAAGTCAAAGCAATTTTAACCATTTTTTCTACGTGATAAGTACACATAAAGAGATAAACGAAATCCTGTGAGACTTCGTAAAGCAAATAAATCCACAGAGGAATATCAGTTTTTTTAATTATTTAACGGCAGTTTTAATTTTTAGGTTAACACATAAATTTTATTAAACATTAATATTCACAATCATTAGGGAGTAAAAGAATAAAATGTGTTTTCAAAGTGCCTTCCCTCGCAATTTCTATTTCAAATGCTGCAAATTTTCAAAATCTCACATATTATTTTTTACAATTTGTAAATTCAAATAACATATATTCTGTCCATCTGCCCATCTGTCCACCTATCCCATCAACGGTTTATTTCTAACGATTCATGGCTACTAAAATAGAAATAGACATTGTCCGGACAAAGCTGGAAATGGGCATAATACACCAACATATATAACATATATAAATGACTTAAGATACAAAACTTCTATTGTGATCTTTTGATAGGGAGATTCATGATGTGGGAAATTTGGATTACGCATTTCATAGTTTGCATTGAACTCTCCTTCAGAATTTGTAACTACTATCTCTTAATAAACTTTTGCGTTGCATTACTTAAGACTACATTCTCGTAATGGATACAGAATATACACTATTTTCAGGCAAAAGACTACCACTTACGGTATCTATGCAAAGTGTAGGTATCTATCAAAATATTAACCATCGCTCATCAGTACTGCTCCTTTCGAGTGCCAGCATCTCCGCATGCATCGCAGCAATGTCAATTTACCGAATGAAACTGGCATCGATCAGAAGAACTACTTAATGTTTCGTGAATGCATTGGGAGCGCATCATTCCAATTGAAGGCTGCTAACGTTTCCTAGACGATTTTCACCGTTT
Organism: Glossina pallidipes; assembly: GCA_000688715.1. Taxonomy (NCBI): domain Eukaryota; kingdom Metazoa; phylum Arthropoda; class Insecta; order Diptera; family Glossinidae; genus Glossina; species Glossina pallidipes. The sequence goes on from KK499894.1 coordinate 436,428, forward strand.
TTCCCCAGTAGCCGATTGTTTTCGCTCGAGCAACTCGTGATATACTGCATTCAGCAGATACTCTTCCCCCCAAACAGTGAGTATCTATTCAATTTCCCAACACATATTTACATGTACAGAGGATATAAAAATATTTTCAAAATATTCTATACCATGCTTTTATACAAGCGCTCTTATTTTCTCTTCATTTGCTGCTAACGAACCGAAATTTACAAACTCTTTACATATTAAGAAACCATTTGCTTTGTTAAATTATTTAAGAAAAGTTAATTTAAATGAAAATTCGAAAAATATGTTATTGTCCTACTGCTTACGTGAATGAGTTTGGACGTATGATTTAGGACTTCTGCTTAAATTAAACTTCGGTATGTCTTACGAAGTAATTGGTTAACTACACTTTTAGTGAACTACACTTTAGTGAAACATTAAATAGTAAAATGGTTAATTTATTTCAATATGAATAATAGAAATTTATTTAGTGCTACAAAGGAGCTGAAAATCTGTTTAATAAATTCATCATCATGCTTTTAACAATAAAATAAAACCTTTAACAAATCACTAACGGAAACGGATGTGGTTTGTGCTACTTGCGACAAGCGAGCAAAGCAAAGTATGAAAGGAAAATGAAATAATCGGTACATAAGCACAGCTTAAATGAAAACAAAATAGAACTCAAACAAACAAAGTAAAGAAAAATTGAAGGAAGAAAGATATTTCAAAAAATCCGATTAGATTTATGATAGCCAGTCCAAAGCAGAAATATTGCTTTCAGTCGTTGTATTCAAAATGGCAAAGAGCATTTGAAAACATATGGGTAATAATCGACTTACTAACCTCATCAACTTAGCTTTGATAATATTAAGATATTTATGGAGAAAAACTTAATTACGCTCACTCAGACCAATAGAAATCATATACTATGAAAAAATATGGAAATTTTTAAAGCTTCCATCAAGAATGTGGAGATTTATTCATTTTGTCAAAATGTTTGCAACATCTAAAAAGAAGTATGATAGATCCTATAAAGACTATATATATTTTTGATCAATATGAAACAATGGATCGAACTAAGCATATCTGTTTGCCCGTCAATCCGCCTGTTCCTCTCTCCACCTTTATGCCCTTCAAAAAAATGATGAAATTCAATTCAAACATCAGGTATTCATAATGGCAAGTTTATATTGCAAACACTTCTGTCAAAGGACACCTGCGAAGGTCTCTGTTTTCAGAAACAATCTAATGGGCTTTTTTGTCATTATTCATAAATTATAGCAGTTATAATGACAAAAAGTCATCCGAATACTTCTAGGTTTACCCTGAAGCGCAAAAACTTCATAGTCTTCCACGCCCACACTATATTACAGACTTTTGAAGTCACAACTTTTTCTTTTATAAAACTTTCGCCCGTAGCCGAATATAATTTTTTTGCTAGTTTTGTTACAGGAACAAGTAAAAACCAAAATCAACAAATAGACATAGGAAAAAAGAGATACATGGAACTGTAAGTAATCTGTAGAAATATAATAAAATAAATATATAATTACTTGTTAGAAACAATAAATAATGAGAAAGATGTATCCTCATCATGAATCAGCTTAACAAATAATAAATAGTAAATATCAACTTAACGATCTATTCACATGTTAGGAATATATAATTTAAAAATTTATCGAATTACTAGTGAATAATGAAATATTTTTTTTACATCCATTTTTTTTTTAATTTAATACCTTTATGAAATGCGACTGTGTCCTCTGATTGAGACGAATTTACCATTAAATTAAATCTTAATCCCAGTTTAACAATACGAGTTTGTCAAAGGCAAAATATTTTTGCTATATGCAGCAGAATATGGCCTTTCTGAACGACCTAATATAGGTGAATCTAAAATTTTTGATTTTTAGTAGGAATTTTTGTTTATTAGTTTTTATCTAACTACAGGCAAAGATACTTTTGCTATTAAAAAAATGTTTTCTTTCTTCTCCCTTCTTTTATCCTTTGGGTCTTCCTTGTGCCCTTCTTTCTTTTCTCTTCCGGTTCTCTGATATTTTTTTCCTTTCCTGCTGTGATGCTTTTCTACAAAATTGTGTGAATTTTCGGTCATTAAGTAAAAGCCATTAATGTTATTAATAAGTAGAAAGCTGGACGACAACAGAAGCCGAAAGCAAAAAAAAATTCTTTTAATTTCAGTTAGAATCACCTTAAAGAGAAAGTCATCAGCGTACACTGGAATCAAGCGAAGAAGCTATTTGCTCATATTCCAGTTGGAAAGGTCATATACAGGGTTTTTTGGACCTAAAGTATAAACACGTCGTTGTGCTATATGGTACCAACTATCTTAAAACTTGCGCCTTGTATCTGGAATGAAAAAAAAATTAGACAACCCGACGGACAGATAAGCTTAGATCGATTTCGAAAGTGATTTCGAATTAACCGACATAATGAAAGATGGGTAGGTGGTACAATCGCAAGAATTGCATACATCTCGCATACATCAACAACAAACTTTATATACCGTCGTCGCACCACAACTGATATGGGATTTAAAAAACGCCATAGTTGAAAAAGAAAAAAATATTGCTTCATCACAATAGCACGCCAACCCATTCATTAAACATAACAAAAGCCAAGCTTTTTTAATTGGCTTCGATTTTGCCACTAGCGACTCCTCAAAAAGAAGCTGCGTGATAAACCTTTTGTGTTGAATACGAATACGCCGGATTATTTGTCCAAAAAACGGGAGGTATTTTTTTCCCATTGTCCCGTGGTGACGCTAAGTTCGCTCTCAATATTTCATAAAATTAATTGGTTTTGGAGTATGATGGGCTTCTAAGCCTAGCAAAGTCATGGCTTGGCAACGATGCCTGCGACTGTCGATGAAATTGTCTCGACCTTTACAGACAACGTAGCCACAAACTTCAAGCAGGCATAAACTATAAGCTTAGCTTAACTCGGGAAATAAAAACCTCCCTCTATTGAACAGGCTTTGCTTCTCTTGATTAACTCTCCTTTTAATTGTTGATATGGAATCCATGTTAACAAACAGTTTCTATTCTTACGGCGTTACTCAAAAATATTGTCTGTCGTGGGCAGCTCGCGTTTTTCTTTCGATAGCAATTTCAACATGTATTGGAAAACCAGGAAACGTGATAGTTAATAACAATCAATAATTTGAATAAAATATCTGGTGCCTTTTAATTATTTTTTAATAAACCTTAAATTATGCTAAAAACATTTAACAAAATTTAATGCACTTTTGCCATAATTTAAACAATATCTTTTCAGTGATGAAATCTTATGAAGCTTACATTTTTCAAATTTAAATATTAAATAATTTTTTATATCAAAGCATCTACATGTCTGTGTTAAATGGAGCAATTAATTGCATTTTAATTTTAAATAAAAATTCTAGTTACAAGTAAATGTAATATTTCATTGATTTTTCGATCTTTCAAGACAATAAACAAATTTTCAAAACATAAACAAATTTACATGAAGATACTGAAGAAATCTTCTCTGTTTAGAAATTACTAGAATTATCTTTTTTTCCATTTCGTTTTGCAATGTCTATGGTGGTATTATGCTTCATTACTTTTTTTTAAAGATTACAAGGATTAGTCTGCTTATGCGTACTTGTGCCTGCTCTTCTGCTTTCTTTTACTGCTTTTCCAAAGTGATGCGTAATTATCGATAGATTATAAAGCATTATTTATTAGCAAATCATATTGAGATTTACTAAATCAAATAGCTTAGATTCTCTCAGAAGCCCCAGGTTTAAGCAAATCCTCACGAATACGAATACAAATATGTTATCAAAAGCAGTATTCATATTCAGTGTAGTAATACGAGTAAGCAGTAATGTTTTCCTAATATTGACAATACTATGCACGTTAATCTTGATAGTTTTCTCGCTCTAAACGCGCAAAAAGAAGGAAGAAGGAAAAGTTGTGCCTATTTAAACGAACTGACAAGATATACATAGCGTTGCATTTCATTTTTGCGATATTAATTTAGAAGATTTAAGAATAAAAAAAAATAACTCTTACAAACACCCCAAAGGTTATTTACTCAGCTCTATCCAATTTAGCTTTTAATAAATGAGTGCTTATGCGTTTGTATGTTAACATTTTAATAAGAAATCTGATGTGGTTTATTTCCCTTATCTCTTTTGCGAATGTGTGAACTTCTATGTAATATAATTTTACATTATTATTGGCTTTAGCTCCTTTTTAACTTCTTACTTATTCTTGTTCTCACTCCCTCTTAAAATAAGCAATTTTTTTATTACATGAACTCACTTGAGATTGTTTCGTAGAAAAATGAGTAGCGATGTATAACATGCTGGTAATGCTAAACCATTAAACAACAAGGTGACCAGATATGTTACTAGTTCATAGTCATTGTAAGTTTAAGTTGAAACTATTGCTATATTTAGTCAGCATTTTAACATCATTGCGTTCTTCGGCAGTACACAAAATATTGTCTGCCTGTGTTCCGATTTGAATCTAGAATTTTGAATCGATATTTAAGATACATTTCGTATGTTAGCTGTTCTCATTTTAATAAATTGCCTCCACTCTACACCTCCACCTACACTCTAGCCAGTGTTAGTTTGAATTCGTCGGTACAAAATCTTGCATTTACCGTTTGCAAGATTTATCCCCTTTGCAAGTCTGAAAAATAATACTTTGAGATGCCTATACTCTTGAGTAGCATTAGGTTCCGAACTAGTACATGCAATATAGGAAACACAATCTTCCCATTGCGACCTGGTAAGAAAGAGCCCATAACGAAAGAATTTATATTTGTGAATATTATGCAACAATCAGAAAGTTTAAAATTACTGGTGGGTATGCGTTTTGTGATGATTATTCTAATAGGGCTTCTTGCTAAGTTTAGATAATTTGGACGAATACTGATACCTTTGCTTAAGGCCAAAATCAAACAATGTTGGATTGATCGCTTGCATACTCTTTCTATATGCTCATTTTCCGCACTAGGAAAGAAACAGAAGAGTTGAAGGATTTCATTAATCTTCATCTTTCTCAAGCGAAAATCATACTACATTCAATTTACGTTTCATTTAAAGTACAACTGCAATTGTCAAAAATTGCTGTTAACTACAATGCTTCTATTTTGTTAGACATTCGTTATCTGGTCACTCTGATATCATTTAGAGGTTATCTTTAAAAAGCTTATAGTTAGTAGTAAACATAGTTGCACATCCCATTAACAATTCATTAATTAACCTCATTCCATGGTAAATGATTACCTACACATTCGTTCCCCATACTAAAAAAAAAAAAAAACAGACTTTACTGATACTAACGAGAATGATGATGATGATGATGACAATAAGATAGTATGATGGCACTGGAAATTATCATTTCGGTGTCGCATGCATAACTACGCGGCGGCAGTAATAACAGTGAAGGATGCAAAGTTACCGTTTTTAAAACCTTTAAAACACATACTTACATACTTACAGGTACAACTGTAAGAATAAGAGACAAGCGAGCATAAACATTGCATAAATTATGTCGTTAAAAGCATTTCTGCTGAGACTTAATAAATAATTTATGTGAAAGGAGACAACATCTAAGGTAAAAGAATCTCGTCGTGAATACGCAATATGCAAACCAATCCTACAAGCTTACAAATAAAAACAAGTTTCAAGTTTTTAACTGCAGATGTAAATTATTTCATTATAATGGAAAGGTAAAAGCAAAGACGGAAATTAACGTCTGTTATTAACAAATTGAGACGTTCACCTCTATGAGATTTTCAAAATATTTAAAATATAATCTAATTTATTCATTTCTCATTTTCCTTTTTATTATTTTTTTTTTTTTTGGTTTTTTTGAAAGCTTTCTTCTGAAATTTCAATTAGACTCTGCTTTTTTAACAAGTTTTCATATTAACCGAACGAGACAAGCGTTTCCGTTTTCAATACTTTTTTCTTTCTTTATATATATATTACTTGGTTATCTGCATAGGCTAAGTGAATTTTTGACTATCCTTTTTTCCACTCCTTTTCCTTCTCTCTCTCTTTCTCTATTAGTCGGTTTCTTCCTTAGTTGCTCACCCACACTTCTCCCGTTTATCATAAATATTTTCATCGTGAATTTCCGGTGCTTAACAAGTATGATATCCGCTGTGTTGGTTCGCATATGCAAAAGCCATCATCGATTTTATGCGGATATTCAGGCGACAATAACGGTGACGATGGCGTTGACGTTGTCGCTGTTAATGTTATTTTAAACGTAAATTGCAATTTGTTCACAAATTTGTACAGATTATAGTTTCAGCCTTCAGTCTTCCTGACTTCTTTTTTTTTTTTTTTTTTTTTNTTTTTTTTTTTTTTTTTTTTTAGTTGTACTTTTAATTCACTTTACTTAATTTTTTTTTTTTTTCCTTTTCATTGCAATTCGTAGACTGGATGTTTTTGCCTGTTTTTGTACTGCATTGCTCTGCTTGACTGTTAAACATAATCAAAGTCTACAACGGCTTTTACGCTTAACGCTGTATAATGCTGCTTTTTCAAAATAGCCTGCAATAGCTTACGTAAAGCTGGCATTGTAATCAATTTTCTGTTGTTGACGTTTACAGGAAATTGATTGTCTTTAATTACTTAATGTGCGAGGTTTCCATTAGAGGAAGAAGGCGGCAAAGGGACAGAAAGACCCAAAACGCGAAAACCAAACAGGAAAGAAACCATATTTAATATCGCTCAAAATATATAGATATATATATATGTATATATATATCATTATATTATACATATATATTTTATATGTACATTACTATTGTGGGTACACTTCGATTATTTATTATCCCATACATTGCAACGTCCTTTGTGAAAATGTCTTTTATGAAATTATTTTTACATATACTACACGTAAAAATTAAATCCTCCCGCACGTGAGGGTGGTCGTGTATTTGATAATTACTCCATAATTTTCAAAGTTCTTCCAAGAAATTAACTTCAAAATGGTGCTTTGTTACTAAGTGTAAGCGAAATTCAAAGTGAATATTACGAACGACAAAAAGACCGATAGTGACGATTGGAAATTGCCTAAGAAACAGTATGTGGGTTAGTTCAGTTCTACAATATTATTATTATTGTTTTTATTATTAATTTAGCCACAGAAATAATTTCTAATACTAAAGAAAAATAATGTTAAATCAACACTTTCGAGTTCAATTAAACTGATAATCTTTAGTGTACCGATTAGGTAAAGACATATTGCTCCTACATAAGCGGGAGTGCTAGTCATCTTACGTTTTTTTGTACATTTCAATCCATTAAAAGATTTAAATATCCCGTACGTGTGATCTTAAGAAGGGAGCACAATACGCCAGAAAGGAGCCAAATACATCAGATTATTGAAAACAAAGGTCGACTAAATTGTCAGTGGAAGTTGCATTCGATTGTTGGCTTTCTTTAATCTTCATTTTGCTTACCCTCTCTGCTAGAACCGTATTTTTTTTTTTTGGTCATTACAAAAATAGTTCCCAGTAGACCGCTAAATAAACCAAAATTATAGCTTCGACTATAATTGCTGCCTATTGACACATAAATTAAATATTATTACATGCTTTGGCTAACGCCACAAAACAAAAGCCGTGATCTCTAACAATGCGTAAATGTTAACAAGCAATCACACGCGCATACTGCAACGTATGCATCCGCAACGGCTTCGTTTCAGTTTCAACTATTTTTCGATGATTCATTTAAAGGAATTTTTAGCCGTTGAACACAAATCGGTTTTGTCCAAATGAGGCTTTAGTTAATGGAACAAGAATAAAAACCATGATTATAGCTATAACGATAAATGTTTTTTTTTTTTTTTGTATGTGTAAAACATTTTTGTATTCGCAGATATAATTGCTCGTTCATAAAAAAATAATGACGTTTAGAAATATTTTATTAACAAATTCATGGCTATATTGTTTGTCGCGTTAATACGTTTATACAAGGACGTTTATACGCGTGCATTATTGTGATTTAATGTCCTTTAATAAAAAGGAATAAGAAAGAAAAAAGAGATTCGCCTTAGGTTGACTCTTGGTCGTCAATTCTTTATTATGTTGATATTGATTTTTAAATTAAATTTTTGTCTAAGTCGACGAAAGACTTCTCATCACAAGCCAATTAATTTTAACCAATAAATGAAAAATTTTTTTAAGTTAACTAGATTCCAAACAAATATAAACTTATGCTTAATACAATTTTTATTATCATTGAAAAAAAAATATTGTGAAATTATTAGACGTTTAGCTATCGAGTACACATTTGTGGGCTAATATGGCCCATCTTTAATTTCGGAATGCATGGGAGGTGCTCTTTATATGCGATGGTATCTAGGACAGGTATTAGACTGCCTGTTTTGTAGGATGTACGCACCAAATCTGAATATTACCGTGCATGGGCCAAAAACCATTGAACCTAATAATAAATATGGCATCTATTAATTCTAAATACATGATGCATCGAGAACTCCAATGAAGGAATATTATAAAGCACTAACTGAAAGCATCGTGTGATGATCAGAATTTTTTGCGAACAAATGCCAAAAATCAGCTTAAGGTACTCCAGGCGGTCTTCAATAAATCAATGCTCCCTCTAGACAAGCACTAGCATCTCACTTGCATTTCCTTATTAGTATTGTGAAGTCATTTACAATTATTCTATATTGTCTCTATTCGAGGTATGCTAAGATTTTATTATATAAAATTTAATTCAATTTAATTTCAATTGTACTGTTTTGTCTAACAGACGGTTATAGCCATTTATATGGCTACATAATATATAAATTTTTATTTCTTGTTGTGGACATTACGGTGCACAACACTCATGTTGTGCTATTTTAATTTTATTATTTACCTATCACACGCGATTCTTTATATGGCTAGGTCTAGTTTTGAACATATGGCATATTATACTATAAATAATAACTTGTAGACAAAAGCCGCCCGCATCTCTAATACTCAAGGTTCTTTAAAAACGATGTAATTGCACTAATTGCCGTGGATTGTTTCGCTTTCGAAGTGCTCCTTTCCAGAAGAAGTGGAAATGGCAATCGCTCAACCAATCGATTTAATAATCACATCTAACGTCAACTGGTGTGACGACATTTCATCTGCAATTCCTCAATGCCAAACTGGCATCTGGGCGAAAAGATCAGCTAATGTAGGGACTTGGAGTTTAAGTCCTCGCAATGAAGTTCATTGGATGAATTGGATGAATTGGAGTAAATTGATTTATTTAAATGAAATGAATAAACCGGACAAATTAAAAAAACGATTAAGTTTCATACATTAAATGGATCAACACATGGTTCGTAATATGAAATATACTTGCCGCCACTGACCACATGCTTTTCAAACAGCACCAACTTATTAAGATATTTCGGCCATTACTTCCCATTTTTTGTACTTAACTTAAATCTAAATTTCATGTGCTGATAGAGCATTGGTGTGTGAAAAAACGGCGCTCAAGCAAAACAACGGCTTAACAAATGTTAGTTGGATTTAAGAGTCTGGTCTCCCGAATTCGGCAGTTATTCCAGAACACATGGGAAAAGTGTTCAAAATCGTTGTGAAAGATCGAAAGTGAAGTTCCGCGAGATAGCTGACATTTTAATAACTCCAGAAGGCAGTGTATTTACTATATTGCATGAACATTTATTTGTCTAGGACAAAGCTCTAATCGAAATAGGTGCGGAGTTTATTCACTTTTGGCCAAAAACAACAACAAGGCGAAATAAAAAGAATTTTTTCACGCAATATGAACGTAGAATGAAATGTAGACTGCTCAGTAGACTCCGCACAGTGGACAGCAACCGGTGAAAGGTGCCTGAACTGACCAAATACGCAAAAGTAGGCTGGGAAAATTATCGTATCTGTATTTTGGGATGTGCATCATATAATATTCATCGACTGTCTCGGAACGAGGCAAAGCGTCAATTATAAATTACACCCTCTTGAACGACGTCATTGCAAAAGCACGACACCGCCCCTACGACCTCTGACGTTAAGTCAACTAACCTGAATGAATCGATTAGTTTACAATTCCTGGTGTTTGTCTTAAGATGTTGCATACGGAATGATTACATTAGTAAACTTCCATGTTTTGACATTGCATTTAGAAAAAAATAAAAACAAAGCCAATTAATAGGCTTTTGTAATTACGATTTTTTTCTTCCAATAATACCCTAAAGCACAGCTGCCGCAAGGCGACATAAGTCTATGTAAGCATTACAAAACTGAGGATTTACATATAAATGAGATTACACATATAAATGACCTCAATTTTACATACTACATATATAAAAAATGAAATTTTTTATGCATACATTTTCAGATTTTACAAAAATTTAAATAAAATGCATTCTTTGCTTAAAGGTAAAGTTTAAATAGGTTATTCTAACACACCCAACTGCAAAATGCTATTAAATGTAATTCGGAAATTTATTTATACCACTCCTTCTGAATGTCTCATTCATTCATTGACTACTGCTGTCGTAGTCGTTGCAGGCCATTTACCTGATATTTGTATTAGCAACAAACATTTCCTTCAATATCCTTTTTCTGCCTGTCTATAGAGCAATTTTCATTCAAAATTGCAGTGAACACACATTTCATTCGACATGGAAAATTTGTAACCTCTGAATAGTTTTCTGTACATGGAAGGAGAGAAAGGAAAAAAGAAAGTAGAATCGAGCGAACAAATTTACGAAATGAAAAGAAATGCAAAGAACTGAATGAATTGCAGCACCTGTCTGCATGCGACGCCTCCTTGTCACATATAGCTGTTACCAGAAACAACAACAATCATTTCCTTCGGCATCTTTACGTTGTCTGTATTATTTTCGTACAGACTGTCAAACATAGAAATCTTCTCTGGTAACTAAGGAGTGCTTTAGCCTTAACCGTACCGTAAAGCAGAAACTTTCCCCTTGCAAAAGTTCAAATCGACATAGTAAGCTCAACATATCTCCATATTATTCTCTTTGTTCGTGTCTGCAGATGTTACCGAGAGGTATGTTAACGTTTTCACAAGTATTCGATTTTCAGTAGCAAAGGAAACATAAGATTATAACCTACTGACGCATGTATCATGATTGACTAGTAGATATCGATCACAAAATTTTCGTAAACGTTAAGGCTTGAAGGTGACTTGGAACGGCATTGTGCATACGTAAGTTGCCAACATTAAGAACAACAGTTTTTCATTGCACAGTAGGCAATCAGTCTTTCACTCAATTTGCTATTACATATATCACGCATTCTTATTTAAATGATTCCGTGTGAAATTTTCTTTACTGCTTAACCTACGGGTCTTTTTTTCTACTTTCAATGTATCACTAAACGCAAGTGCAACCTAAATGTACGAATTCAATTGAAATATAAAAAAAGAAGATCGCAAAAAGTATTCGTCTCTTTTACCTCATTTTTTCATCCACCCATCCATCAAAGCAATGAATAAAACCTGCAAAAATATTCTTGTTCCTATTCTTCTTCTACCCTCGCGCTCTGAGTTCGTTTTCTTTCATACGACACTTGAACACTCAATTGTTTTAAGTAACTATTACTCCTCCGTAAACATTTATGTATTTTGAAGTGCAACAATAACAACAACTTCTCTTTCTAGTACTTATTACATGAGAAATCCTTTATTATTTTTTTTAATCCCCTAATGAAATTTACAGTTACAAGGACCGCTTAAATGGTCATACACTCATGTAAAAAGGTCACCGAATATAGACAGACATGCACTCCGCAAACTCTTTCATGTGTACAATAATGTAACATAATCCCCTTTATGGCGCGGGATAAACTTTCGAAAGTCTTGCATGCGAGCATAGCTAGTTTTTTTTTTCTTCTGTTTTTTCATTAAACATTTTCACTTAATTATTACATTCCCGCAGCAATTATTTCACAGTTATATGGTGTTAAAATTTTTTGCCAACTTAAAAATTTTTTTTTTTTTTCATACTTTTGCTCAAAAGGCGCTCAATGTTTGTTCTACTGCAGAGAGTTGTATAAGTGCGCCTTCGAGATATTTAAAAATTTTATTTTCGCAACAACTTTTTAACCAACACTTAAATTCGTTGCATAAATTTTGGTTAAATTAAATGAAAAAGATTAAAATGCAAAGGTTTTATGCTGTCATTCGAGAAGCTTTCGTGTGGTTTTTTTGATAAAGAGACCTTGAGGTTTCTTAATGACATAAAAACCAGAATATGCAAAAGGAAGCCATATTTGCCGAGTAAGTAGAAAATAGAAAGTAAACCAAATAGCATTTGAGAATTCGCCATGCTTTCAATGACATTAATATTTCATGACCGAATACGGAAACCACAAAAATGTTTTATGTACGATAGGCAGCAAGGATTTTGCTAATATTTCCGAAGGATTAAAGAAGTTGATGTATTTTTTCTAATTTTAAATTTTTCTATGCAAGTTGCATGAACAAGAGTTGTTTTTACTTCGATTGCTTTTACATGTCAATTCAAAACAAGCGATTCCTTTTTGCGTCGGTAAATTAGCTTAATTTTATGCTGTCAATTTGCATCGCAATATGTTCACTTAGGTCAGTGAAAGGGTCATTGGCAAAATAGGTAAATATGCAGAGGCGCGGCTCTAGCAAAGATATGTTAAACTCTTTTTAGAAATTTTTGCATTTTTTTGATATTTCGTTAAGGAAAGCTCTCACTGCGTCAAAAATATACGAATCGCTTCGACGGAACAAGGTTCAGAGAACTCTAAAATACATAGCGCATGACTTGGGAATCCTTGCGCCGTTAAAGCATCTTATTCGCAGCACCGGTTTGTAAGCCACTCATTTCTCTCGGTCCTTAACCGGTTGTTTCAAGATTTAAAGAAAATATATAGACAAAACTTCGAAACCTATATAAGAGCTTTAGGAAATTAATATATGAAATTCTGAATTATGCAGTCTATTCATTACATGTAACACTCTCTGACTTCTCTCTGTTCGCAAAATTTCGCCGAATGACGCAAAGCTGTATTTTCAATTGATCAACAGAAAGGAATACGTATATTGAACTTAAAGGAAATTATACTGAATAAGAAAATCAATCCCCATCGAATTCCCACATTATCTCATTTAAAAGCTGGAAATTCATTAATTCCCCTAGTTTTATCGTTCCAATCTCCTACTGGTCAAAATCACTATCACTATGAGCAGTCTATCACGCTGCATTTGGTTTTGAAAAGGGACTTTAACGTAAGTAAAGCAGGAAAAGTGGAAAGGCGCTCGCGATCCAGCCTGGGACTAGCATGGAAGGTGCTTTGATTAGAGAATTGATAGGGCCAGATTGAATACGTGTCTACATATGTGACAATAGAAAATTGTTCAGCCAAAGTGTGGATGGCTCATGGAATTACCGGTAATGGGGACTGCCAGAAATGATATGTGGCTTCAACAAAATGGTGCCGACGTGCAACACATTTCATGATAAAATCAATTTATTAGGAGAAAAATTCAATAGTTATGTAATCTCCAAATACATGAAAGCATTTCGAAACAAAAATGGCATGAATCAATATCTAAAATATAAAAAAAAAAAATAACATAGTAATAAAAGTAATAATAATAATATTTTTTAAGGTTTTGCTTTTATTTCAAATGAAAGGCATGTATAGGGGATGGCTAAAATAGTACGAACATTTAGTTTATACGATAATGGGCATGTTTTTTTGCCTAGTCCCTGTACAGCCACAGGGCAGTTGCTATTCTGATTCACTTTTGAACTTTTGGGACACTACTTTCTTCTTTCCTTTTTCTAAGAAACTTCTTTTGAGCCCACTTTATATTTTGAGCTGACAAATTTTCAGGATTCTTTTTAGCATTTGTATCGTTCCCCTTAGCTATATGCATTATTTCCCTAAATCGAACCAATGTTATTTGTAATATTTCATCAATAAACGAGTTATTAGTCAGGCTCGAAAAAATATCATCAAAACGATTTCGAAACCTTCTAACCGAATGCCGAATATTTGCTTAAATTAATTGTTCATTAATTTAATATCATTAACTATAGAAAACAATTACTCCTAATATTTTGAATTTAAAGAACATAAAATTCAATAAAACCTAATAACATAAGAAATCTTTTACTATTACTATTTCCGTTTTTACTATGCCACAGTTAAAAACCCAAACTACTAAACAGCTTTCGAAATCAGAGTGGTAAATAAAATAAAAATGTATATATATATATATATATATATATATATATATGTATATAACATATGTATGTAGCGTTAAGTACAACTTTGAACAAGTTTTTTGTTGCACATTATAGAGACGAATCCATGTGTAATGCATGCACGTAGACACTTCAAATACTCAGCTAACTGTAAGGCCATAGAGGAGTTGAATACTGGTTGACTATGCTTTTGGTCGGCGTGCGAGCTTGTTTTTTGAAGTAAGTAAAGAATTGTTTGTATATTATTGTATAATACCCAAAAACCCATTAACAAATTCAAATGGTTACAAACTATGAATGAATAAACAGCAAAAAGGCAACACAATTACATTGACTCTACTCTATTGTACTCCTAACTTCACTACCTCACAATCGACATATTCCTCTTTTTCCCTTGGTCTCTTACATTACATCTTTGTCTGTAACTATCGACATACAAAGTACCTACAAATGCCAATTAAATCCCAATTGAATTAACCACAAACAAAACAAAACAAAACATGAAACTGAAATGAAACTACCGCAGAATTACGCCCCGAAAAATAGATCAAATAGCAATAGAGGAAAAGGGTGAAACGATATCGCCAATCTTCACTAACCAAAAAAGAGTAGGAAAAGCTCTGGTAGTTAGGCTTCCGAGAGAGACTAGCAGTAAAAAAAAAAAAAAAAAAAAAAAACAAAACAAGAGATTATTGAACTTAAGTAAACAAGCAGTTGAAAATAATATAACACACCAACTAACACCAAATGTTTTGTAGCTTTTGTTGTATTAAAATAAAATTAAATGAAATTTTTAGCCTAACAAAAGCATTCCGATTGCAATTGTAACAGTAACAATGAACAAAATAAAACGATAAATATAAATGCGAAATTATTTCAGCTTCTGTTTTTTTTTTTTATTTTTAGTTTCTTTTTTTTTTTTTCTTTTTTAATAAGAATAGATGAGTCGTAACGGGCATTGTTGTTGAAATTTTATCAAAAAAAATTTAAAAAAAAACGAAAACCACTACCGTTCACCAGATCGACCACAATAACAAACGCTATCAATGCATTAATGTTTCGTTGTGTGTCTATGTTTTGTACTGTCAAAAACACAAACATGGAAAAAAAAATTTGCCAACGAAAGCCCAGCTTTGTTATAACGTCCTTCCTTACAGGAAGGTGGAGACTGCAAAAGAAACCGATGGACATTGCAGAGCTTACAGAAAAAAAAAAAAAAAACAAAGTGTGTTTTAAAAAACTTAAACCAACAAACATTGACAGACAAAAATAAATTCGTAAAAAAAGAAGAATGGTAGACAATACACGACAATGTAAATAAAGTTGACGTATATTTACATTTACATATGTATGCATATTTGGCTCTTTATAAGGAACAAGTTGGCGGGAAAGTAAATTCGGTTTTTTTTTTTTTTTGATTTTAAGCTTTAGTCCATTGCAGATGCTTCGTGGAGACCGGAACAAATATAATTGCATTTAAATTCAAAGCGTTTTTTAAATTCTATTCATTTTGCTTTTGTGGCTTCCCAATATTAGCCCGGATCTTTCGAAAACGGCTAGGCAGTCAAAATTGAACTTAGGTGCCGTTGAACGTTTTTCTCGTAAACGGCATCAATGACGGTGGATTAAACTCTCAACTTAATATAATGTGTTATGAGTTGAAACATTCAAGTCGGAAAACTTCGCTCGGAAAGGCTACAAACTGATGAAGTTGTTTCGGAAACGGAGAAAACATGCCAGAAGTCACAATCTAATAATTGTTCAGGGTAATGGACTTGGTCATCATATGATGCGCTCGCTCAAAAGTCGTTAGCGACACTGATACACTGGTAGACGCTCCCCTGCCTAATATATGCATCGAGCGTTTCTCCTTTTAGCTACCATTAATATAATTAGATGAATTTTTGCCTGTTGGAGCAGAGCTTCCATTCTTATGATGATGCTCAAGAAAATGTCCCTCAATTCCAATTGTCTGTTTTGCCCTAAAAGATAAGACAAATAGTATCTCTAGCAATGAGGAATGTTTTAATTTTATAAAACTATCAGTAAGTTATTCACAAGCTTAACATACTTGCTCTCGTTCGCATAACAAGTTTCGATGAAATATAGAAATAACTGATTTTGCTTTCCAATCAATCTACGATTCTTCACATGATCGAAACCCGCAAAGACAAAGTCCGTCACCTGTGGAAGTTTTGCAATGAAACAGTTTGTGGGCAATCTAGAGCATTACATATTAGTTATTTTGTAGGCATATAGTGCTATATATGTCTTCATTAAATTATTTTATGAAAATAATTCTTAATCTACATAGGTTTCCTTTCATGTCCTCAAAATGTACAAAAACAAAAAATTGAATTACTATTCAATTCTTAATTTAATTCTTTTGCTCTCTCAAAATGCATGATGTATGTAAATATATAAAACACTGTGTATTTTGAATATCTTTTTTTTCCTGCTTGAAGCTCTTCCGCCATCTTTCTAGCTCGTTTATCTGCGGGTTTTTGAAGTCACTAGCAGTAGAATTACTTTTACGATTGGTTTGTGCTCGTACTTGTACTGACCGCTTGGCCGATAAAGACATAACACTTACCGATCGCATGTGCACTTCTTTCTCTTCAATTTATTCTGACCATTAAAGTGTTATACTTATAGGAGAAATCTAACTAAAGAACTGCAAAATAGCAGCAACGGCCCATGCCCGGGAATGTATAGTACATAGACATGTATTAATACTGGACCTGCTTTCGATGCTGTTTATATCGACTAATCAAATATGGACTGTTTTAAAATTATTTTATTGCCTATGAATTAATTTTCTTTTGAAATTCGCGAATAATGACTTTTTGCGCTAAATCGTCATAATTCTGTTCGATTTTTGCAAATATCAGTGTTCCTAACCTGTTGGAGCATAATTATTGTTTTTCAGCAGCTTGTTGTACATTCGAGAAGTGCCTTACGAAACGCCTATGTACTATGTGGCTTTGATCTGTCTATCGTTGTCTTCATTTGCTCATATTCAAAATTGCAAACAATCTACATAAATGAATAAAACTATTTGTGTTCTTCAGCAACTTTCTGCAAACTCACTTAAAGGAAGTTTTCTAACGCAGTGTTTTACATATATAGCAAAAGAATAAACTTTGTCGCCAACCTTATATAAGTGCATGCAAGAATGTAAGCATGCCTTGATATTGTATAAACAAGGTTACGTACATGTACGTATGTACATTCTAACGGACTGCTGCGTTTCGTTCGAGGCAGCATTGGTCCAGAATATAAATCCATGTTGATTTTGTTTGTTTTGCCTTCTTACTGCTACTACTGACAAACAAAAAAGAGAAAACAAAAGGTTTGTCGAGGTGTAACAACAAAGAGGCGTCCTTTTCATATCTTTACTGCGAATTCTCTTTATAAAATATAAAATAAAACACAAAAAAAAAAAAAAAAAGCGGAGTTTCAACTGCCAACAAAACAAACAGCTCACTTACATTCTCATTCAACCGGTTGACAATGATTTTTGGGAGCAAAATTTCCAAATTCTAACATAACCTTCGTACTCTTGATGCCTGGATGGATATGAACTTAAACTTATTAAAGGAAATAAATTACTTGAAATCATATGAATGTATCTACGGAGCGAATACCGATAAATAATCTGTTTATTTTTAAACTGTCAACAGCTGTATTTTAGAGATATTTTTGCATAAAAACATTTTTTTTAACCTATACGCTCAAAAACCTTGTAGAGACCACGAAAACATGCCATGCAAAAAAAAATTTAATTGCCTCATCTATTAGCGAAATATTAAGCCTGGATTCATAAACCTAAATTCCTTGTGCTTAGTAAGACAGATTTGCTTCGCACATAAGATGCGTATACAGTTTTATTTCTTAAAGGTAAATAAATTTTTCACAGGCAACTACACTTTCGGCAGAAATGAGCATACTCCCCGTTCTTCTTCTCTTTATATAATGCATATCCACACATACGACCCAAAGTAAACAACAACATATGAGACCGAAATCAATTAACATTGACTCATGAAGGATTTAACGGTAAGGACGTCAGCGTATTATATTTGTTAATGACTGTTTCTCCAAAATAAGGTGGGCAATTAAGACGCTGTGTCCACACAGCGATGCTTCGTCAGATAGTTAAGTACAATCATATCTCAGTTTCAACTATTGCTCTGTGAATTTCCCATCCATTTTGCCTACAAATAATTTGCTTCAATTTAATGTTGCACACAGTACGTTTCGCATCAGTCCTCAGGGCTTGTATTGATTTCTTAGGAGAGGAAGGGGAGCATCATTTAGAAAGAGAAAACTGCTCCTTTCATTAATTCCAGACTCTCGTCGCTGTTTCAAAAAATGGGCCTATTGACAACATGAACATTTACATGGTTCCTGGTCACAAAACACAATCAATCTCAATGAAGTCATATTTCTTGTGCTTTAATTGTAAAATAGAACCTTTAGTTTTAATCAAGGAATTGAAATAAAAATTGAGAAATCACTTTGCTTCAAACAAAATTAAGAAAAGTAGTGAAAAGATGGTTTAGGGAGCATTAAAAAGTATAAATATTTCATGACTTATAAAACAGTCTCGCATTTTATTTTTTTCATATATTTCAACAACAATAGCAAGTAAGAAAAACTGATAAGAGTAGCAACAATTGTAAAGATCATGGTTTCTTGGGCTCTTTGTAAAAATAACTAGAGCAGAATAGTAATTGAAACCAATGCGATAATTTCTGTAGTTTATTATTGGGATAAGAGCACAATGATGACCCTCTGTGCTAATAGTTATTCTAGTATATACTAGTAAACATCTCAGCATGTTCAACCTTCACATTTATTCAAAGATTAATTTGTTTTGTTGTCCTCTTTTCATTTTATTTACCTTGGTTTTGTGAGTGACATTCAACAAAATTTAGGTTTTACCAAAAAAAGATTTGCATTTTTTCAGCATTTTCCCAAACAAGAAAAAAAAAGGAAAGTATTACAAAACTGCTTCTCTACCGATATCTACACACAATATGCTGTTGCCGTTGGTTTTGTTATAGGTTTATAGTTAAATAAAAGAGAATAAAAAAAAAAATGAAAAAAGAACAGAACATATTGGGCTTGTATCGAATCTTTGAATACTCACTACTTGTCCCCTTTTGCAAACCTATCCTGTTTGGTAAACTGTGTGTAACACATGTCTTATACAATATATAGATTTTGAGTCTTCCGCCTTTGCCAGGCGAAGTTTATTAGAGGAAAGAAGGAATTATGATCGTATTTTGTCTTTCGCGGTAAAATTATGCCGCTGAATGTATTAATTATACAGTTTTTATATTTGCTTTAGAGAATACGCTTGAGTAGCCGAGTAGACAAAGGATATCGACTCACGATTCAATGGTCGTAGGTTCAAATCTCAAGTGCGGTAGAGTGTTTTCAATGAAGCCTATAGCCTCAAACGCTAGTGCTTTTAAAGCTTCAGCCTTAGTGCTTACTTCTTTATATCAATAATAATAATGATAATTTAGAGAGACACCGTTGCATACTTTTGTGCGTTACAATTAACTAAAAAACTTAATATACTTCCCGCGTTAGGGCTATAAAAATATAACAAAACAAAACTAAATGAAAAAATTCCCCTTATACACTGACTGACTTCAATTTCTATCAGAACCGCTAACACCGCACATGACTGTGTGTGTATTCTCTCTTTTTTTCAGCAAAGTGTGAATTTTTCACTGTGATGGGTGGTTTGGAAAACAATTTTGTTTTTTTTTTTGTCGTTTTGTAGAAAATAAAACAGACAAATAAGCGAAATCAATTTTGCTGATTTCACACAAAAACAACAAGAACAAAAAAAAAATTTAAATTGGAATTTAAATAAATTTAAAAACTTTTATAATAAACACACTTTAAAAGGAAAATGAAATTTATTTTTCTATATCGCACCGATTATTAAAGTGAAGTATATAAGTATCGAAGTACTTTCCTGTTTACTGACATTTAACAAATGTAATAAATTTTACTACTTAAGCCCCCTGACGATATCGATGGACTGCTGGCCGTTTGGCTGCAGTCGCTTTTACTATTTGCCGTTACTATACCACTTGTGCAATGCATACAGTGCTCTCGACAATATTTTATTATAATATTAACACAATAAAATGTTAAGTCGCTTTACAGGAGAACAACAAAGCTGTTAATTTCTTTTGTACAGACAGGCGATGGGCAATAGTTGTCAGAATCACCCACTCAGTGTTTATTGCAAACCGGCTAAATAAGCAAAGCCTTGGGTATTGTGCTCTATTTCGCTTCTCTTTTTTGTTTTTTTTTTTTCTAATTTATGTTTTTCCCAAACAAACCTTTATACAGACATCGTTATATTTAGTTGCAATAAGAAAAACTCAACTGTTCAAAGATCTTAACGAATTTACTGCCACTTGCCAAATATTTATATCGTTTAGGTTGAAATGTTATTTCCTTTTTGCCTTTCTAACTATTTAAGTTTTAATTCCACGAATTAATTTATTTACGAGGTTACTAAGTTGAATGTTGGTTAACATCTTACTTCGTGTAGCAATAATTTAAGACTATTTCCTTTACGTTCATCTTATTATTTTGGTGGTTTTGCCATCTAATCATAATAAATTGTAAGTAACTGTAAGTAAATCTCTATACCATGGCCATGATGCGATTTAGATTTATGATGATAATGTTTCCCTTTCCCTCTATTTGATACTATTTTTAATTACTTGAGCCATTTATTGATGGTTTTTAATTATTCACTTGTAATTAGTTTGTGTTTCACTTGCTAAACGAATGAATTAAGGAAGAAAGGTAAGAAGAAATTCTTCACAAAGAATAGTAGAAACAAGAAATTAATTGATCTGCGGTCATCTCCAATTAAATAACAAAATTAACTGAAATTAATTATGATAAAATCCCCGATTTTATTAAAGACAATCTTTTAAAAAATTACAACGAATTATTGACTTCAAACGTATAATTGAATTTCCTTAAACTGACAAATGAAAAGTATATAATACCGTAAATACTTACTGTGTTCACTTGTAAATATCATCTTCAACATCTTCATCCAGAACATTTGCTAGTTAAACTAAATTGAGTGCATGCTCTTCAATAAATCCAGCAAATAATATAAGTAAGAAAAATGTATTGGATTAAAATAAAAACTATAACTTTTCATCGCACATTGCATAGGAATAGAAGAAAATTATCAAGAGAAATAAAATGTAAATTACTCCATAGGGTAAGCTTAGGCACAGCAGAATCAATTTTGCATCTGTCAGTTACATTATAACTATATCGGAACGTTTCCTCGAATATTGAGGAGCCAGAAATAATATAAGCAAGTTTCCATCGCTGACGATAAAATACATCGTAATGAATCAAGGTTAAGGCAATGCATTCTTGTAATCATTGATTAGTCTATTACCGGTAACAAAATGTACAGGAAAACGGCACTGCAACACTCTGAAAAAAGATATTTTTGCTCATATTGTTTTTATATCTATCACTGAAGGGGTATATTCAGTTTGTCAAAACGTTTGTAATTTCCGCAACGGAGTGCCAGAGATCCCACAAAGCATATACATTCTTGGTCAGCATAAAATTCTGAATCTGTTTAAACATGTGCATCTGTCCGTATTTCCGTCTGTGCAATGTTTGTTGAAAACATTCTTCCGGCCGCTAAAATGAAGTTATCAACTTCAAATTTGACAAATTTGGCACATAGGTTGGTATCGCAAATTGGCCACATCACTCGAAGGACACGCTCGCAATATCACGTAAACTGAGAACACCTCTGTTTTTCACAAGGAATAACAAATTGGTTTTATGGTCAGCATTCATAAACTATAGCAGATAGATCTATAATCTATTCTATGAGCTGAATGCTGTAGCTATACGGAAATGAAAAAAATTGACCCCGCCTACCCAATATATTAGTGTAACAAAATTTAAGTTTTTTTCTCATACTTCTATAAGGCGCAGAAAGAAGCTTCAAAATCCCCATAAAGTATATAAATGCTTAGACAATTCTAAAGTTGGAGTGCATCTAAATAGGTCCGTCTGTTCGTCTGCCCCTTTGTCTATCTGCTCAATCATGCAGTATCTGCAATAAACATTCTCCCATTGACGAAAATGCAGATGGCGCCTGCAAATTTGCAAAAGAATTTGGAACTGACCTAAACTTTTGAAAGGACACGCCAACAAAAGGTTTATTTTGAAAATAAAAAAATCAGCCGTGCTCTTTCCATATTATAGAGTATGAAAATTTATTTCTTTTATTTTTTGTCTCTTGCAAGATAAAGATGACAGATGTAAAAGATTCGGTCCTGACCGAATGTAATTTTCTTACTTGTTTTCTTTTCTTTTTTTTTTTGTTGGAGGAAGGAAAAGTTTGTAGACTTACATTAATTCAATATATGTATTGTACATGAGTTCATTTGAATATTAAAAAAATATTTATATATATATGAGAATATCAAAAAAAAAAAAAAAAATTACTTTTGAAAAATATTAAAAAGTAGCAACACCGAACCTTGCGACCCATGTTCAGTTTGTGAAACTTTGCGGCTCATGATGGTGTAAATGCCAACTTTATAAATAAAATATCATTTAATCTACATGTCGCCTATAATTAGAGAAGTGCTCGTGGTTGTTTTAAAATGTTATCTTAAAAATAATTATAAAAATGAAAGAGTAAGAGATGAAAATTATTGGGGTCCTGCTGCATATCATTTGGATCAAATGTGTATGTGAACGGGTGTAAAGCGGTGAAATGTGACCTCAATATGTTTTTGTACTCTTGTGCTGCAAGGATATATATTAAATTTGTCTGGATGTATACGACACCCGGAAGAACTTAAGATAAAGCCACATCATATTATCCCGTTCGATTTAGGAACATTTTTTGAATCGATCTGTCCGAGTTGCCTGTCCGCTTCACCATTCATCTGTCTGCCCGTCTGTATATCCATATTGTTTTTTAGGATCAACCTGTAGGATGTTATTTTTGAGATATTTTAATGAGCTTTATTGTACCAGCATGTTTTACCCACGGACGGGCTATTTATCATATAAAGCATTATTTTGAAAAGTCGTTGCATGAACGAATTTAATTTAGCGCACTGACTATATTAAGCGAAGTGGTGAAGGGTATTTAAAGATAAGCCGTGGCCCACTACAACATTTTCACTTGCTTTCAATTTATAGCTTATTCTTGTTGCAGATAATCATTGCATAATTTAGTCCAAACAGTTGGTTGCAATTTTTAAATAGTTTCCAAAATCCATAATTTGGTCTTTTGATACAAATATATTTTTGTACGCTTTCTTATAAAATGATCTTATCGTTGAATGTAACCGTAGATAGCTTTTGTTGTAATAGTTTCTCTACATTTCACATTGAATGCGAATTCAATCCATTTTATTATCATAACAGTAACAACAGCTATGAAAGCATTTACGATTCAATGCCATTTAGATACTAACATAGAATACTTATCAGTTTTCACTCTATGCCATTGGCTGTATATAGCACTCTCCATGACTACTAAATCTATAAACTCTAAATTTATTTTAACTTCCACTCTGCTAGTAAAGATTTTTCTCATTCATAAATGCAATTTCCTTTAGGAAAATGTAAAAAGAAAAAAGCTGAGAATAACAGAAAGTTAGCAAGAAAAGCAGCAGGTGTATATATAATATTTACGATTTATACAATTTATATAATAGGGAGTACTAGAGCGCAGTTAAAAAGAAAACATGGCTTTACATGTATATGTATGTATAGAAATCTATTCAACATAAATCCTTTACATAAGTAGAAAAGGAAAAGAAAAGGAAAAAGTCAAAAGAATTCAGATAGAGTGGTTAAAAGCGTAGAATGTAAATCAGATTAACTGAAATGAACGAAACTAAAGGAAATTGTGAAAGAGAATGGAGGCAACCAGAGTAATAGTTAAATTATAACTTGCGAATCAAGTCTATAAAGTACAAAAAGCACTTGTACAACAGTTTACGCTTTTCATAGAAACGAAATAAGAAGGAGAGTAATAAAAGAAAAGCTAAGTCCTAACAGTTAGCTCCAGTATTTAACCAAGTGGAAGTCTTATCTAAAGATTTAAACACCTTTACCGCATTTTGCTTAAAAAGGATACTCATGAAGAAAAAGAAAACCAATAGCAGAAAATGCAGACAAGAAAAAAAAAGTTATTTCTGCAGGAATTCAAAGTTTAACTTTAACTAACAGATTTATTTATTTTGTTTGTCTTTTTCTTTTTTTTTTTTTTTAATGTATAAAAAGCAAATGGCATTATTTGCCAAACTATATAAGAAAGCAGAAGAAGAAACAAATAAAAAATGAACCCATTTCATACACAGGTGACCAACAAACAAAAAAAGTTTCTAAACCAGGTGCAGTGGTGCGTGAAGAAATATTCTTTTAATTTACTGCCGGCTTTCCTTCTTTTTTTTTTTTTTTTTTTTTGTTTCTTAGATAAGAATTTTATATATAATTCACAACAAAACTGCAGACAAATCACAAAATCGGAACAAGAAAAGTAACCAAGTGTAAACAATGATAATTTACAAAAAGCTATACAATAACTATATGGAGAGAAAAAAATCTAACACAACGCTGCCCAACTATTGTAAATAATGCTTCATTAGTTTAAATGCCAAAGAACTGCATGCATTATTGCTTAAATTATAAAACTAGCCTCTGATAGACAGAAGCCCAATTGTTCAAATGTAAACATGGCTATTATGTTAAGCCATATGTTTAATTATGATAAGGCAAAATTGCTTAAATATTTATTTTTTTTAAAATCTTTTGCTTATTAAAATATGCTAGAGATTTTCAACCTAGAGCCAACTGTATAGATATTCATATAATATGCCTCCTTAGAGGGAAAAATTCTCTCATCACTGCACTAAAAAGCTGAATCGATCGTTTCATTTCGTTCAACTTTCAAAACCTTTGTGGCACTCATTTTTCAGTATACCTTTTAAAGCCGTCAACTAACTTTCTTTAATAACTAATATTAACTCAGAAGGGTTTCTTTAATTACAGCAAAAGAATGTAGACGCTCAGAACTATGTTGAAGACTGTGCTTATTACAGGGTAACTAAACATAACACCCATTCGGAAACCACCCAATATGTTACATATTTTTTTCTCATATCACCGACCGATGACTAACGGGAGATTCTTTATAAGGGTATAAACGCGATCATTGTCATAAAGAAAGAAGCAGACGAAGAGGAGTACGATGTAGCCACAGCAAGGGAGATATAGCTGTCCGATCGAGAAGTATAATGCCGTGACCGGTCGAGCATTCATTATAGCTGTAGCCATACTAAACACCAATATATTGTAGACTGAGCCTAAACTCATCCCACATTTTGATTTTTTTTTTTTCGCAAAAAAAAATGTGTATTGTTTTTTTGCTTTCGTTTAACTGTGGTTTGCAAATTATTGAAATAATTTTAAGCTTTCAATTTTAATTAGTGTGCAATTAAAAAACAGGCAATAATGAATAATTGCCTTTTTATAGATTTTAAAAGTTTGCAATAAATTTTTCCCGCATATTATAACTTTTATTTATTATACCCTACACCAATCATGGTACAAAGTTATACTAAGTTTGTGCAGATCTATGCAACTCCCAGAAGGACTTGAAATAGATGTGTCTTTTATTATATCGATCGATTCAGAATTACTTTTAGAATCACTTTCTGAGTTGATCTAAGTTTGTCTATCCATCTTGCATCCTTCTATGGACCATATAGTTCGCAATTTTTGAGATATTGTGATAAAATGTAGTACACTGCTTTGCTAGAGCCAAAGGCACAACGCTACTGAAGATAATTCAATTCGGACCACTTTTTCGGCGATTTCTCATAAAATACTTTATTTTTAAAAATCGATATATGAATAACTATAAAACGGTATAGGATATTTAATGGTGAACTGCGACTGTGACATACAGTGTTTGCTTGCTTGCTTCATATAAACATATACGGTTGAAAAGCATTTAAATCAAAAATAGTATCATTAAAAAACATTATCATGCGTTTAAAGGTCTCACAGTCGAAAGTATTTTTCTTAAAATTGTCGACATGGCTTAGATCAAATACATACACATCAAAGTGTAAAGCTCTGAGTAACGTTAAAATTAAACTATTTTAGTATTTTCTCTTCAAATTTTGTTGCAAACTTCAAAGAGTTAAGTTCTGAATAAATTCAAATGTAAACTGTTTTAGAATTTCTTCTTACAATTTTATTACAAACTTCCCTTTGTGTATGTGCGTGTTAAGCCATTCGGAAGTGCGCGAAGCTCATAGATATATTCTTGGTCAATATGGTGAAATTGATTTAACTCAGTCTATTTACACAGGTATCCATAACTTTCTTGTCATATACCTTTAAAGCCAGATGCTGGGCCAAACTAATAAGGAAAAATTACATTTATAAACGCGAAAGGCGTATACTTAAAATAATTGCCTTACTCTGTGGGCCTTCGTTCAATAAAGCAAAGATATTTTTGCCCGCTAAACGAAGGTCATTATTATACACACATTAGCACTTCATAAACGATTTGTATCTTCAGTCACGCTGAACATCGATATCGCCTTAGCGATGCTTCTCTTCTATCGGCCAATATGTTTAAAATATCGTACGACTTAGAAACTTCGTTTGTTACTTTCGAACTTAATCCTAGATTCTCTCTTTTCCGTTAACGCAAGTTAAGTTCAAAAATCAACTCGAAGAATCTATTGGTAAACAAAAAGCAATAACTTTTTTCTCTTTTCTTACATTGCGTTTTAAAACTTTGCATAGAACAGGTACATGGCGTATTATACAAAAAATTTTTCCTAAATCGGAAATAATTTCTATCTCTTTAGTACTACTTTGAAATTTAAAAAAAAAAAAAATTTCGTATAAATCCCAGATTTTTTTTCACTGCAATTCTATATACTATTCTTACAAATACAAATTAATGACACATGTTCACAGACTTAAGCTTCGAACGCTAGCACACGTGCCAGTACAAGAGCATACACGTGCACTCATTCTTCTAAGTACAAGAAAATATGCAAAAATATGAAACAAAACTTGAATTTAACAGCAAAGTATGTTTAACTCATATACTTACTGCGTATGCGAAAGTATATTTCAATCTAAAAGTATGAATAGTAATGTGTACGTGTATGTCTATTAAAGCAACGATAATAATAATAACAACAGCAACAACAATAACAAAAACAAAAATAACAATGACATGAAAAGCTTAAACAATTTGTCTACGCACCGGAATATATTACAGATCTAAACATTTCCGTTTTCCCAGTTACATACTAATGCAATGCAACAACTAACGTTTATATGAAGGCACATATATACATATGTTTATACAAATTTTCCATTCTCTGTATGTATATATACACATCTCATAATCAACTAATATATATACCTTTGTGGGTGTCGGCCTGTGTGCTTGCTTGCCTGCTTAGAATAGATTGTTGCAAACAAAACTAGCAGGGAGTGTATATGAAGGTGTATACGAGAGGATTTAAAATAACATGTAAAATATTATGTGGTTTGTGTTAAGTGCGTGCATGTGCATGAGAACTGAGAATACGAAAAAAAAAAAAAAAAAACTCATAGACATGAAGCAAGTGCATAAAATATGTAAATGTTGTTCTTAATGTTATTCTATAGAAAGGAAAACAGAAAAAACAGTAGAAAAAAACATGACTTAGTATGGGCAAATTTTTTTGTCATTTTTCAATCTCGGTAAATGATAGGAAAGGTGTGGCTGTGCAGTAAACCATAAAACATAATTTCTCCACATTAAAATTATCACCAAGCATATATACATATGTGTGTGTGTGTGTGTTACTTAGTAAACTTCACTTTTATTTCTATGGTTGCAACTTCATTTATCTAACCATCGATAAATGTAGATCTTTATTTACATACTTATACATTTACGTGTACACGTACACATACGCCGGAGCGCAAAAAGTTAAGTGTTGAATTAACGTTGCACAGTTTACTTAAAAACCACATAAGATCCATTACCGGAAACGTAACTAAAACTATACGGAATATATACATAAATATGTATGCATGCATTTTTATACAAATATATATATGCGTGCATTCATGTATACAGATGTGTGTAGCTGTGTAAGTCAATTATTCACTGTTTCTATTGCTGCAAAAATGTATGTTCGAAGCATATTCCTATGAACTATGGTACATATGAAGTTAAAGTATAGGCTGCTCCACTTCTAATGCTTAGCTGAATTGAGCTAAACTCAATATTGATTCAAGATATATGGTTATCGATAGCTTGACCACACGAATAGGCTGCAAACACAAATTGTACCAGGAGGATATTGCGGTAAATCCCAATCGAGCACACTAAACTTGATTATTTTGTGCGGTTAACTTATATCCACACATATGCCCGTACACACAGTCACACACTTGACAAAAGTACTCAGTTAGAGTTAACAAACAAAATCTATCTTAACTTGATTTCTATGGATCATGGAAAAAAAAAAATTATGCGAATCATTTAAATCCATATCAAAATTGATTACAAGATCTTATACCAAAAATTTATGTTGCTCTTTCTTTTGTTTCAATATTAAAGTGAAATATTTGAAGGATTTACAAATTCTGTGCAAACAGCTAAGACTTGAAGATTTGAAACATTTCATCTTAATTGCATACTTAAATGACTTACTCCTCTCTCTTGGTACGTTGTCAGCACAGTTGAGGATAATTCACGTCCACATAGTTGCAGAAAAAATTTATCTATCAATGCCAAAAAAAAACACAAGTGTGAATTAAATGCTTACAAATTTGCAACAACAAAATTATTTCTAATTATAGAAAACTATGCCACACACACACACACACACACACACACACACACACACATTTATATACACAATGACACGCCCATTTATTATAGTTGTGTGCATCATTTCAGACATTTTATAAAGTAAATTTAAAATATCATTTAGGTTTCAATTGCTGAACGGTATTAATCTGAAGTAAATTGCAAAGTTTAATCTTGTCTTCGGACATACACACGTGTGCAAGCACATATAATGATCTCATTCATGCATGTAGTTTAGGTTAAGAAAAAATTTCGTGGCGTTTTTTACAAAATTCAATTACATTTTTACTCATGAATTTTATTAAAGCAAATATTTGCGATTTTAATCCATAAGCCTTTGCCATCATCATAGCGCTTCTGCAGGTCCAGGACAAAAATTGAATGATATGATTTTCGTGGAAACAAGTGGTTGTCGAACGTGTCCAGGCCATAAGGATGAAGTATCAAAATTTCCAAACCAAGCTGTCACTACTTGTATGGAATCATCGAACACGTGTATCTTTTGCATTACAGTGGTTGAGAACGACGCGTTTCATATTGATGAATTCTGGACGCTTTGCTTTATTGTTGGCAATAAAGAGCTGAAACCATGGTTCCGCCATATGCTGGTAGCCAATAATTGAAAAACATATCCTTATCTGTCATCAATCCGAGCCTTGTCACATTTCATGATCATTCATTCATTTTAATTCGTCATCTTTTTCGTACTTTTTTGACCCACTTTTTACATCAGTTATCAATTCGATCAGTTGCAGCGACGAGTCGCAGATCTATTCGCAGGTCCATTAAATCCTATAATTCACACCGTGTGTAAGCATTAAACTTGAAAGTATAGCTCCGAAGGAAACATGCACACCGTTTGCTCGGTGCTGATATTGGTAAAGCACCTGCAGTATAAGAATCCGCAATTTTTTCGCAAGCCTTGCAATCTTTATTGCGTAGAACAAGGTGATATTAGAAAATGTAAGAATTTTAACGCATTTTCAACACCCAATCACTGCTCACGGTCTATAACATAACTTGAGTAGGATTATTACCAAAGTTAAGCGACGCGGAAACCGGCTATTTGGACAACCGCTACGAACTTATTCAGTGTCCAGTACATACGCACATTTATGTGTATGTAAATCCATATTCACATGTATATTTGTGTTACATTTATCTATTAATCCTTATACATACAATATATATGCATACAATTAACATGTGTTTATTCTTATGCTCACCCGTGCACATTGGATTCTATTGATTATAAACATTGCAATCTTAGTGTGTGAATGCATGAACTAACATTTACCATTAAGTTTATATTTGCCTAAGTTAGTGAAGGTGTTTGTCGCTGTATGTGTTACAAATAATTCACACATGAAATTACTTCCCCTCTCTCTCCCATCCATATCTCTCGCTCTTCATGCATGCGGTGTTCATTTGTCTGTCCTTTTGGGTATCTGCTTACTCTCTTCTGTTCAATTTAATTTACTTTAATATTTAGTGGGTGTTTTTGTGATATCGGCCTTAAATTGAACATCAATGTGTCAATTAGCAACAACACTAATGTACACGTAAATATAAACCAACATATACACAAGGCATTGAGAAAATTAATGTATAGTTATGCTTGACACAATTACAACAATTGATATAAATTTAAACACATAATCATTTTATGAAAAACGTTATAATCAACACAATGATGTCGTACTATGTATGTAGATTAAATGATAATTAAATTAAAAAAAAAAAAAGAAAAGGTAAAAGTAACACTTGTCATTTATTTTATGGCACTTGTAAATATACTATGAGGATATAAATTGCTATAGATATCGGAATAAAAAAGATGAAAAAAATCATATATTCGTGTATAAGAGAGAAATTTCGAATTCTGCATGTATATATATATATATATAAATATCCGGGATTGTTAAGGTTAAAACGCAAGCTCCATTACAAATATTAATTTTACTGCATCATTACAAAAAATAATTTGCATCTGACCTTACCGTGATTCCATTTTTCGAACATGAGTTGAACTATAACTTTTTAACCAGAATATTTCTTTTAGTACTTGAATGGACTCAAAAGTTCTTCGTCCAAGAGAAAACTTTAACTTCGGGAACAGGAAAAAGTCAGTGCAAAGCATTAAGCAGATGCTGTGTTTATTCGGTGACACCGCGCGTGTTTTCTTATATATACTTTTTTTTTTTTGTATGGGCTTCGTAGTTCTCTCTTTGATTTAATATATTTAATGGATGCAGAGTTGCAAGTACTTATTTGGCTTTTATGTCTGCGAAACAATGATTTCTGAAGCGCACCATTACGGGAGGTGAGATTTCGACTTATGCATGTAATCCAGAACCAACCGGCAAAAAATCAAGGACATGTTTCTTTAATTATCGCGGCATTGTGCATTATGAAAATTTTCTGCCTAGCAAAACTATTGAAAATCAAATTGATTTGAAGGCATTGGAGGCGATAAAATTAATATTTAGAAGAATGAATAAAGATTTTTTCATTTTATAAACAATTTCACTTTATTTTTTGATCACAGAAACCAATTTTTAATTGTATATATGCCTAATAGAATTTGCTTCTATTTTCTTCATTGAATATCATTTACCAAACCAATTAGGCTAAAAAGGCTCAATCTTTTATGGGGAAGCTTAAGTGGTAGAGCCAATGTGTTTCATTTAGAAAAGTAAGCTTTCATGTGAAATCACTATCCTGCATAAATATGCATCGCAAAATATTAAAAACTCATATGAGTTGACTGTTGCCAAATGAAGACTTATTTCTTTGTGCTGGGTGAGAGAATATTCAAAAATTCCATCAACATTTTCGATTTTTTATCGATTTTTTTCGATAAATATTACATGTACACATCAAATATACATATATATATATATATATATATATATATAATAAGTATAAATACATTATATATTTTCATGGAACGTCTTCTTCATTTATTGAAGACGTAAGTTTAAGAGATCTAACGGGCTCGTACATTAGAATTTAGATTTCGTATAGCAGGGAATGAATTTATTCAATATTTTAATGTTATTAAAACAAGGTTCTTTTAATACTGGATTAGGATTTGTATTTAAAAAAAAAAACAGATCCCTTTCTTTGGACAAGCCACGCAATTATGTAAAATCTGAGCTATTGAATATAGCGGTGATAGGCAATATTTACAGATTTTTGTAGGCCTGTAGAAACAGAATTTTTGCATAAACGATGCTCATGAACTAATGCCTAATACGTTCTTACAGACTTGGCGACTTACCGTTTTTCCTATACTTGTCGAGTTGATACTAACGCCAATTTAAAGAAAGATTATAGAACTCGAACTCTTTTCAGTCGTAATTAAAGTTGTTTTAAGCCTGTTTTGAGATTTCAATCTAACATAACTTAACTATGTTCATTAACGCCTACCATTTTTCACTCAACACACGATTGTAATAATAGTATTTCAAATCCATGCGCTCTTACCAAGCAGTTTTACTTACACCACTTGTATATGCTGTCTAAGGGGTCAATTAATTCGTTTAATGCCCTTATCCTAGTTAAAAATATTAATCTTTGATTTCTTAGTCTTTGAAATTTATGGGTTTGATTAGGAAGGAAGACTTACGATGTATACAACATGACGGCTGAATTAACAAAGAGAAGGAAATATTTTTCTTTCAGTAGGCGTTCGTGACACGCTACCGTTCCCCAAGTCGTTTCTCACTCGTAGATCAAGAAAATTAAAAAAAAAAACCTAAAAAACCTAAAGTAAGTAAAAATAGCCCTAGCTAGGCGTGTGAATATAATCCATATAAAGCCAAAACGTAATAACCTTTTTAAAATAGGACTTTCTATAAGGAGCGATCATCGTAATTCGATCTTGTCCATTTTCAAAACATATCCATCGAGCAGTTGTCAACAAAACATTAGGCAATTGTAACTTTGTTTGTCTTTGGCAGACATCGGATGTGCCGACGAATATATATAGCTTAAATCCAATCCAATTCAACCAATGATATGACAAAAAATAATGTCACCCAGTCGTTCTGATTGCGGCACATGTTCCTACCAAGTTTATATATCCACGTCGCTACTGATGCAGATTGTAAAAAATAAAGAAAGTGTAGCTTAATCATTCAACTTTGGGCATTCAAAAGTAAAAAGTACTTTCAGTTTGTTAAACATATATATAATATTTGTGTACCATTATTGAATTGTTATAGTTTCTTTTATTTTTTTTTTTTTTGCTTTAGATCTAACATGCAATTGTAATTTAAAATTCTTCCTCTATTAAAGTTAGTTGTTGCATAGTGAGCACGAATGCCTTCGAACGTTGAATTATCGCTTTTTCTTTCAAAATTCTTTCCTTAGCATTAAAGTATCGATTTCAAAAAGAAAAGAGCCAAATAAATTTTCCATTCAAAAGAATGCACGCAAACAGCTAAACGTGATCAATTTTTGAATGTGCGAATAACAGCATCTGCTTACCAAGCGGTCGACGTTACTAACGCATCAAACAAATGTACGCAAATTATTTGTTTTTATTGTTCTTTTCTTTATGCAGTGTTTGCAAACGTCGCAAACAACATCAGCAATTTCGTGAACATATTCTGCTCTTCATAAAACCACAATCACATACACAATCAATTCGAACACCGCAATGGCATGGCGAATTTCGTAACTCTTGACTGGCTTAGATTGGTTAAGACTGATATATTATATCACATAAGTATAACGAATAGAGAAAAGATGAATTGACTTATCTTTTTGCGTCCTCGGCTTTTTCCCTTTCGTTTTCTTGTAACCGAATTTATGACCGAGGGAAATGTTTTCCAAATTGAAAGGAGCTCCCAACGGGGGTTTTTGCTTCATACGTTCTTCGCTAATGAAAAACCAATTAAATCGGATTGAAAAATGGATCTCATACATTTCGCTTTATTATACTTTCTTATTTTTCGACACACATCTTTTTTAAAGCAAACGACATTGGAATCACCCAATTGTTCACCAAAGATGGCTAGAACTTTCCCTTGACAATATGAGCAAAACTTTAACTTGGAAATTTAAGTAAATATTGATTTGAATCTACATCAAATCTGTTCGGGCTATATCAAAATAAGCACTGTCAGTCCAAAAAAAGCACTCTCAAGAGGTAAGGTGCACCAATTAACAAATTTTCTAACAATTGGTTTCCGTTTTTTTTTATATGGACCATTGCTGTTCATATATAAAGACATAAACACATGATGGTGGCCACAACGTTGGTCCGAAAAAGCTGTAGGTGTGCGTTTGACTTAAAAGTGGAAACATCAGTCAGGGTGGGAAAGAGCACTGCTGGTAGATTGTTCCAAAGGTGGGCAGTGTG
Source organism: Glossina pallidipes (assembly GCA_000688715.1). Taxonomy (NCBI): domain Eukaryota; kingdom Metazoa; phylum Arthropoda; class Insecta; order Diptera; family Glossinidae; genus Glossina; species Glossina pallidipes. Next base: position 470,992 of record KK499894.1, read on the forward strand.
TTTAAGAATGACGAATCGTGTTAGTGAGTCGGCAATTCCAGGATGAGTGAAAGCTGAGAAAGCTTTGTGATCCCTCTCAGAGACTTAGCTAACAGACAAGTCTCTTTTCTTTCTGTAAATCATTTGCCGTGGTTGTAGACACAACACAGCCTACATTACGTCTATGCTCGAGGATATCAAGAGCTTTCGACCCACTTTCGCCGCCTATGAGCACATGAGCCTTTCGCTGCAGACGGTCTAGCGTTTGACGGTCTAACATTTGATGGCTCCCTCCTCACGCTACTTGCACTCTGGTCTTAACAAAAACATACCCAAAGATTATTTTAAAAAATTATGGAAAAGGGTCTATTGATTAATATAACATCTGTCTTTAATGCAAAAATAGCTTTCATGTTCTTCAAATTTATTCTAACTAGAAGAGTATGCTGTTATGTTTTTATGCGTTAATATTAAAGAGAGACAGCGAAAGCATTTAACTAAACCCTTTTTAAGCTTGACAAATAAACAATAGAATGTTTGCTACGTAAGTAGGTAATAAATAGGGTAGAAAAGTCGGAAGAAATTAAGAATTTCATTTGTTTAGAGAAATCCTTATATAATTCTTCTTCTTAAGTTGTTTGCAATTAACTGAAGAAAACTTCCATTTTTCTTTTAAATCCTTATAACCTTATAGGCAAGAAATATTATTACAGAGGAAATCCTTAAAATGCTTTCTCTACCTCAAATAGCGTGATTCTTAATTTTTTTCTTTCCTTGAATTCTGATTATGTACAGAGAACGGTTACAAAACAATCGATAAAGTTTGTATACTAGAAAATTTAAAACTTAATTGGACGATTTTTCTAAAGTAAAGAATGCGAAATTTTCAAACATATGCTCAGCAACATTTTTTTATCATTAGATTTGAATTGAAATATTTAATCCAAAATGATTTTGTATAATCTTTTGAAAGTTTCTAAAAATTCGAATGATTTATTCAAAAACTAGTATCGATTTTAAATCATTTTTCAATAACCGAAAACTCCAAAAATATTTATTAATTAAATTTTGGTAAATCTTTTTCTCATTTATTATATTCATTTTTCAATTTCTCTATCTTTTGTTTTAATATAAATTTAATTAATAATCATAAATGTATATAAAAATTTCATTGATATCCAAAAGCAGATTTAACAGCATATTTATGTAATATAAAAATAAATATTAAATTTTGCATAAAAACTAATGGAAGAGTAAACAGTGTGCATACGCATTCATATATGTCTATATTATTTATGTATGTATATCATATTCATATCAAATAAACATACATATACATGGAGATGCATCAACCTTTAGTAACCGCATTAAACTTTTGTCTGTAGAGTAACCGCACACATACCCCAAAAAACATGACCATAGACTACTCATTGATAATGACCGTAGAGAGACCATAACTTGGTTACATGACCACAAAACCGACTGGTAGACAATATTTTATACATTTTATAATGCACTTAGAAACACACGCTCATATATATGCACACATGTAAGCGAAAATAAATAAATAAATTTAATTATTTACAATGATTTATAAACCTATTATGTAATTAGCGATAAAAACACAAATATTTCACCCCGTGAAATAAGATTTATATCCGTATATTTTAAGGAAAATTTTAATTGAATTTTTTACCTACCTTCTACCACACCTAAACCTTACGAACATTATTGTTGTAATACTTGTAATTGCCTTGCATTCAAGTTGCATTGTGCTGACATAGCTTATAACTTGTATTGTTAAGCAAACTTGTGAAGTGAATGAACACTAACGTGTAAGTAAGTAGATAGCAGCCAAAGTGGAAATTTGTAGATATTTCAGCTTCACGTACTTTTAGTGAAACTGGATGCAGTTAGCGCAGTTAATAAGTAGATGGTGTTGGTCTCCGCACGATTTCACTCAACCAGTCAACATAACCCATACCGCAAGCAAATAAATCATTATATTTAGCCAACCCAGCCATCAATGTAGTTTTGTAAATTTGTAAGGCACTCTCTCGCCGTTTCAAATTATTATAAAAGGTCATGTAATATTCATGTTGCGTTGCATTGCGTATATGCTTAGGTGTGCAAGGGTTTCCAAAAACAAGCTTTTCTGCTAATTAAAGACAATTTACAAAATTAACAAATACCTTTAGGAGGTAAATCACGGTATTTCACACTACCCCATGATAAACATAAACTATAGTCTATTGTATTCGGTATATGCCGTGTGTAAATATCTAAAATTTCCACAGGGTATTGCGAAATTTAAACTCTTGCACTTACTGTAGGATCGTATTGGTAAAGATTTTAGGTGTCATCTTTAACTGATTTGGATGTCAAGTGTAGAACATATATTTGAATTGTATCGTATAACTAAAACAAAAGCCTTATGAATAAATTTGTGTAAGATAATAAAAGTAAAAGAGAAAGCATTAAAAACATGAACGAAAGTAAGAAAGAGAAGTTTTGACCTAAACTACAGCGTATAGAGGCAATTATATAATGGTAGCAATTTCAATAACTACCAGTATCATCATGTATGGCTAATGTTTCCTAAGGCAATGCTATATTATGTGGTTACTGGCTATGATATTAGTTATATTGAAATGTTCATACACGCACATATATTTGTCTATGGATATTATTGGTAATCAAATGAAAATCGAATTTTAATTAACTCTGAACCTATACCATTATATGTTATGTTATTTGTACGCATTCATCTACTGCGTCTACTTGTCAAACGCATACATATCTCGTACGGTTTGAGGTCATTTTAATTTTGCTTAACATATTGCAATTTCGGATGAATGAATTTATTTACCATGAATTTGCGTGATAGCCGCCCACACTGTAATCTACCCTAAACTATACTTTAATCTCTTTAATAGTTTTATCCTAAAAGTATACACTGTTTTCTTTGTCTTTTTTTTTAATAAAAACGAAAGACAAAACATTTATAAACCATAACACAAATGTTTGTACTTGTTTGTGGTCATTATCATAAAGATGTATTTGGTTTTTCTCAAACAAAATTATAATAGAAGTAGGAAAATAAAGTAAAACAAAATTCACACCAAACTTTGTTTTAAAAAAGAAAGTAAATTATAATGAATTTTTGCGGCTTCATTTTATGGTGTAAATAAAAAATATTTCTATCTGGTTTCTGGAAATGAAAGCAACTTTCGGTTTATTTTACTGTGGTAATCACTTTTTGTTTTTTATTTATATTTATTTTTTTATTTTTCGTTTGTATGCTTGTTTCATTATTATTGCCTTTCTTCTCTCTTATCTTTACTTTACATTGCATGTATCAACATGTAGAATATAAATTATGGGTTTATTTTATTGTTTGGGGTTTTCACTGCAGTTGTTAAATGTCAACATGTTACATTAGCCAAAAAATTCTCTATATAAACATAAAGACATAAATTATTTGGAAATGACCCGAAATTAAATAAATATTAATCATTTGCAATGGGAGCTGAGGGGAAAAATGCATTAAGTCTCAATTAGAACGTTTATATTAACAATGACTAAACAAAACAAAGCCTTAAGGGTAAAAATTTATGAACCTATGCGAGAGGAAAGTTTTTGAGAGATAAAAATTTACAAAATTAAAAAGGAAGACCACATTTTTTTTTCACAGCGAAAGACCGAAAATACTCTAGTATTTCGATTTTTCAAAATGTGAAATTTACTTAAACATAATGCAGTAAAAACGTAAAATTTTAAAACGTTTTCGTGAATTTGCCAATTAATGTCGGACAATAAATACTGCTACTACAAACTACTACTACTACTACTACTACTACTACTACTACTACTACTACTTTTCTCAAGGAATCTCCTATGAGAAGAGAACTAAACTTTTTTTGTATAGTCCCTTCACTATGGGGATCGATCCAATGAATTTCAAATAACATTTGTTATTGGGCTCAAACAAATCAATTTCATCAAAATACCTCGAATGCAGTTTTGCATAACTACGTTCCCACAATGAGTCTGAATCGATCAGTAAAATAAAAAGTGAATGTAAGTTAAATATTTCTGCATATTGCATGTGTTAAAGCATTAATTTACCCTGACTAGAAAATTATAGAAATCTAACAGCTTTCCTTCTATCACAAAAGGTCCACTTGCTAAACTACTAATTGCTTTTCGTTCCAATTACTATGTAAATGCCAAAGTATGAATATCAGCGTACTATCAACAGTTGCTTTTTTTGTTTTACCTATGAAAAGATATTAAATAATTATTCTTTTAATAAAATCTAAAGACAGATGCATAGACGTTTTTCTATGTTGCCAATTTCTAGGTTCTGTCTTAAATATTACAAACGGATCTACAGAATTATAGGTGGAAGAAGATCACACAGAGTTTTCCATTTATTGTTTTTCTATGCATTATCGAAGAATAAAAGCTGAGTTGTTTGGGAAGTCAGTTTGTAGTCCAGGTTTGGCACTGGTCGTCTGAAAATATATCTTTTTCAAACACATTCAATAATATTTTTCTTTGTCGTTGTTGTGTTCTTTTCCATTGTTAATAAGGCAACAAACAAAAGCTATTCCGTAAAATCCATCAAATTTTTTCAAAAACAAGTCTTGCTATACTAACTGTGAAAAGATATAACGAAAATGCGACTCAAATGTCAACTTGGTGAAAAAATACAATTAAATCCATTGTTGGGAAAAACCTAAATGGCTTACCCAAACATCAGCAGCAATTTATTAAGCAAGGTTATATTAATTTACATCCGGAAATCCGTGTTAAAGATTACATAATAAAACACCGTAATAAGCTCGTCGGTAACGGTGGTAAAAGTCTGTGTTTGTCCACGAACGTTTGGGACGAGAAACTATACATTTTTTATGAATGGTCGCTAGCGTCGCTCTTAAATAGAAGCAAAATATTTTGCAGTTTCATCAGAAAGTGAAAGTCCAAGTCTTTTTCTTTATCAATTTTATCTTTCATAAATGTATCATATATCTTCGCAGTTAAAAAGTAGTACCACCATATAAAACTTTTTTTTGTTTTCTATTTTTTTACATCATCTTAGGTATACAACAATGCTATTCAGCTGGATTGATGCGAGTTTCTGTCCAACAAAGCAGACAACAGCAGAAAAATCCAATGAAAATATTGCTGTCCATGTAAGAAGCAATAAACCAGACACTCAAGCGAGATCGTTTGTAGCATTTGGCCTTAGGGGAATGGATTAGTATTCGAGTGAGCACGCAGAGAAAAATACAGAGTCGAACAGAACCGGTATATAATATATAAAATGATCCGATGTAACCCTAAAGGTTAGAAATTTCTTTCTAAAGCAAGTGAAAAACTCTGATAATAGCTTTCAGTTTAGTTAGCTCCAAGATAACAAAGTCCATTCATTTATCGGAATACACTTTGCAAAAAGAAACATTTTTACGAGCTAAAATTAAGAAAACAAAACAAAAAAAAATGTATTTTTCCCTTTTTACTTGCACACTACCGTAAGTTAATACGCTTTGTAAAAATGGAATTTCGATCATATTGTTCTGTTGATTTTTAACATATATATAATTTGAAAAATGTATGTGTATTAAATTTGACAGACGTTATGGTCTTTCTAAAATTTTACCATAATAACTGAAGCTTGACGAAAAAACTTTTTGAACATCCAGAGTGTCTTTCGAAGTTCATATACATCGAAGCTAATTGGCGGATCAGCAAACAGATTTGGCAAAATCGATTGAAACCTCTTATCTGAGTTTGCCAGGACTGGTAACATTAATGAGTAAATTAAGTTGAAGAATTAATACAACTTTGAAGTGAAGAGCAACAAAGCGTATAAGCTGTCTAGGAAAAGTTTGTTCTTCTATCTGAACCTAACACGCGTGTAAGGTACAACTCGAATCGAATTGATGTGCATGATGATTTATATCGAAAATCACTATAGTTTTTTGTTATTTTTCCACCAAGCAAATGTTACGCTCCACATGCTCGCTTGCACACCTGATGTCGTTGACTATTTTATTGAACCGCAAACAGTTATTATTCGCAATTTATTTACTTATTAATAATATTTTTACATGATCCGGTTGAAAAGCTTTCCATACATGCTGTCACGTTAATTGTTATAATTTTTAAAATAATAAATTTTTACATAAGTGTAGGAATGTAAGAGATGTCGGACGCCACTATGGAGATAATAAATTTTCCCCATGTACGCATATATGTATACGTAATGTATGGGTTGGTTATACTGTACCTGTTTATATAAAAGCATTTTTTAAAATTAATTTTAATTAATTGTTAAACAGCTCTTTTTTTTTTTAATAATACATAATGCAGCAGAAAAATGCGGTTTTCGCAGCAATAAATGTCAAAATGTTGAAACGCAATACCATATAATAATAGCCGGTCTTTTCATTTTATAGTGTAATTATATATTGTATGTAATGAATTAATCTAATCAATAATGAAAAAGACGTTCTCAAAACTGATCAGATTTACCCTTTTGAACTCTTACGCTTCTACTTTCATCCGCTCAGGTGGAATAAAATATTTATTTCATCTGGCTATCTCATCTTTCTTGTCTTTCCCACTAAGAAAAACATATTTTTCCTGCTACTCGTTTCTCAAAGAGAGAAAATTGGCATCGCATCATCTTAGTATTGACTTGTTGGACGAACGTTGAAGAACATGGAAAAAAATCAACATTTTGCGACAATAGCAGAAAGGCATTATATTAGTTATTTCAAGGGGTTCATGCAGGACCTCTTGCTTACTGTCGTTTAAACAAAACGCCTTATATCTTCTTCTTTCGTAAAGATTTCGTAAGCTTGCTTTGTTGCCCATTAATGTACACAGTACAACAGCGCAGGGACTGCTTGCTTGGATTGCCGTGATTGGCAGATATATACGCTTTCATGAACATATACATCGTTACTTAGATCACAATTTACGTATTACAGTTCAATCAAGTCGCACCAAGTCCGGCAACTCTAGTCCCATATGCCTTGCTTGACTGATTATAATCTAGAAGATAAACAATGAACTGTGAGGTCTACGAAGGAATGCAACTTTCTTTACAGGCCGTGAGATTAAAAATCCCTAATGCAATTTACCACGCCCTGCTACTCACACATCCGTTCGTTTTTTTGAGTCGATATATTTACACCTTACACTTCTTGTGATAAATTTTCGCTAACGTACGACTTAAGGTATGCCGCAGTTTTAGAATTTTTGAATTATTATTAGAGTTGTCGAGCAAACTCGATAATGAATTTGCCATTTGGTTAACGCTAGTCGATATCTTATGAGTGTTTGCTCGTTCTCGAACGTAAAATGTCATATTTTGCCTCAAAAGCCAAATAGCTATCGGACTTCATGTTGCAGAGAAAAGTAAAGTAAAATATTATTATAAATCCACATCTTTGACAAAACTAGTGGACATAAAAAGATTACTTAATCTAATGAATTCGAAAATGTTGGAAAAGTAATAAAATCAATGAATGAAAATAATAATGAAATGATAGCAAAAAAATGTTCTAGTTTTTTACTAACAAAGGACAACGTTACGAGGTGCACATACTCGCCAATTACTATATTCCATAAAATTTATTTTTTTATACATTTCGCTTATAGAATGCAAATACATAGATCAGAAATTTCATAAACTAGGGTTTTAAGTTAATTTGGTCAATTTTATCGAGCCGTGTGAACATTTGTTCGTCGACGCATTGTCTGTTAGTCTAAAATGTGTTTTTTGAAACTAATGTTTGAGGTCCAAAGTAAAATTTTGACGAATAATACATTAAATGCATTTGCAAATAGGTTTTATTTTCTAATACGTAAGTGGACAAGCACTTAACAAGCGAACCAGCGAAACTAAAGAAAATTTTATTGCACAAGTTTATGAAGTCGTATGAAAAATTGTACTTAAAAATCTTTCAATTTTTGTGTTCTTGGTTAGGATGATGGGTATCCAAAATTCGTTTACAACGGTTTACCCATATTTTACTTCTTTGCTTTTGCTTTTCATATCTAAACAAGAATAGCAATATTCTTTGTGTATTTTTGCAATTCATCCATAAAATTTAATTATCTTTATCATGAGTAACTTTTTTGTTACCGTATCTCAAGCATAAACCAAATATGGTTATCCTAGTGTTCAAAGACACAATACCTAAATTATTTTAATCCTTTTAATTCTGCAAGATTCAGACATGTATTCATGTCAGATTTTTTTAAGCCCAAAAATGATTTGAATCATATTTTTGTAATAAAAATAAAAGAAGTTTCTCTCTTCTCTTCCTTTATTTATTACAAAAATATTTTTCAAGCAATTTTTTAAACTTAAATAAATCTGACAATATTTCCTTAGTTTATTCCACAATAACTTATTAAAAATTTAAATAAACATATGATATGAACGAGTAAATATTGTTTGTTTCAGTACACAAAAGAAATAATGTTATGCTCGTCTTACAACGAATTTTTGCTACCCACTATCTTGCATCGACGTTTTCGAAATACAAGATCTTTTGTAAATTGTATACTACCTGCATATCAAAGTTGTAGTGAAATCAAAGAAGTATTTGTACCCACTTTCGAATCTATAAACTATCAATTCATTTTTTCTATCCACCCATACGATTCGTATGATTTATAGTTAAAGAGGAAATAAGGGCGAAGAAAGACTATTTTCAAACCTGATCTGTAGGAATCTATTAAAACTTTTTCCTTTAAATTTGGACTTTGCGATCTTGGACTTTTTGATATAAAATAGAATCAAAACGCTTCGGTATCTTATCATGCTGAAAGTTATTTAAGCTTTGCATTATCTCTTACGGATATTTCCCAATTTTGTGAGCAGATATAAAAGTTTATTATCTTCTCTTTCTTTGCTGCTGAGTAGAAAAAGTACATTTGAAGAGTCGATTGCAACATTGAAAGATACGAAATTTTAAATCAGACCATTTTGCCATAATAATTGTTTGAGGAAAATTGTGAGTATTATTCACTTGTAAATACAAAGCCTAAATATGTATATAATAACAATATTAACAGCTCTCTTTTAAAACATATAGGAAAGAAAGTTAAAAATAAATTATTTAAAAACCATGCAAAAGTAAATGAAAATCAACAATACTTGCTTGATTGATTGGACTAAAATCGGTCTGATTTTAAAAGGGCAAAGAAATTGATATTCATTTTATATTCAGTTAAGTAACCATACGTAACCATTACATGAAGCTTAAGAGGTAACGACACCATGATAGCATGTAATTGTAGGCCATTTCCTCGAATTTATTTTTCAAAGGCTAATCAGCGCACTGGAATGGAATTTTATATCCTACCACTCTTGTGATACAAGGATTTATTAAGTTTGTACAGATATATGCAACACTCAGAGAGACTTGACTTTATTTGAAATTGAGCCGCCTTTCTGAATTAATCTAAGTTTGTCTATCCGTCCGTCCGCCTGTCTTATTTTCCTGCATCCAATTTGAAGCTCGACATTATTGAAATGATTTTGATGAAATTTGGTACACCGACTCACCTTGGCCCAAGGACAGATGCTATCGATAATTATTTGAATCGAACCACTTTCCGTATAAAGCTTAATCTTGAAAAATCTATAACTTTATTAAACGACGTTGTGGGCCGCCGTTCAATGTTTTCACTTGTTATATATACTTGAAAATGGCTTTTGCACAACTTGAAAAAAATTTTAAAGAACTTGAAAGCAAAATAGTGGCCCAGAAGCTCCCGCAGAAGAGCTCCTTGGCCATACATATCTTTCGAAAAGATGAAGTTACTATTTCAACTGTAACGTCACAACAGGACCTGTTAAGTGGGTCTCGCGGGCCTACGAGGGGTATCGTGGCGACGAAAAAACTCGGCAGTTACTGAGGTGCGGGTAGACCTCGAATACTTTTCAAAGTAGATTTTCTGGCCATACAAGTTAAATTGATCTGGTACTCTGGGTGCGGTGGAATATCTAGCTTATAGAGACTGCTCAACATACTGGTTGCGCCCATTGATGCCTAAATAAATCGTCCAGGAATTTTATACTGATCAAGAAAGAAAAATACAAAACTTTAAGATATAAAGCAAGCGTATATATAATAATTTAGTTGATTTCCTACATGTTTCAACTTGAATACGGAGACATGTTAGATTAGATATAGAGAAAGTTCTGAAGTGCGCGCACGTTCTGAAGTACTCGACAAAAGCAACTGTTTCTTTTCAATTTATTTTTTTCTTTTATAAACTTGTGGACCTATTTTATAAAATTTCCAATGTACAATTTTGTGTTTTTTTTAAGTCTAAAAAAACTTAACACACTATTTGCGTCGTACGTAAAAAGCAACACTTAAAACTTCACAATCGCTTTGAGAGTTAAACGAAACAATTGCCCTGTGTTGAAAATAAATAACTTTTCTCATATTTTAAACATTTAACTCTCCAGAAGTATACAACACGACTGATTAACAACGTAACTACGGCAAAACTCAAGCACCAGCCAAGACAAAGGGATCTTATCAAAACAGTTTGTATTTTATGAGAGTAAATCCCTATTCAAAGTTGTTACCTGTATTTTACCGACACACCTGATCTTTTGAAATTATTTGCGTACACGAAGAATATACATAATTAGATGGCGGTAGTACTTTACTTTATATGATTGTACAACGTGCACTTTTCTGTACTGTAACTTTTTAATTTTGTCATTATTTCTCTTAAAACTTGAATATTTATTCCAGTCGTTCGATAGTTGTATAGATATAATAAATTGGGTGACTGTAATCTCTTACATAAATTTAAAATGTGTGGAACTCAAGTTAATATGCGGTTAATATAGGGTGCATTTTTGCCACATTTTTTCTTTTCCTTAGGTAGAACTTGTAAGTTCCTACGTCAGGCTGTTTTTTTCTTTTTTTGTATACAACCTTATAGGTCCGCATAGTTTTAGGTAGAATGAACGGAAATATTACAAGTAGGGAGGGATGCAAGCAGAGATCTCTTCAGAATTCTAAAAGAGGACGAAGAGATAGACAATTATAGCAAAAATGTCAAAAATAAGAATACACGAGTGCGTTCTATACGTGTACACATCATACGTAATAGATATATTTATGTATATCTATATATATATGTATATATATAGATGTATGTATACAGATATGGTTGTTCACTCATAATTTTCTTGGTTTGACATCAAAACATCTTCTATGGAACATTTTTTTTTTGTATTATTTACTCCTTTCTTTGTATTTACTTCTGCTTGCGTACTTATTTACTCGTTCGCTAAAATACTTTTTGGCAATCCTTTCAAATTACAAACTTGTGGCTGTCACCTTTCGAAAAATCTTCTAAAATACAATTTCATGACAGCTTCAAATGAGAGAAAATATTCGCCACTTAATGTTTGACACAAGATAAAAAGTACGACTTAAATTTGCAAAATTGCGTATATATTAACGTCACAACTTGCTTATTGCAGAAATCAGGCTCCCTCCAGAATTTACATAAAAGACTTCTGCTATTGATTTACTGAGAAGATTTCTTTTGAATTCCAAAATAAGGAGCCATTTGAGCCGAGTCATCTCTGCGGTTTATTGTCCCAAATTAGACCAACGTCTGAGAACGATTACTTTTGTAACCTTATCAATGTTAAAGAATTCTTCGGCAACGAAATATTGAGACTTCAATTATGTTCTTGCTGTTTCTGAAGCCAAGAATCGAAGTATTAAAGAATTGAAGGTCGAACTACAAGGATACCTCTCTAGAGGGACCATCAAGCTTTACGAGAGATGCAGAAATGTTCAAAATGTAGTTTTTTAGAGCCTTGAGTAGATTTTTAGAGCCTTGAGTAGCTTGAATTCTGTGTAAAAATATGCCGTGTTATGATGTCGAAAGTATAAAAAAAAAAATAACGCAGATTAAACGAATCGATCACTAACGTCGACGATTAAACTTTGCATCTACAGTGGTTCTTATATGCAAGGATCAGCTAAGCGTGTTACAAGTCATTCCGATCAAACGGAAGTATCCCCAAGCGGCGCTATCATCAATTGCTGCAACTGAAGCGAAGAACGGGCACGTTGTACCGATTGCCATACCGTGAAATTTCAGCATAAGAACATTTAACCACATATAAAAGAACTCGCCTAGGAAATGTTTTCAGCGCTGAAATGGAACGTGCTGGTCTCCCTCCCGCTGTGCTCACCAAATATTACTGCTTCCAATTCTTTCATTCTTATGATCATATCGAGAGAAAAGTCCTGGGCATGAAACCCGTGTACCGCCTAAAAGGATAGAAAAGTAATGGCTAAAAATGGACAACATTTCAAAATATAGCATTTCGTGCTATCTGCCGTTTTATAAAAAATTTTACGAAGAAATCGGCTCAGTGCAATATTAGCGTATAACACACCCATTCTCTTACAGATTTGTAGCATCAATATAAAAAGCATATACATTAGCGTACCCTTCGCATATCGCACTTTGTGTGGATCGGACTTTGGTACGACTTGATAGCTCTCTAATTGCACAGATTTTCATTAATTATGGTTGAACTCCTAATGTGATTTTTTTTTCTTCAAATTTTTAATTGAATGAGCATCTTGTCAAGCTTTTCTTATCACAAAACATAAAACGCTCTTTTAATAGGCTTTGCCATCGTTTAAAGAGCTTCAGCCACGATCTTTGTCATAAATGATACGCCCTTATCGTCTTATCCTCTTAAAGAGCAGCGTTTTTTTTTTGCTTCAGATGGGATCATGTCGTATGTTATTTTACTTATCTTACTCACTTTACGTAAAGAATTTAATCGAGTTTCTCAACGATTGATCAATCGTACAACGGTACGTTCGATCGATCGAAATTTCTAGAAAGGAAATAAGTAGACCAGCAAAACATTATCACTTTGCTTAAAATGATTTTGTAAAATACAGTGCGATTTTTCAGAATTTGGACTTGTTTTTGGACTCGAAATTAATTTCCATAGGTTATGAACTTTTCTCTTAGCTTAATGTATAGTTTACAGGGCTTTCAATGCTTATTTTTGTTCTCTGTATTTATATTTTTTTATTTAATTTACTAAAGTAGCATATAAAATGATTGTATTTATTATTAGGTAAAATCAATAACAAAAAAAAAAAATAATAATATTTTGCGTGAGAGTTATGTTTAACAATAAATAAGGAAGCACAGAATTTTCCATAACTAATATACATTATAAAAATATATACATATATGTAAATCGTTACGCTGCTTTCAAGCTTCAATAAACTTTTCGAAAAAAAAAAAACAGAAACAAAAAGAAGAAACTAAACGTATACGAAATTCTTTGTACATAGTTACCTCTGCTTTTATCGTTACGGCTGGTGCTGCAACAATAAAGAAGAGCAAATTTTATTGTTGCTAATACAATAAGTTATAACTGCAACACTACTGCATTTGCAACATCTACAAAGTCAAGTAGCCGCTCTCTCTGCATCGATATCAAAAGCAGTAAAAGCACTAAACTGCTACCCCCTGTTTTAATATATCTATAACATGTGTATATGTGTTTGTATACTTTTACTTGTACATATATATTGTACGTTATTTTTGTTATTTCTTATTCGCATGTAGGTATATGCGTACATTTTTTGTTGTTGTTTATGTTTACAGCAAAGTCATCAGTTTTAGTTACTTTGTTGTTGCTGCTACAATTTTGAAGAGAGTTAGAAAGTTGTTAAAAAGTTTCTGTATTAAAAACTTTCGAGAAAAGGATTTAAACAAGAGCTTTCTCTTTGTCTTTTTATTATTTTTCATTTATTCTTTTCCTTTTTCTTGTGCTTATTTTTTTATTGGAAATACAAAACTATTTAAGCTGAATGGTTGGATGGTTAGTTTGTTTGTTTGCTATGCTCGTTAGTGTTGCTGCCAAAAAACCTGATGAAACTTAAAAAAAACTGTTATTGAATTTATGAAATAATTTGTTACATTTTTGCAAAAAAAAAAAAATAAAAGGAGAAAATATATATGTACATAGAAGAAAAAAATCACAAATTGAAAATTAAAGTTAACGAAAACACTTAAAGTAAATGCGCTGCAGGGATAACGCGTAACCTTGAAGAGTCTTACGGAAAAAAAACACTATAAAACGAGCTCAATAATTGCGTACTTTTAAGAAACTATACAAATCTTTAATAGATCCGCTTTAGGAATTAAAGTATTTAGCTCAACTTCAGTTTACTTCAAAAAAAAGTTGCATATTAAGTAAATGGGAGCAAATTAGGTTAAGTCCCTTCTTTTAGTGTAAGTTTGTCTTTTGATCTATTTTTTACTCTTGTTAACTGAATTTTCTTTTTATTTTTTCTAGAAGTTTTCATCTACACTGCTTACAACACTACTTGCAGTTAATCGGCCTCTTTATATAATCCATGTTTTTCAAAAGAAATCAAAAGTTGGGGATGAGGTTTCTGGTGTTGATTATACAGGCAGCTACCGAATGATACATTTTTTTTGCCGTAACGAGTAAAACACCTCGAGTTGCATTTGACTTTCATGGCAAAAAAAGCTACTTTCAAACAAAAGGTCTTCGAGAACAGACAAGGGATGGAGGAATATTTTAAAGTGAAAGGGACAAATGATTGAAGACTAAAAAAAAAAAAACAAAATGAAATAATTTTGTGGCGAAGGCATACGTCAATATATCAAACTTTAAACGCGTTTTTCTTTAAATACATTTTTTCAAAAAGCCCGATAAAAAAAACTTCTACAATTTCGATTGGTTTCATTCGAATTTTTCACAATATCTTTAAAATAACATTCCGGATAGCATTAAGTACGGGAGTTTTGAAATTGGATTTTACTTTCAAATAATCCACAATCTCCCATTCGAATCTGTTATCTACTGCTCGAGTGGTAGCCATGGAGAGCAATTTATTTTTTTCTTTTTTATATTTAATTTTGTACGACAAGCTTTGTGCTCTACGAGGATGAGTCTGGTGCTGGAATATTTTGATATTTTTAAAAAATAATTTTTGTTGTAATTATTTAATAATAGCAATATGCCGATTGTATCCTAAACATTCCAAAACGGATGATCTATTCGGTTATGATATAGATGTATAGGATAATTGTGACGGGGACAAAGGATCTATGGCATACGTTGTTTGAAACCTTCATACAATTATTTTACAGGTTTAGCTAATTCGCTCACAAATTTTAAAACTCTTCCCAAGTTTTATAAATTTATTTTAGAAGATTGTCTGTAGCGAATGTAAATTACTTATTATTTTTTTTTTTTGTCCGCTTTCCCACTTTCTCAATTGTTTGTCTGACTGCTGCGCTCTCAATTATAAAAATAAAACTATATAACAATTTGGAGGCGTTGATTTGAGATGGCTTCACAGGACGAATGTAATTTTCTCTTTTTATTTTTTAATTAAATATTGAAAACAGCTTAAGCATGTGTTAAAATTCCAATTTAAGCGGTTTCTTGTAATTAAATATGTATTGTTATAAATAATTTACTCTGTTTTGCTTTCCTTTATCTCAAAAGAAAAAAAAAAAAAAAACAGAAAAGAAAAACAACAACAAGAATAACCCTTCACCCACACGATATACGATTTTTTGCTTTTATAATTCATCATGAAATGTCCTTTGCAGAATGTTATACATGGATTGAAGCAACTCATGGCACATGTCCTTCTTATCTTTTAAACAGTAGGCTGCAGCGACAACAGCACCGAACAATTGTATTTTTTAATTGTATGCCTTTAAACATACGATGGTAATTACAGCAGTTGTGGTCGTTTAAACTTACAGATGTGCTTCGCAATTCTTTGTACTTTACGTCCAACACAGCAGGACGTGTCGACCATAGCATATTATATTTGATCTATAGAAGTACAATTTTTAAACGTTATAACCTGTAACATTAACTTCTTGCCCAATGAACTCAAACGTATTCGTCCTCCTTGTTATTGTAGCATTGGATTTAATTAAAAGAAATTGTAACTATTCATAAAGCCTAGCCTTTGTAATTAATCGACCCGATATATCTTTCAAAACAGCTTTTTAAACGAAACGAAAGTGAAAACTAGAGCACTTTAAGAAAACTACCTCTTAAGTCTGTGTTCAATGCAGAAAATTCGATTCAACGGATATTTTAATCTTACTGCAACTATCACTTTTATGATTGTTATCTAAGGTGTTATTATCGATCGGCTGGGTATCAAAGATTCGTTTTAAGCTAAATGTTTCTTATTATTATTATTGTCTTTTTTTTTGTTGCTGAAAACTTCATTATTAAGCTTTTATGTAAATTTATTATTCAAAAATTTATTATCGATATATTAATAAACAAAATATTAAGCGAAAATTGTGTCAGGCAACGCTTTCAACTGTACAACAGAATAACAATTAAAATACCCAGATGCTCTCGAACAGATTTTTCAAATGAAAATAAAAAAAAAACAAACTTGTAATTAAAACCACAAACACTTTCGTGTTTCAATTCTTTTAATCCAACTGTTTTTTTACTAAAGAAAAATATTTTATTAAATCGAAAGCTTTCCATTTGGGGGAAAAAAACAATATTAGCAGCAGAGGTGATTTTTCTGTTCGATGAATCTATCTCCCTTGTCAGCAATAGGCGAATGCTGCAGAGAGTATGGTCATTCACTACTCACTCTAACACTTTTATGCGCTTATCGTCTATATTATACTTCAAACGTAATAACAATACCAACAACAACAGGTTAGGAAAAAAGTAGAAATCCGACCGAATGAATTACACAGTCACTAAGTAACAACAACAAAATCTGTTTCCATTTCCAATTTTGAACTATATTGACGACAACAATATTTTTATTTTTACAATTTTTTTCGCCTTCACGAACGGTCTTAAAACTCGAAACAAGCACAGATGTGTGGCGGTAAAAGCTGAGGGATTTTGTGGCAATTTCAATACAAATTGGAGTTTTTTTATGGATTGCTGCCGGTTTTTTTTCCCCGCTAAAAAGTGTGAAAGTGTGTCTGTGCGATTGTGTGTCTAAGTAAAGGCGGCCAGAAACCCATATTCATGAAAACATTTATTAGAGAATTGATTCCATGTGTTGTAGGTTTTCTCATATGTTTGTTTTTGTAAATCCTTGCTTTCGATGTTGTTGTTGTTGCTATTGTTGTTATTATTATTGTATTTATTTTACGATCTACCTCTAAATCCCTGTAGCAGTATAGACAGAAACGACTTTCCTGACGGTTGTAACTAGTTTTTTTATCCATACTCTTTTTATTGCTGTTGTTGTACTTTCTAACAAACATAAAAACTCTCGCTGGTCATATTTTTTATTTTCGAGTACCTTTTTTTTTGCCACTTCTTTTTTTCTATTCATTTATATGCTGCACAGCCTAAGAGTTAGTTGCGTTAACTCATATAACTGCAGAATTTATAGGTATGAACGTAATGTGAGTACAACTCAGAATGCATTTTTGTACCAGTATTTTAAGTAAAAGCAGAGGTTATATTGCAGTGCATTTAGAGAAAAGTTCGAGGTTACCAATGCGAATTGTCAGCATACTATATATACATGTAGTTTTCTTTTGAATGCCTTTGCATTCATTACAGATTCTGAGGGCTCAAGGTTGTGGATTAAGTTCAACATTTAAAAGCTAAGCAATCACAAGTAAACATATAGGAGAGATAGTTTCTGCTTACACGGCTGTAGACGGATGTTTCAACGTGCACATGTGTCTCACCATGCTTTTGATATTTTATTGCCTTTTACCAGTTAGAAGTGCATGAATGCTTCCGGTGTTTGATATACCCGCGCGTCGAAAAGAAACTATGATTATAAAAAAACAATGCATTCCTCTTTGAACTTTTTACAGCGCTGGTCGCACATATGAATCATATCGATTTTGGCATTCCGTTTGTAAAATCCAAAAACACAGCAAAGGAGATACAAAAATTAAGTAATCTTGGGTTAATAGAACTTTGTAAAGATCTCACAGATAGGATGATAGAGATGATGTAGGAGTATAGGAGTTTTAAAAGAAATAATTGTATTTATTATTTAGTACATAGCGTTCTACGACAAAAGCTGTCATTTTAAATTTGGCGTCAACACATAACTATGACTGCTATGGCATGCGAAAAATGAAAACTAGGAAATTGAATGCATAAACGAGACCATGATTATTTTAAAGAAAATTATTCTCAGCAATAAGGCTCGTTTCCATTTGGCTGAACAATATTGTGGCATCTGTTTCGCACTAAGAGATTAAGAGAACTTGTAGAATAACGTTATCAGCCGCAACGACTGACAATTAGGTGCGGTTCTTGGACTTAGTGCTTATCTTGGCCATACTTTATGATAAATGCATCTGTTCCGATTGTGACAATGAGTGGCTGCGTTACTGAACAACTTTGAGTAGCTGTTTGTTTTAAAATTAAATTTTTGATTTAAAACTTTGCTTAAAATTTTTCTAGGGTTCAACAGTAAATGCACGACTGCTTAAAATTGCACCCCTTTTTAAAGGAACGTACAACTGCTTTAAAATGAATACCAGGAGTTGAACAACTTGAAATTAACTTTGAGCATTCCGAAGCTCTTCTTTGGTAAAGAAAGCTCAAAACTTTGAATAGAACTTAGAATTCGACCGAAGTCTTGGCATAGAAGCTATAGCAGACCATTTGTATGGTATTACATTGTACTGTTACGCCGCGACCTGAAAGGTTTATTGTACTCCCCCATCCTCTAGACTACCAGTTTTAATGATAATATTATGAATCACGTCAACTTCTTTGCTTCAGAGCACCAAACGTACTTGTCATATCCCTAGCGTCTAATACTGCAGATGGCCTCATATTCAAATTGGATATTATGGCTCGTTTTACTTTTCCGTTGGCAGAATCGGCGTCAGGCACACCTACGTTTTTCAGGCGGTACAAGAGGGACCTATAAAGCCTGTACAACCCGGTGGCCAAACATAGGTCGCTCTTCCGGAATTCCACTAGTTTAACTACCCTACCGGCATATTTTACCAACCTTTTCGCTTCCCGTTGTCCTGTCAAATCGCATGTAGGTATCGTCTTAAACTATCTAAGATTTTAAAAAATTTGCGTGATTTTCAAAAGTCACCTTCCTATGTTCCTCACGAAATGAGTGCAGCTTCCCTATTTATTAATCAAAACAAACGCTCTCACATACAATTATAAATAAAACAGCAAATTTAAATTAAAAATTTTAAATAAAATAAATATGTATTTAAATAAAATAAAATTACTATAAAAAAAATTTGTAAGGTACAGCTGAGTTAGGTTGAAATGGCAGGGCATAGATTAATGTACGGGAAGAGTACGACTTAAGTGGAGGGAAATATGGGTTAAGTTCTTTAAGGAAGTCGGAAAATCCATTACATGAATATAAAAGAAAAAATAGGTTTTTTTATTAAGCAAAATTCCGTTTTATTCATAAACACGGCTTTCTAGAGTAATAAGAGCGACACGAACGCTTCTCTAACATGTCAGTGCCTTTCTTCTGCTCTCCTGCTAAGAATTTAGACGATAGAAATCTAAGTTGTAGATAGTCGTAGAAAGGGAATTTAAAAAAAACGTTAAAGAGGGATGGAGTATAATGTCTGAGTCTTATATCACATATAACATTGTTACCAGCATGTTCAAGCCCATTAAAATTATAACACGGGTAGGCGGATGCGATGTGAGAAGACAATGCGCAATAGGATCTTTAACTTGGAGAGAGAACTTTCGTAACACAAGATACATTTTCAATTTGAACGCTATACTTAAATTTACCACCAAGGATTATCCCAAGACACTGTATTGAATCAATAAAATCAATCGAATTGTTTTTAATAGACACAATAGAAAAAACAGACAGAATAGAAAAAACACTTTCGCATAAAAGAAAATTGACTACAGCTGTCAAAAGATTGAAAAGCATCGTTCACAAATGCAATAAACAGTGACGGGCTCAAAATGAGATTTGACTTGTAAACATTTGAAAATAAAAATGTGTTTAATAAAAAACAAGTAAGAAAATGAAATTCGATCGGGACCGAATCGTTTATACCCATTACCTTTATCCTAAAAAAGGCAAGCGCAGTAAAGCAACAACATTTTTATGGTCTATAATGTGGAGCGGGCGCAGCTAACTTTTATTTTCAAAATAAAAATTTTTGGCGTATTGGCATGTGGACATCGTAGGCGTGCTTTGAAAAGTTTAGGTCAATTCCAAATTCAAAAGCACTTCTACCGCAAATGCTATAAAGTTGCTCAAACAAACAGATTAACAAACGAATAGGCGGATATGGTTAAGTGCATTACAAATTTGAAACTGGCCCAAACTTTATATACCCTATAGGGTTTTTGAAGCTTGTTTGTGCGCGTTATAAAGGCATTGAAAAAACAATTGTTGATACACTATAATATTGGCTAGGCATGGTCAATGATTTCCGTTTTTGCACACAAATGCTCCAGCATCGTCCACAGAATACGCGTTCAAATTTTTGGACATTTATTTGCTATAGTTTATGAGCAACGAGAGAAAAGCCAATTTTTCATTCCTTTTAAAAAACAGAGGTTTTTTCAGTGGTGCGGGAGTGACTATTGTCCCGTTTGGCTGATTTCCAATACCAACTTATGTGCAAGAACGACGGACAGGCGGACGGGCTTAAATCGATTTAGAATTTGATGCTGATCAAGAATATATGCACTTTCTAGGGTGTCTGATGCCTCCTTCTGGTCGTTGCAAACGTTTTAATAAAATGAATATACCCCTCATCCTTCGGTGATGGGTATAACAAGATAGTAATAATACAGGACGATTTTTCAAAACTCTCAAAATACGCCTAAGTTTGTGCAATGACATGATCAATTGATCCAAATCGTTTTTGCTAGAGCGTACGTCTCATATCTACCAGCACGTAATAGACGTTTGGAGCCTTATCTTGGGAATACGGTGGATGAAACAGCAATTCGAATTGCGATTCGATCGTTTGCACTAATGCCAACACTGCACCCGTTTGGAAAGCAACTTTCTCATAAACGCAATCATCCAAAAAACTGAAAAGATTGCCTTTTGATATCCATATAATAACAAATACCGCTTACAACTTCACTTTTCGATTATTGCAAATAATTTCTCGAAATATGTTTACGTTTATGGTTTCTGGAGTAACTAAAGTATCTTTAAAATGCAGCCAGTCCACGGCGTCCAGTATCAACGATGGCCGTAAAAACTTTTTCAAAATTAGAAAACCAGCGATGAATTGTTGTCTTCAATGGAGATGAGTTGCCGTACTATTTTTCAAGCCAAAGCTAAATTTCACCAACACTTTTTCTCGTCAAAAAAAAAAAAAAAGTATTAAAAAAAACGAGAAATTTGATATTTTCATTGTGTTGAAAATACCAAAAGTAGCGTCACCAAAATCATTGCAACCCGAACGCATCTAACTGTGTGCACAAGTGATCACAAGAGCATGAAATTTCGACAGGCGCCGTCTGAGGATTGCCGTTGATACGGATATGGGAATTATTGACCAATGTCATATATATATATGTATATATTTATATATGTATATATTTATATTCTATTACATCCACACTCTCCTTTTTAATTGTTAGTTGCTCATTCTCCCTCTATTGCGCTTGAAATTTTTTTCCTCCATCCTCTTGACAATGCAATAAAATTAATTGAAAAATTTTTTCGAGCGTTAACAGACAATAATGAAAATGTATTTCTAGCTTCGCTCGCTCATACATCACGTACATATTAAACGAGACGATAATATTTTGCCCGCCAGGTGTATCAGCACGTATAACAATACAAACCCATATCTGTAGATCATCTATATATATACATACCGATATACCCACTTTGTTTGACTATCCATTGATGAATCAATTAATACAAAAACATGCAAGTGCCAATATCAGCAACGTTTGCTATTATAACCACATCATGTATAGTCTGCAGGTCTTTTTCTTGTTTATTTGAAATTCCAGGAAACTCACATTCCAATTCAATTCAATATATAGATATGTTTATATATATAGTTAGTTTAGAGCAATGTATGAAAGAAGAATAGATATAAACGTAAAGAGAAAAAAAAATTTAAATTTTTAATTGCAAATTGCCAAAGAAGAACTTTTTTCTATCTACATCATGTATATATGTGTATCTAAATATATATAAATATATATATATATATATATATATATATATATGTATATGTATATATGTATAAACAGTCTCTCAAAAAACTACTGTCTAAATGTCTATATTAAAATTGCAAAAATTGATGCAAAATTTTTTTTTCTTTCTTTTCTTTTTTTTTTCATTTGTCATATATAAGAAAGAGAAAAACATTTTTCTAAGCCGTAGACTAATTTTGTATACAATTTCCTTACATTCTTTTTAGATTCAAAGAGCATCAGCAAATGTATTTACCAAAAGGAAACATCTACTGCTAGGGTTCTCTAGTAAACGTCAGGCAAACAAAATAAGTTTATATGTATATGTCAGCAAAATTGTTGTCTTCATTGTTACTGCTTTACAACTATCTTAATTTTATCACTCATGAGAAAAAAATTCATAGGCATTTCGAAAACTCATGACCTTAAGATTAATAACAACGCAAAACTGAACTTTGACAATTATTCTTCAACAACTTATGAAGACAATAAAAAAGGAAACTATGGAAACAAATGCTTAACTTGTCAAATATGCAATTTATAAAATTCAAGTAACAACTGTCTGGTCGAGCTGGTTAGAAGGGTAATATAACTAAAGCATCCTGTGCTGATCTGATGCATTTTACACAGAGTATTTTTTGCGTACAACTCGAACACATCGCTTTGTTGAGAATATAAATAATTATCTTCTAACAAATTTTCTCCAGATCAGAAAATCACTCCTCCATATAAGTATATTTTCAGGCTGTATAAAGGAAATAAGCTTTAATTTAAGACCAAAGCTTAAGGGATAAAGCATTGTTTTGCGATTTCTTTATTTCGGAATGTTTCAAATTTTATAAAACATCCAAAAATGAAACAAAAAGATAATCGCAGATGGATCCAAGTTTTAAATGTTTCGAGTGGCTAATGTTCCACTTTTAGTCGGACTGGTTTCGGAATGGGGGTGAAAGCACACGACGCGTTTTAAATTAAGAAAAACTTTGTCTGTTTACACCACTTATCGACGACCGTGCATGTCCGAAAGCTATATCCTTTACTGGAGCGATTAGATGTGTAAACGTTGAATCAGAGCAAAAATGTACATCGAAAAAAAAGTCAAGGTTGAAAATCTTCAATCCAAACACTTCAAGAAATGAGATTAACTAGCTGGCTAAGCTATATTATGGAGTTGAGTTTCTATTCCATAGTTAAGTAACGCATTGTAGGAATAGTCGAGAAGACGTAAATGATGACGAATATGTCACGCAATCGAAATATGGCCTAACAGAAGATAATATTAAAGATCGGCTTATGTCTGTATTGAAATGAACACAAGCGAAATTGAAAAAGCCTCTGAAAGAATTCTTCACGCTCAGGTGTTTTCCATAGCATATAAGATATACCAGTTCATTAAGCAAAACTTGTGATTGACTTTTTTATCAGTAAACCTACTTCAAGCATCAATTATTACAAGTAATTGCCACAATCAATCTATAGACTGTAAAGGATATAAATTTTGACTAAAAATGATTATTTTTTCCCAAAAAATAAGTGTTTTTCTTAATCTAAACGAACCTGGTTCACTTTAAATTTCTCTTACAATAGGATTATATCACGAGTTGATTGATATATGGAAATATATATTATGCAGCAACGGCTATATGATATATATTGCATAAAATTTCCACCTTATTTTGCTGGATATTATAAGCAAACTGACAAATCTCACCTAGATTCTTAAGATTTTCATAACCGCCCATAACCCCCGTAACCTTCATAAATACAAACATTATTATAATATTAGATAAGAAGATGTAGAAAGAGTAGATATAAATAGCAGAGCTAAACTACATTTTTTATTAGTATTATCCCACAAAATCAACGTTCGTAGACCAATTAATGACACTAGACATTACAAAAAACTGTAGTCGGTTAGCACTTGGAATATTTTCTTAGCTTAAAATGATTCAATTTTGATGTCCTTTATAGAATAGAAATATTTCTTTCTTTTCTTTCTCATTTTATAACGTGAACTTTCAACTAAGACCACTGGTGTTATTATTGAGATTATCTTGAATTGAGTGCAATTGCTTGACAATCAGGCATTCATTGCTAATGGTAGTGATAAAAAGAACGATGATCGTGTAATGTGCGTTTGACTGCTGTAGACTTTATTTGAACATTGACAGCTAGTTAGCACAAGGACCATCTCAAGTGTCAGGTGTAATAAATAGCTGTATGTGCCTGCAGGCTAATGCATTCAACGAAAACGAATCACAGTTAAAGAAGAAAAGTGTTTTTCCTTCTTTCTTTTTTTCTTTACATATTACAAGATGTGTTCTGGGATTGTGGAAAAAAGCACTAATCATAAAAAAAAAATTTTTTTTCTTTTTTTTTTCTGACTTTGTACCTATTTTGTGATTTTTTGAGAGAATATTCACAATATCATTGTAATGAGACAAGATTCATAAATCATAAAAACCATAAACAAAAAAATATCTTGCAATTTATGGCGTCTCAATGATATCACTCACAATACGGCTGTAAGTGTGTATAGCATTCAGAAGAACTTAAGATAGATCGTTCGTTTTCTTATAATGATAAATGCAGAATTGTTTTCTAAATCGATTCAAGCTTATATGTCAGTCTGCCGTTCTATCTCAAATCTGGACTATTACGTACTTTCATGGTCAAGCAATGCGTCGCAATTTTTGGAATATTTAAACGAAATGTTATATGTCCAGTTACGTGAAAAAAATTTGCAATTTTCAAAACTTCGCAACAAAACTTGCTAAACGAACTAGTCTTAGCTAGTACAGGTAGTACTAAATTTATGTGAAAAATTTTATGTGGATCGGTCAATTTTCTGAACTATAAAAGAAAGCAAGAAAAGCAAACCTTCATTGCCTCTTTATGAATATTTAACAATAAAATCAAATTGCCTTAAAAAGTAACTTGCAAGTTGCACCAAGTAAGCATGATCTTTAAATGTCATTCCATATGGGAGTTCTGATGACAAGAATAAACCTTCGCGTGGCAAAAACGTCTAAGGTTTAATATTTTATAATAAAAATCGGTCCGTAATAGTAATTTGATATAAAAATTAACTGTGCCAGACATTAACTAGGAAATAGATGTGTCTTTTGTTTCATATTTTCTCGTGAAAGGTAAATTTTTATATGACAACAAAGTCTCATTATGACAAACATAAATAAGGAGTAAGAATTTTGAATCACTTCATTTCACGTTTTCGGCTCTTCATGGAAATAAGGTATAATTTCTCGTACTCTGTCACAAAAATAAATGAGGACGAAATGAATGATCAACCTTAGCCGTCTAAAAGTTTTCACTTGGTTTTTTTTTTTTGAAATTTAAATTTTTACGATTGTTATCTAACCATAAAAGAGAATCGGTACCTATTTGTATATATAAAATATTTTTAATCAATTCATCTTCTCGTGCTGGCAAACTATGCTGTTATATATATACGTAGAATTTCTCTTTACTACTTTGAAAACAATTACATGACGTTACTAAGCACGAGGGGGTTACATATGAGGTCTTTGTGCGGTTTTGCACTTTGGTTGTTTGCCTCAGTACTGTCTTGTATTACGAGACCACTAAAGTCTCACTTAAACCGCCAAAATGCATGTATAAACACACACAAGTAACTTTGATATCTTTACAATGTATTAACTAACTCCAAGTGTGTCAGTCGGGGTGTGAAGTTATGCTGTTAAGCTATTTGTAGCAAAGATATGGCTTAATCAGCCACTCAAGTAAGCTTCGGAAAGTGATTGTAATTAGCGCCTGTGGTGGGTGACATATGCATTCATTTCAAAAGTGTATAGATTGACAGTTGGCAACGCAAAGCCAAATTTAAGAAATTTTTAAAACATATCCTGAAATAGCTTAAGATAATGTGCCGTTACAGTGAGGTAAAACGAAAACTTAATTCAAGCAACCGCGCTTTCTCAACATAAAATATAAAATCTTATCTCTGTTGGAAGAAATAACTGCCTCACAGAAGAAGCAGTTCTCTTAGTTTCATTGCGTTATCTGTATGACGATGCGTGTGGCAATGGAAAAACTCCTTCTTAACTATTTTCTATTTGAAGCTTCTGCTTTTTCCTTTGAGGCAATAATCGCTGAATTATTCAAAAGATAATTGTTACATAAAAACTTTAGCGATTGCTCGCTCGCAATAGGACAGGACAGAAGGCATGGGCCAAAATATTTTTAGTATTTTGTAAAAGTTCGAAAACAGAAAAGAAACTTAAAAGACATTTAAATAGAAATCAAATTGTAAACTTGACTTGCCCTTAAGAATTCGGTCAACACTGATAACGAAATATATTTGTGTGTGCAGTAACTGTAATACTATCTCAAATACTAATATAATATGTCCAAAAAAATTATGAGTAGTAGCATGAGGAAGAAAAAACATTTAAAATTTATGTTCAACGATTGGCCAGAGATTAATTGCAATAGTTAAGCAACTGAATTTATGGAAAGTAAACATGTTTGTTTACAATTAGACTTTAACAAGAGTTAGACGTAACTAATACCTTTCCATAGGAAAACGAAAACTTGTATGTAAATAAAGAAAATTTGAATTTTGCCTAAAACAACAAGAAGATTATGGTCATCTGTGTATCTTTAACGCAAAAAATAAAAGAAAAAAAATCGAAAGGTTCTTCTTTAGTAAATGAATAATTAATGGTGAACGTGCGAAATGCAACAATTTTCCACAAAACTTTCAAGCGATCACCATAAAATTTTGCTTTAAATCTTAGTTTGTTATTTTTCATATTTCTTAATAAGTTTTTAGAGCATGCGCATCCACAGGCATCTTTTAATTTTATCTGTAGACTGAACTAAGTAGAGGGTTGCAGCAAATCAATGTGCCAAGCTTGAGAGTTTTAATATAACAATAAATAAATATATTTAGTTCACAATTTTACCCTTTTCGGTAGTGTATGGATCAGGTTCTGTTGTAGATCTTACGTTCCATCTTTGTGGGCTTTTGACCCGTTTGAAAGAACGGTTAACGATCGTCAAATAAACACAAATTTTACGTTTTTAATAAAAATCTGCAAGCATTTCGAGAAAAAACCATTGGCAATAAGGACAGACGGACAGGGATAAAGTTCGCTCATTAAATATATAAATACAATTTACAGACCTTGTGATGCGCGTTCCTATATACAAAAAAGGAAGTGAAAATACTGGTTCTTTATAATCCTTAGATTTTATATATTAAAATTTTGCTTGTGTATATGCAGCTCTCACAAAAAAAAAAAAAGAAAACATGAAATGAATAATCTAGGCGAGACTTTTCTCATACTACGTAGCTTAGGATGTTAATTTGCCTACACCTGCTAGCTTCGCTAGCCATCGCTGCAAAGAGCCGACATCATTATGCTCACCTTAAGATTTGAAATTAATATAATTTCACGCAATTTTGAAAATAGTTGCATATTTCAAACTGTTTTCATCAGCGACGTCTGGGTTGTAGAACACTTTGCTCGTTGCTCTTAAGTGGCGTTTTGAGCTAAGTACTGTTCTTTGCACTTAAAACAAATTTCCTATGTTTATGTTATTAATCTTGGCAGTGTGTGGACGATCCATACCATCCAGTTTTAGGATTCTTGTGGAAACCTCCACATGCTTTGATTTGGAGCGCTATACTTTATCTGGCGTTATGAGTGCTCGCCCGTACGTCAGTGCGTGCAAAGAGCCTCGCGTTCGGTTGGGATACGACGGGACGTTTTCTCACCTCTTGGCACAATTTTCATGAATCGATATCAAAGGTTCTTAAGTTTTTCAAGTGGTATCCGAGCAAATTATAGCTTGTCTGCTGTACCGGAAGATTTTATAAATCTTTTCACTTGCCGTTGTCCTGCTCTGTGCTTCGAATGCTAATTTGATTTTTTTGTGTTGCGCTACCAGCCTATTAATGTCGCCTCTTGATTCACCACAGAAAGTATCCGAACCGCAAGATTAATTCTTTCGTCATTAAATTTTTAAATTAAACTCTTGACGTATGAAAGTTAGTATAAAAAGTTTAACAAATTCATAAAATTAGTTTTTCTTCTTTAAACATCTTTTTGTTAAGCTTTTTCTTTAATATAATAAAGTATTTTGTTTCGTAAGAATTCGTTCTTCTTGCCAGATCTTAATATTTAAATTATGCTTAGCAACCCAAACACTATCAGCCATTTATGGTTTTGTCTCATTATGTTCATTTGGTTGTCATAGTAAAAATCTAACTTAGAATAAAAAACTATTCGCTCCTTTTGCCAGAAACTTTATCCGTCTTTTTCTTTATTTACTTTTCTCAGTAGCAAAGGAAAACTTGTAAGATATTTGCATGTAAGCATTTACACTTAATTAGCAATACGGTGTACGAAAGTATAAAAGAGGAAGCAAGCAAACAAAAGAGAGACAGACAATCAAGCGAAACAAACGAACTGAAAAAGGCAAAGAGCTTGAGTTCGAAAGCAATAGAACAGAAGTTAACATCATTGCTGAGATTTTCATTGGAATTCCCGCACTTGCTTACCCGTTTTTCGGAAGGCCCCAAACACAATCAGGTTTTTTTTGTTCCTATTTTTTTTTTTTAGGTAAGCAAGTGCATTCACTATAAGGGTAAGGATAAAATGGTGACATTTGGTGTGCTGCGTGCATGTATATATATATATATGTGTGTGTGTGTTCTGTTCTATCTCCTTCCGAGCTTCTTATTTAATGATATCATATTTCCCTTTGTTTCAACTTTTGTGTGTCACAAATTTATGCTTAACTTACACTTGAAATTTCCCAGAAAACTTGCACCTCCACTGTTTGCTGTTTGCCGTTGCTGTGGCTGCTGGTGTCTATGCATTTTGTATTAGCATACTAATTAGCTAGATTTTGCATAATAGAACAAGAAATCTAGAGTATGCTAGTTTTGCAAGCATCCCCAATGTTGACAAAATTCCATATAACATTTACACTCTTGTTTGAATAGCTGACTGCTTGACTTCTTGACTTATTAAACATTAAATGAGAATGCGGTTTAAGAATCAATAAATTAAATGCGGAAAAAAAGTTTATAGAAAAACGAAAATAAAATGAAAAAGAAAACGTACCACTTTGCAAAACTATAGAGTTAATAATCGTTTATTACACACTCTGAAAAGGATAATTGTTGGACTTGGACTGGGAAGTAAAGTTGAGATTTAATCGGCATATCGAGTAATTTTATTCAAAACTAATCTAATTTAGGTTTAATAAAATGAAGAATAGAAAAATCGTTTAATAAACAATAGAGTTTCCTTTTAAACATTAGAGCGACCTATTATCTACTAAAAATTTAATTAAGAAAATGATAATAAAAATCGTTTATTATCAAACTTGGTAAACAAATTTGCAGTGCCCCTGTGGGTCTCAAAATTTTATCTGCAAGAAAATAAACTAAGAACTTTCTGAAAATATAACCTAGAATCTAATGAGCTCCATGGGATGAATTTTAGTTGGAGATAAAATTCTCAGGCAATCGGACAGAAACTTACGTGGCCAGCGGTATGGCCCAGCTTCAAACATATGGTATCGAAAAAAACACAGCTAATATTTCAAGCCTCAATTTTTAAGAAATTTTTATTTTACTATGACTTTGTGATCCGCAAATGATTTTACGGTTTTAAACGTAACGCGTACGCTCGGGCCATGAAGAGCAGAGAGGGAATATCGTTCATTTCTTTAAAATAAAACTCGGATATCGTAGGCTTGATCTCAGATCCGCCAAATACTCCACAAGGACACCTCCTTCCTACCGCAAAAAATAGTTCTAAGTGGCTTTAAGCTTTTTCTCCAAATTTTCTTTGTTTTTGTTTTTTATTTTTTTTTTTTGTTAATAAAATTAAACTTTGTTTTGTTAAAAAAACCCTAGAGAGATTGACATCCATTCCTATTGATCAGTCGATTTATGCTCACATATACTGTCATTTAAAGATAGCTGGTGGTATTTCTATTATTCAAACCAATATAAATTTATCTAATTAATTTCCTCAATTACAATTCGACTAATGAGTCGCTACGAAAACCGCTCAACATGACAAGCTCTAGAGTTTACATTCTGTATTACAATTAATTCGCCTATTTTCTAGTCCGCCAATTATAATTATAATTAAGACGCGCAAATCAGTACATGTCGTCGCAGACCGACCGCAAGTCGGCGTAGGTGGGTTTAGATCGGCAAATAAAAGTTTACAAATGTTCCTACTTTGCCTTCGTACCTTTTTTGTTCAAAGTTGTTTCAGTGATCAGTTATCGTGCTATTGTAAAGACGGCGTTCGTGTTTTAGGTCCGAGATCACATGTTATATTTTCAGATTCCTGTATCAATGCTGGCTGACTTGAAAATGCATAAAACTTTCAGACGGACGGATGGACCAGTAATCGAACATGATTCTGTGAACATAAAAATTTTGAGTTTCTATATTATGGGTTTTATATCTCCAGTGATAACTTACCTATCAAAGTTTTGTTCTAATTTCCCAATAAAAATATTTATGTCGAAGCTCGACTTACTTGAAATAAGTCGTTCGGTGATTTTGTGTTTCAATATTAATATTTAGTTGAATTAAAAGCAAATTGTGCGCCCAAAGTTTCTTCTTCTTCTAAAAAAAAATGGCAAATAAATTTTTTTCATGTTTTTTTTCCTTTTATCTTAAGCTTTAGAAGAGAATTTTTTCATAGAAAAATTTATATAAACCAAAATCTTAGAAGTTCGTATTAGTAAACATAATTCGTAATAAAATTAAGCTAAAATTATATAAATTCCTTTGAAAAATTCCATACACAACATCAAAGTCATTCTGAGATTGCCCTCATAGGACAACATCAGCACAATTTTGATACGTAATATTTAATAAACTTTAAATCTCCATTTGTTAGTCGGCTCACCGACAATTTTGTCCGTCTCTTTCATCCTTAGTGATTACTTAATCTTAACTTTTAAGCCTCCTCTGATGACAGTCTCAGAAGGCGGTTTTCGGGGATTATGGGTTTTTCTATTGCTACTTCTGCTACTCGTAGAATTAACCCCTTTATTATTAATGCTTAGACCAATAGAATTGCGTGCTGTATCTTCTAATGTTGGCCTGTATGTTCTGATGCCCGAATTTGAACGTACGGGTAATAGAGTTACTAGTTTAGGTAAAATTTCGGTTGTAGAAACGTCAGCAAACTGTGATGAACGTAACATCTCTTCATATTTGTTAGGATCGATTACCTCCACCTCTGCTTCTCCTACTACGGGAATAGCAGCTCCGATAACTTCAGCTGATGTGTCTTCCGCCAATAAAGGTTTAACATAATCAGGTTCACGTTTTTCCTTATAAAATACTTCTTCGTAACGCAAAGTTGATGTACTAGGAGTAGTAAAGACCGGTGTCGTAGTTCTAGAGGTGGTAGTGGTAATTGTCGGGCTTGTTGTTACCGTAGGCGTGTTGCTCGCTGCTATTGTTATTCTTGTCGTCGTTGTGTTCGCTTTTAAGCGTGTGTCATTTTTCAATGTCTGCTTCAACTTGTTATGCGAAAAAGGTGGCACCTTGTTAGGTATGCTGGGTGTTATTCCCAGCTTCGAAGCCAACGTGTCAAATATTAATGAAATATCCTGAATGTTAGTGGCATTATTGATTTTGCTTTTGATATCATTTAACGTCAAGTTTTCGGTCCTATCCACATCCACGGAGACCCAGGCTTGCAAAGTTTGATTAAAGATTTTGCGCATATTCCCAGTATGACCGAAATTTGAATTAGAGGAACTGTTTACGAATTCCCATTTCGAATGAGACGGAAAAAGGACCGAATCGTCTAAAATCGTGGGCGGCTTATTATTTCCATAGCCTGGTTTAATCCGTATGCGCTTAGTAGTGCTTTTTAATGTGGTAACGCTAGTACTAGTAAAAGGTTTTGATGTAGTTTGTAAAATGATCTGTGTAAGGCTTTCACTCGGCTCTGCGGTGCTAGTAGTTGTGATTGTACTTTTAGTTTGATTTTGTTGCCTTTCCAAATTTATTTGATTTCTCTTTAAGATCAACTCTTTGATATTTAAAAAATTCGGTTTATTAAGTGTGGGGCTTTTTCCAACATTTTCTTGACTCTGCTTTGTATTAGGTTTTGTATTTTTTAGAGTCACAATTTCCAGAACGTCTTTTGATTCTTCTTCTGGTTGTTCAGTTTCTATATTCAAAGCCACTATGCGATTCATTGTTTTATTCCCATTACCTCTTTCTCCATCTTCTTTCGTTAAGTTTAATAAACCCATGAAAAATTCTCCCAGACTATCGGCCAATTCAGACGACGCAGTGGGCGTTTTTTGCGTCTCCGTCTTAGGTTTTGCGGTAGTGGTAGCTTCTGATACCTTCAATTGTAAGGCTACTGTTGACGTCAGCACTTTACTAGTAGAGCTAGGAATTGTTATGGTCTCTCTTTCGGCTTCTTTAGCATTTAGCATGTTACCTTTGGTAGCCAAAGTCGAATTGAGTAATTCCTGTTTCTTTGCTATAACCCCACCACCCAAGTGCTCAAACTTTTCATCGCTAACATCAATATCAAAGCGTAATTTATCCCGTGCTTCCAGCTCAGGGTGTAATGGCTTAAATGGCGGTATAACGACTTCGTCTATTAAAGGCACCGGTAGAGGATGAGGTTGTATAGAAGCTCCTACGCCTAAACGTTCTATGTTTTCGGATCCAGACATAAAAGCCGGATTGCTAAAGCTGTTATAGAACACTACATCCGGAGCTGAAGTTGTATCCTTATTACTAGGATTTGATTTTCTCAACGATGGCCCAAAATAGCTGGAGGCGTAAGTATCGAAAAATTCAGGCTTAGGCGGCGTCGGTTCATCTGGCAAATACGGTAATTCCATGTCGTCTATTCGTCGTTGTGGCGGTATATCTTTTGTGGTAGAAATTAAAGACTTGGTGGGAAAAGTGGGCGGGGGTCCTGGTAAAAATTCTGGTACTTCACGATGTATTGGTTTCCAAGGCTGGGTATCGAGTACAGGGACAGAAGCAAATAAGTTTGCATCTAATTTTGGCACCGTCATAGTTGTAGAAGAAGTTATCGGGGAAGGATAAGTTATATACTCAGCAGTAGGAACAATTTCTGTAATAGCGAATGGAATTGAAGTAGTGGCCGCGGCAGTACTTGTACTACTAGGCGTACTACTAGTTGTGCTACTAGTTGTACTACTCGTTGTACTACTGGTGGTAGTTGTGGTAAAAGCGGGAGGCTTCGGAGTTGTAGTGCTAGTTGTTGTTACAATTGTAGTCGTCGTAGCAGTAGTTTTAGGTGTGGTCGTCATCTTTGTCGTAGTGCTAGACACTTTTTCCGCGGTAGTAGCTTTAGTAGATTTTGCACTACTATGCGACTGCGGTATAATGGTCGTCAACTTTTCTATACCCGGTTTGCGTGGTTTAACTCTTAGCGAATACGGCGTTATTGTCTTTGGCAGCAAACTACTAGCACTTGTTTGTGGTCTGGTGGGAGTGGTCTTCCTACGCGCTATATCCGCGTCAGTTTTGGTAATTTCAAATGACCCCTCAAACGAGCCCTGTATCACAGGGGCATTTTCCACATCTACGTCAGGTTCTTCGTCAGCCGAATGAGGTCTAGATGGTGAACGAGATTTGTTCTTTAAAAGAGGAACCTTCGAGAGTAATCCAGAGTGGTTATTATTTGCTTTCGTCATTAAGCGTTTCTCGAGCTGCGTCTGACTGGTGGGCACGGGAGGCTACGAGTAAGATTAAATGATCAATCTGTTTATTTCAGAAGAAAAATAATTTTCCTACCAATTCTTTAAGCATGGTAGCATGTTTAATTGTTTGCTCGTCAAGTATGCGTTTAATATCAACCGATTCAGAATCAATGCGCAATGAGCGGTAGAGAGACTTAAATGAAGTAGTTTCCAAAAAGAAAGATTCTTTGATGTATTCCTCCACACTCTGTATGCTCCTAAAAGTTTTTCGTCACAGTATTTGACAATTGGATGAATCAAACGGAAAAACTTACTGTGGTAATTTTCTTACATCCAGAAAAATGCGAAAATTCACTTTAATCAAAGGTCCATCGCCGAAACCCCATATATCTGTTCTTAAAGGCTGCAAGCCATTGTCTACTA
Source organism: Glossina pallidipes (assembly GCA_000688715.1). Taxonomy (NCBI): domain Eukaryota; kingdom Metazoa; phylum Arthropoda; class Insecta; order Diptera; family Glossinidae; genus Glossina; species Glossina pallidipes. The sequence continues at coordinate 505,379 of KK499894.1, forward strand.
ACGCTCTTTCCACAAAACGTTTGTAAAATTCAGCCTTTTGTTTGTACGACGAAGTGTGGTTAAATTTTAAACCCGTTGAGAATAGATCACCTTTTGCTATACGAAATGAACCTTCAAACCCCATAATGGCTAAAAAAGAATTTAAGAGCAAGAAATAAAAAAGCTGTAAAAATTAAAAGATTTAACTTACGTTCATCTAGGCCTGCCTTGACGGAACTGAAGTAAAATGCCAATGCCGCTATGGTTATGACAGCTAATAGCACTATAAATGCGGCGGTAGTTAAGATGATGGAAAATGATTTGGTTTTTTGATAGTTAGGATAAGCTTTTGCCGAATATGTTGACGGCGCCAAATTTCGAGCTTCACGCCATATACCCCAGGTATTATAACCATATTGACTATTTAAACTGTGATCATTGGTATATGAGGGCTGTTTATTCATGTGATAATAGGCACCCAATGTGGAGCGGCGTCCTAGTGTATTCTGATAAGTGAAGTCATTGGACTGAAAAAAAGAAATTAAAGTTAAAAAATATTGTATAGGCGCTGCATCATATAAAGGAAAAAGAAAACAAAATCGATAAAGAAAGATAAGGAGAAGCATTAAAGTGTATTTCCTTAAGCTATTTTTCATAATCATTGACTTTATTGCTCTTTTGCTTCATCATGTTAACGTTACATGTTCTCATTTATAAAAATGGAGAATGAAAGCATACTTTTTATTCTATACTCCTTCCCTCCTTCTCTTCTTTACTCCATTTGTAAATTACAAACGTAAGTTTTCGATACAACCGCACCGTCCAAAGTCTAATGCCGTATTTCTTCTTGGAAATGTTATAACAATTCTTATCTTAAATTTTAAATCTTTGCTTTGAAATGAATTTTGTAAATCCAGTTTGAAGAGAATAATGTAACCCCACAAACGCTTCTTTTACATTTTGTAAATATATCAACATTGTTTGCATCTTGCGAATATTACAATATCGCCAGGCTGAGTAGCTTAGCATAAACTTTTTTGTCGCTTTTATATCCACCGCCCAACGATGACGGGCATATTCACTTTATCAAAACGCTCACAACACCCAAGACGAAGTTTCAGAGACCCCATGAAGTATCTATATTCTTGATCAACTTTAAATACTAAACGCATTTAAACATGTCCGTCTGTCTCTTTGTCTTTTTGTGCAATTCTGTGGTAAACATTTTCCTGGTCGGAAAAAAGAAGCTATCTGCTGCATTGGAATTTCTTTCATACCGGTTGCTGAGCATTCATGGTCGCAACAGTGGAGGTGTCTGCTTTAAATACGCGATATAAAATTCACTTTTATTCTACAAAAGTAGAAAAAATCAATCACGCCCAGCCCACATTCTAGAATGTGGAAATTTAGTTTTCTCGTCTTTTATTAAATGCCACTCCTTTCCTTGGCTAGAAGTATATCATTTAAAACGATTAACCCTTTGGACTTTCTAAAATCAGCTTCAGAACAGAATATTATTTCAATATATTACTTTATTAAAACTACTAGGCTCAATATCTAATGTAATTTTATAAATTAGAGCCGATAGTCTGTATTGCTAGTGCTCAATGTCTTTTTGTTTAGTCTAAGAATTTACTTCATTAGTCTAAAATTATAATAATAATAATATAATAATAATAATAATAATAATAAATGCCACTCCCACTAATGCAATTCTTCATTTATTTTTGTGATAAAATGCCAAATGATATATCATGTTTTCATTTAAAGGGATACTGTTCCTTTATATTGGACCTAAGGCTTGAGCGGACATTGTCCAGATTTAACAAAATCAACTTTCTTATCAAAGGTCTTATTATTTTTCACCTCTTTGGCCATGAAAGACTAAAAATCTAGTAAAACATGGGCCTATCAACATTATTGCTGTAAATATTTCAGATCAGAGACTTGCTCAGGGATGTGATATCTAAATGACAAACAACGTCGACTTCAAGCCTTCTTTTTATATCCACCGCAAAAGGTACATCAAACTTCCCAATGGGTGTATTTATAATGGCAAATTATGTATAAATTGCTTTGCCAGAGATTTTAAGGCGATGTCCGAAGTATTAACTTAAACAACTCTTCTCTAAGTAATTTTTCGCACAGCTATTTCGGTTGTCACCAAGTAGTGGAACCTTAATTCAAGTTGCTAACTTTGATGATACCATCATATCTTGGAACCAGTTTTCAAAAACTCTTTCAATCAATTACAAATGCCGGGATTTATTGAAGAGCTTAGTTTATCCTAAAAAGCGTCCAAGTGCTTTTAAGCTTTCGAATTAAGTATTTGCTTTCGCGCGCGCAATCGGGCAAGCCATCGTGCTCTAAGCCACCTATACATTTTTGTCTATACAAACTCGCTTGCTAATGCCTCCATTGTTACGAGAAGCTTATCACCAAACTTTGTCAGTTGTTTTTACACAACATGGAAGTTTCCTTTTATCCACAAGATCTGCTGCACTATTCGTGAATTTTATTCATTTAGAAACGACATTCTCTCCACTTTCAATTATACGTTTTTGCTATTAGCCGTCGGCTTTAATTTATCTTACAATTTTTCTGTTTGAATTCATTTACACAGAAACAGAAAGTTATCGAAAGCCACAAATGTATGACGAAAACTATTTCGCATTTTATTGTTGTCATCAAGTTAGACTAAAATTTTAGCTTTTCTTTAACCTTATAATCCCACACAACTACTTAAAGAATTTTGTCATATAAAAATTGCGCACTTATGATGCAAGCGAAGTGTTATCGCCGAATATTGCAGACTATAGCTTATACATCTCCAACGGCATACTTTTCATATTTTGCTATTATGGTGAAATAGTTTTTATCGTTTTACATCGAAGTGCTATGTTAACGGACTGTTCAAATTTTACCTTACACTAACAAAATTTATGGCTGTTCAATTCAACACAATAAAAAAAAACTTATGGAGAAAGTGCAACCACTTGCCAGTACATGTCATCCTCAACCTTAGAAAAGACACAAAAAGCTTTTATTCCGAAGAACCTTTTGATATATGAGCGGGTTAGGGTTATTAACACAATGACTACAGTTTGTAAGAGAGCAATAAAAAGTCTACGCTAACTTTCCAAACGAAGTTTCGTGAGCTGTTCGTGCTGGGAGATTGTGGGACCTTGTGAGGATTGTGGGGAATTTGTTTTCGAAAATGTGACTTATCAGATCAAATCAAATTCTTACTTAACCAGGACGATACGAACGTGGACGACTTTTGGTTTCATCAAGACGAAATACAATTCAATTACTACGCGAATCATTCAAATTTTGCATGAACTTTGATACGCTCTCTATTCAATCAATGTGATAGCGGAATCGATTTAGTCACTTATACATCTGCCGGCCTTTGTAACACATAAGTTCAGCTTGAATACTTCATCCAAAAGAGAGGACTTAGTTCCGTAATTGATCTTATCATTGGCCTAACGTTAATAAAAATAATTTTCTAACGATTTCATTTAGGAGAGTGCAAATTCCCGTTTCTATCAATACAAATATTTATAAATAAAACGGTGTGAGTAAACACGATTTGTAAGCAAAATATCATAATACATAAGATATATGCAAGTACTTTATAAGACATTTATTGAGGCGTCTTTCAAAAAACCAATGCGCACAGTTTTTGTTCTCCCTTTCGTTTTCAACACATAATTTAATGTGTTTCAACTTTTTTTATAATATTTTTCTTTTTATCTTGTAAAGATTTTTCAAATTAATTGTAAACTTCTATGAACAATCACTGACTGTTGTTCAATTCAATTTTCAATTCAATTTTTTTCCCCCATTTCATTATATTAATGAGTTTTCCTTTAAAATTGCTTTATGTGTGGGATATTTTCTATTTATTTCCATAGTTCATAGAATATAAGGTCAATTTCCGTCATGGAGTTCAAGCCACGCGACGTAACCATCAGACGAAGTAGAACCCATTCTGTGCAGGCTATGAAGCTTTTTTTAATGTGACCAATCACTCAAGGATATTCCCTATTCACATAACTCAGTGACAGCCAGAAAGAAGAGAGGAAAGAGAAAGAAAGAAGAAAGCAAGGAGGAAGTGGCGGCATACAATCGACGGAGCACTCACTATAACTATGACAAAAGTAAACTCTGCCGCAAAGAGATTTGAACCCGCGAACACTCACTTGATAGTCGCGATCGTCACCTCTGCTTACTCGGCTACTTATGCGAAATGATCTAACAGCATGTCACATATGTCAACACCATTTACTTTCCAACATAATTATGAAAGCTAAATTTGAATCTGCTTATCCTTAATTTTCTCTAAATTTATGTAGAGATATCTACTTCACTAGCAAACATTTGCATCTGTTTTCTAAGCGTAAAATTGTTTTGAATTCCTTCCATTGCGCTTCGTTGGTAATGTTAGAACCTGCACTCTTAAGTGTGGCTGAGAAAGCCATTAGCCAACGTTCCCATCAGAACAATTTCTATCTGCGGAAAATCATTGATAAAGTTCATAATGTATATTGGGACAATCGATTAAACAATCATTGCTTACAGTCATTTAAATCACACCAAAAAACATCTTAGTATTAATTTTTATATATATATTTTCACTATAAGCGGAAGAAGCGGAAGATCAGTACATTTTTAAACCAAAGTAATATTTACACTATTCTTTTCGATAAAAAGGCACACATATATATATAGGTAAGTCTTACTTATCGTATTACACCTATCTAGAGAATTCTTTCATAACATTATTCCTCTCGCAAACACGATATGTTAGTGTACCTGCCATGAAATTCTATATCATAATTTCTTCTTTTTTCAATTTTCAGTTTTCAGTTTTTCAGTTTTATATGACTTACTCTCTTAACTTCTCAACCAGTTTTATGTTATTACATAAATTATGCACGCATGTAATTATCCAGTGAACATTCTCTACGAGTCTTTTTTTTATTACCTTGCAAAGAAATTGCAATAAATATAAAACTTGGTGCTATGCTCGAGTACACACGTACACCATTTGATAGAAAACTACTTTCAAGTTCCATATTTCTGTTCGGAAGATATCATTAAACATAATAACATAATTTATGTTTGATCAACGCAGAGACCAGTAAATCATAAATTTCATGGAAAGAAAAGGAAACAAATACGGATTATATAACTATACACTTATCGACAATTCAACTTGCATTCACAATATATGCTTAGACGATTGTTGACTACCGACAGGAAAAAGAGTTAAGAAGAATTTCTTTTTTTTTTTTATTACTGACCAACTGCTACAAAACCCGTTTTTATCAAATTACGTAATAACGAGAAGAACTCTTTAATGTAAGTTGTCTTTTTCAAGCACATTCTACTTTCCAAACAAAAATATTTTTTTAAATTTTTTTCCTTAAATTCTGTATTAGTTCGGACTTGTTCGTATGCAAATGCCTATTAATGTTTAAATGTTGTGTGTCACGCTGCTTCTTTCGCACTTATCTTATATTGCTTATGCAATTTATGTTCTTAGCAAAGGGATAATAAAACAAAAGAATGTCAAAATATTATTTAATTGTACTGTTAACAAAGCCATAAACACACAAAAGCCAACATCCATCTTCAGTGCAGAAATTTGCCGCACATTTACTCTCTCCGTACTTAACTAAGTACACACTATTCAGCGATGCAATATTGTATTTTCACTGTTTAGATAAAATGTTTAGAAATAGTATGAGAGAAAAAAGAAGGACCAAGAAGCATTTTATAACCGAGAAGTACGCTTGAAGCGCAATTTAGATTAGATTGAATACATTTGCCATTCTACGAGATGGTGTAATTTAATATCTCTGCAATATTCTCCGGTTCATCTTAAAACTGACTGGTTTTTTCTACGCAATTTAAACAACACTCTTATTACTTTTACTGTTCAAGTGAATTTTTACTTACATATAACAGACATATGTTGTTGTTAAATATGCTTAGAATCATTATTTACATTGCTTGCATACTAGTTGAATAAAACTGTTGAGATGGTATAGGATGGTTCGTTGGTTTTGGTGTGCCAGTGCACAGATATGCATGTAGCCTGTGCTTACTGAGCTATTCTTCTTAGTTCAATGAACTTCTAGACTTGTTTAAAACGCAGCTGAACATACATATCTACAAATATCTATACTGACATGTGTTGCTTGCACGAAGAGCACCATTACATTGGCCAGAGAGTTTTCATAGAGAATAAACATTTATCTCAGCATTTTGTCTCAATATTCATTCTATTTTATTATCTGTCTGTAACTGTTTGTTTATTTGGTTGTCTGTCCTTTTTTTTTCTTTGGTTTCCCATTCGAATTATTATTATTTGTTTTTTCTTATTCAAGTATTTGTTGGTTGATTTTATATCTACTTCCCTCTCAAATGGATGCTCATTCTTATGTATCACATAGTGTTATGTTAAGCAGCCATGCGAGTACCCAGCCAACGATTGAAACAAGTTTAAAAATTTGGTTTTTATTTATCCCAATTGTTATTATGTAGATTTTAGGTGGCCAGTTTATGTCATATATTACTAAATCTATAATTCACAGGTGTACGCACAGGGTATATCATTAAATTCGTGACTTGATAATCGCATCACTTTCTTTATGTTTGTACATGATGGTCATTTCAATTGCTCAGTGATAATTAATTATTATTTGTGTTCAAAGTCAACACAATATTGTTTATATATGCCTTTACAATGCGTTTACATTCCACAATTTCAACTGAAATCAAGTGAAAAGTCACGCCTTCGTCATACGTAAAATACCAAAAGAAACCATGAAGATGTCGTAATATCACTGAGATTAAAGAACAGAGTTACTCACTCCTTTGTGGTCGAGAGTGCAGCGTTGCTACATATTCCCTGGTTTGCTTACTTACAAAAAAATAAAACCGAAAAAAAAGCTCCTAGAGGAGGAAAAGTGGTTCTACAAAACTTCCACACGCGGAACATATAATACATTTTTTAGTTGAAATTGTGAAGGTAAGCAGTAGCAAAACTTACTTGTGGCTTAAATGATCAATATTTTTTTTTTTTTTGATTTTTTAGTTGTCTTCATTTTTCATTAATCACTCATAGGAATATAAGTACGTTTATAAAACCATACCTTTTGTTGAAATTAGTCGCTTAATGATTTGAATGTAATGTAATGTGCAATCGTTTATACGTTACAAAAAATCATAAACTCTTATAAAAGTTATAATTCGTTTGATCACTTTTCCAAGGACTGATCCGGTTTATACAACTACCACAGATTCATTTACTCGCCTAAAGCCCGCAGAAATTTATTATATTCATTACATAACTTTAGTCAATATAGTCCGAATGTTGGTGTTCCGTGAAACTATATAACGAACGTTTTGCATCCCTTATGTACTGGCCTACGTCATCTAACATAAGCAATTTTTAACAACTTGTCCTCCGCTCACAATTATATATACTTGTGAGTAATATGAACGACTACGGAATTATTCCCCTTTACAAAACTTCCTCAACTTGTTCAGTTAATTCAAAAAATATGGGATCTTCATGTTCGAATTTCAGTCGGGTCCTATATTTGTCGGTCTTCACATGAGCCACGCCGAACCTATTTACATAATGAGTATCCAAGATACGTTCGAAAACAAAACTGGTCTTCCTATATTTCGAATGATTGCTCAGAAATTGTGTGCTGGGTAATAATACAAGTAAATATGCATATTTCCCTACTTTTATACCTGCATTTGTCACATTAGCTCACATGTCTGATTTCCTTTTTACTCAAGCATTCTATCATCATTATTGTGCTTAGTCTGTCACTTCAAAATCCTTATTAAATTTACGAAGACAACGTCAACCGATACGACACATTTACAATTACATCTTTCTATATGTACAGGATTATCTTTATTTGAATGCCTTTCTACGTATCTCGGTTAAATTATTTCCCAAAGTCATTTTCTCTTCTTATTTCACTTCTTAACCAATTAGGTATGAGCTTTTCCTATCTTTTTTTTTTTCTCAATTTTTTACATATTATTTAGATGCCTGCTGACTTTTGTTAAATAAACATCAAGTCTAACAGAAATCATGTAAAAGGGAATTGTGTGTAAGAGGTGAACTGGTTTCATTTTTATTATACCCACCACCGAAAGGTGGGGATGTATTCAATTTCTCATAATCTTTGCAACACCGAAAAGGAAGCTTTAGAGACGCTATAAAGTCAATATATTCCTGATCAGCATGAAATTCTGATTTAATTAAGCCATGTCTGTCCATCTGTGCGTTTGTGGGGTGTGTATTATTGACACTCTCCTGGCCGCAAAATGAAGATATCGACCTTAAATTAGATACAAACATTGGAAGTTTCTAGACACAAGTTGGCACTGAAAATGGGCCAAATTGGTGAGAGCACACGCCCGCCGTAAAACGTGAACTGAACGCAACTCCATTTTGCTGAGTAAAAACTATGGGTTTTGCTGATTACTCATAAATGGGTGTAAGCTAAGTATGTTAACTCGAAATAAATTATAAAGGGCATCATTACATGGTGGATTAATTTTTTCTCACCGATATATAAGATTTATCCCATTCCATTTTCATCGAAGCCAAATTTTATCCGATTCAGTTTTTATAACCAGCTTGAGGCACTAAAGATTTTAATGGTGACGGGTTTACAAAATTCACTCTCAGCCGAATATTACTTTCTTACTTGTTTTTATATTCTTTTCTGTTTTTCCATCTTTTTTTGACATTTGTCTTTTCTTTCCTTTCTATTGTACTAAAAAAACCACAACTGTAATATCAATAGTTCGACTGTCTTGACATCGTAAACGCACCTCTATTTGTATTTTCTCATTTCAGTTTATATCTCAACTTCATAGTATTGTTTTCACTTATTTTCCATATCCAGGTTTTCTATTGTTTATAGTCTATCTGCTCTCTTAGTCAGTTTGTATTGTTTGATTGGTACGTGCTTAGATTTTTGTTATTTTCTTGCTTGATATCGAAATAAGGTAGTAGTTTTATGTTGAATTTATCAGATTTGAAAAAAAGATGAACAATTTAATAATAAAAATATTTTATGATAAAAATTTCGATCGCTTTTTCTTCTCTAACAAAAAGGTTCAGGTTGTCAGCGATTTGAAAAACGTCGTAGATATCTTTATAAACAGCATGCAATAACAGAGTGTTACTAAATCTGTTATTATATTTATGATATGCACAAAGTCTTTATAATGCCGCAATAAAAGCTATCAGAAGGGTGCATACGTTTCCGTTAACTAAAATTATGAGTAGTTTACAAAAAAGCAAAAACTTATATCTCTTCTTAGTTTCTCTTGATGGGACCCTTTGCCTTGCTCTTGCGGGCGGGCATTGAGTGTTTCTTCCTTTTCCATAGAATCGCAATCAGATCAACTTCAAATTGACCTGAATAACTTGGTTGCATGGTGCTCGTTGAATCATATGAGACTAAAACCAAATAAATGTAAGAAGCTTTCTTTCTCAAGAAGGAATTCATTCATTACCCAGTACTTCATAGATTCGCACGAGTTGAAGGACGTCGATTCATTCACAGACTTAGGCGTTCTCTTTAACAATAGGTTGCGTTTTAACTTGTACATCGAGCTGTCGTTAAGCAAAGCTAGGTCCGCGCTTGGTTTTATAAAGAGGTGGTTCAAAGAGCTTGATGATCCTTACATTACCAAAAGGCTGTACATTTGTTTGGTTAGACCTATACTTGAGTATGCTTCTGTTGTGTGGCTTCCTTCATATAGGTGCTATGTAGATTCAATTGAATCCGTTCGAAAGCAATTCTTGCTGTTTGCCCTTAGGAATTTGGGTTGGGGTCCGATTGCCTCTCTTTCCACCTATGAACATAGGTTGCTTCTCTTGTCCGTACCGTCTCTTGAGAAACGTAGATTTATTCTTGCGTTTCCTTCGTAATCAAAGGAATGAATGGTGCTATTGACTCGTCGTCATTACTTGGAGAAATAAGTTTTAATGTCCCTAACTGCTTCTCTAGGCACTTTATCTTGGTTAAGCTTAGTCAATGTAAATGTAATTATGAGCTGTTTAATCCGCTCAAAGTTGTTTGCAAGGACCTAAATGACGTCTATCACTTATTCTCATTATCGGACTCTTTAAAGTCCATTAAAGCCACATTGCCGTACATTGTCGTACTTAAACTAGCTTTTAACCCTAAAAAGTCATTACGAGTCGAAAATTAATTGTCGTTGATTATTATCGGTTGCCAAGCTCATGCATGTTTGCGATGGCTTAGGGGTTCATTTGCAATTTGGTCCTGTACCGGTTGTGGGTGTGGCTCTGTGCTAGTTGTTTACATGCTTTTTTTTCTTTTTTCTTTTTTTTCTTTTTTCCATCTTATTTGTTTTGTTATACTTATACTAAGTTTTAATATTAATTAATTTAAGATTTACCTTAAGAGTCAATTGAACTCGACTGTCATTTGTTTTAGTCGAGTTTCATGTATAAGTGGAATAAACAAATAAAATAAAAAATAAAAGAAAATACAGGTTAATACCTAACCAGGTAAATTGAGGTGAGAGACAGAGCAAAGTCCTAGAGTCCGATTAGCTTGTAAATATGAAAATAAAAAGCTATGAGCTTTCCAGCTTTCTTGAAATAAACAAACGCAATCATAGCTGTCGCAAGCGAAAGGCTGCAGACAGTCAAAGAGAAAAAAGTTTCCAATAAAGTTTACAGTTTTATAGCGATTTCTATGATATGATATGATATCAGGTAGCAAATAATTTAATAATCATTCATAGAAATTTTTACAAATTGTTTATAGAAATCAAAATGAATGAAACGCTTCACGAAAGAAGAATGTAGTGAAGCTATGAATTATGCGAAGGGCTTTCCCGAACTCCATTAAACTTTGCATACCTTTTGTAAGTATCGAATGCCTAAATATTTTGCTATCCGTCATTAACACTAACGAACAGTGGATTTGTATGCAAAGCATACCCTTTACGCGTTTGGTGCATACATATGTATAAAAGATCAAAAGTTTTATAGCATTAATATATAATGAAAATTGTGTGAGACCACGAAAATTGTGATGACCCTACAAACGTTTCATTAAAAATACAAAAACGAACCGCACGAACCGATAAAATCCATTCATTCATATTGCCATTTTTATTCATATTTCATTATGAACATATTGATACACACATAAATAGATATATATATATATTTATATATACAATGGCGAGCAAAACTGGACACATAATATTATGTATAACAAGAACTTTAAATTCATACAATTCCTGTAGTTATCACTATAGAGAAAAGAAATTATACGTAAAACATTAATCCTTACTGTCCTAGCAACTGTAAAGATACAACAAAATGCAATTTACGAATAAGTAAATAAGAACAAGCTACTCAAGCGTTTACTTTAACATATATATATTTATATATACATTCTAAAACCAAACTACAAGCTTAGAATTAGAACAGAATGATAACAACCGGGTGTCTCGTACATTAACAATTGTAGGTCCTTCAAAGTGCTTAAGGTTGCAACTACTTATTCCATTTGAGTCTGTCCCAAACTAGCCGTTACATCTCTACTTCATATAGAAGAGTTATTATTCAACATGCTCCCGGTCGCATTATCCGCCAGCCTGCGGCAACGATGAGCCCCGTAAAGTCTGCAATATTTTGGAATTCGTCTTTACTCCGTAATACTCTATGTTAAGATAATTGGAATACATTTATGCTTGAAACCTATATATCAAATCAAATCAGGTTCGCATAAGCACTCTGCTGTCTGCAAACTGTCAACTTTCATGTAAAATTTCCGTATATTCGTCGATTTTATATGGTATAGTAAATCCCGGAATGTTTTAGGTTTCGTCTTAAAGAATCCACATTTCTATGCAACAGCTTCCACTTTTTATTCGTTGAATTGCATATCAAGATCGTTTCTGCGCCCAGTCTATCCACTACTATTTTGTGCTACATCGGAATTTTCTAACAATTAGAAGTTCATTTATTTCACGCTTACCCGTGTTCATCGTAACAAAGACTTATCCGTATAAATAAGAAGTAAATGAAAATAATTTGATTATTGTGAATGAAACCTCTTATTAATTCAGCTAAAGCTTCTAAAACTACTTCAAACTAATCTAATTATAATAGCTTCTAATATTAATTGTATCCTACTGCATTGTCGTAAATGAATGGTTGGCGTAGATTCGGCGCCAGTGGAATGTAACTTTTTTTCTTTTTATAAGCTACAAGTGCTTAATAACTTGGTTACCTGTCATTAACACTGATGGAGTCATATGCCAAGCGTATCCTTTAGACATTGCTAACAGACATAGGACCATCCGCTTTGTGATTCCAAAAGTAAATGTAAATAAAACACCCGTGTGATTGAGGTTTTGATCAAATTTTTGGTAAATATATTGTTTGGACTTTGCCAATATTTGTGTGTGTGTGTGTGTGTGTGTGTGTGCGTGTGTGTGTGTGTGTGTGTACATTCATAGCTGTACAGCGTACAAAACTTTTTAAAACTTGTTCCGAAAACAATGAAACCACGGCTACATTGCGTGCATGTGGGATGAAGGCCATATTTGTTTAAATGACTTTGTAAAAAAAGTTTATTTTCCCCTTTGATTCCATCTGATGTTCTTAAAGCACTTTTACGTCAACAAAAATAACTTTTGGGTGTGGTTTGTGGCCTGAAAGTGTTAGTTTTGAACGTGTAAATTGCATTGTACTCTCCGTCTATGGAGAACGCTAGAGAAACATGATAACAGACTTTTTTGTGGCAAAAATTAAATGATTTCGATTTGGACGATATGTGCCTTCAACAAAATGATGCAACATGCCATACCTTTTGTGACGAAGTCAACTTATTGGGAGAAATTGTTGTTCTAAATTTTATCTTCTGGCAAAGTTTCTGAATATCGCTAATTTAACACGAAATTTGCCGCAACCGGCAGTTGAACGGGTTCCTGATTTCAAATATTCTGCATAAGGAAGTAAATATCTTCAGATGTTATGTATTGCTTTGTAATGATTTAATGCAGTGAATATATATGTCAAGTTTTTCTTTTCTAGGGCACGCCCAGTTAGCTGTTGGTATGTGTCGCATGCCTATTTTTAACGGAGCCCGTCAATTTGGCGGGTAACTTTTATGAATTACAAAAATAATGATCGATTAAAAATGTATTGTTAAAAAGTGGGCGTAAAAATTATGAAAAAATTGTCTGCGTTTTTCGCGGTTTCAATTTTTTCTCCATCGCGGGCGTGTATCGGAACGTTCGGGAATAGATATTTCTAATTGATCAAAGAATATTTGTGGTAAATTTCTGCTTCCTATCTTTAGTTTTGCTACAGTTGCGAATCACAAAATCTACTCGTCATATTGAGAAATTTTGGAAGAAATATGTGCAGACACCAGGTAAATAAACGCCGATAAATTAAAGAAAAGGAAAGTAAAAAGAAATTTAAGAGAACTTGGCAAAGTTCTTGTAACCCAATTATCTGCATTACAAATTCAAAAACTATTTCAAGAGTACCATAAAAATCATTTTTCTAATAAGAATATTCTTCTAATAAGAATATTATATTATATGACTTATGTTCTTTGTTTAGACTTTTACATTCTTGATAAACCCATTCACCTTTTGTCTGCTCTTATTGATAAAATGAAAATAAAGTGCATAAAAAGTTAATAAAATTATTATTTCCATATATATATCGAGTTACAATTAAGTTTTTCTCTCTGTAAGCTGCACATATACGCAAAATTAGTTTACCAAACTAGGCTTGTGTCAGTCGAGACATACTACAAATTTTTATATATTGTATTATGTGCAATAAATATATTTATATATCTACGTATTTTACAACAGGTAACAACTAACTATGTCTGCAACACATTCTGAAATATGAAATTGAGCTACGTGCCAGGGTACACACATCTTTGTACCTATACATATTTATGACTTCATCTACAAATAACATGTATCATACATGTGTCATTGTGACAGTTATATTGTCAAACGTTTGCTTTGTGTCATATATGCAACATATTGGTTGTATATATATATATATATATACATATGTATATATGTATATACATATACATATACACGGATATATGTTTATTCTTACATTGGTACCTATTTTCCAAATGTCTCTTCAGGTGTGTTCACTTCTGTCTAATATAAACTTTGTGTTTGTTCACATACATATAAAACTGTCTATGCTTGACATCAATATGACAACAATAAAATATTATATATATATATATATATATTTATTTAAGTATGTTGCTGTATCTAGATTACAAAGTCAACTCTTCGAACAGAATTGCATTTGGTTTCACCAACGCAGATGCAAATACAAAATCATTGAAAGGTTAATAATATTTGTTAAATTGTTACGTTACCCTTTGCAGATATGAATAAGGGTTTTCATACTTGATTAACAAATAATCAAACATTATTTAATTTCAATTTTGTTACATATTAAGAACAAATTTAACTTTGGTAGGCATAAATAAATTATGAAAATAATCACACTAACAAATTAATCATATGAGAAGGTTTGAATTTGAAATTTAAGTTTATTGTTAAAATGGCATATGTTAACTAGTCTTTGTCTACTTAAATGTTCAAATCCTTTCATACATACATAAGACCGTAGAGAAAATTGTGTCGATTTCAACAACGATATATTCCAAAAGTTTTAGTTGACGTAGATGGCGCGTGTATTTGATCTCTTTAGTTGATTAAAGTCTTCATTTCATCGATATCGACAGCGACCTACTGATGAACGAAAAACAAATCACGGATATCTCTAATTTAGTTTCCCACAATATTTCTGAGACCTTTCTTTTGTAGAGCATCACTTCCTTTCAGCAAAACTAGCGAAATTATTCAAACAAAAATTTTTTTCTTCCTTGTTGAATATAAAATTAAAGTGTGCGTATGTGTCTCAAGAGTCGCTATTGATAAGAGCATTACGAATTTAATTCCCTTTGGAAAATAATCCTGTTCTTTTTACTTTTTTCATTTGCCTTAATTGAACACACTGATTACTCTTTATTTCACACACACTAAACCGCTTTATTTTTCTATCATATGTGCTGGTAGTAGTACACTCTTAATAAGTGATAACAATCAAAATTGAATTGAATTTTTTCGATAAAAGTGTAAATTTCCAATAAACTCACACATATGAAAATTTAAAAGCCTACTGGACACGAACGTTTAATTATAAATATCACAACGGAGTACCAAGGGAAGTCGTCAATCAATCTAATTTTAAAACGTTAAAAGAGTTAAGTATTATAAAATAGTTTGCTTCCTGGAAATTGTATCTTTACATACATACATGTATGTGAATAACATAAAGTCTCCTATATTTTCATTTTAAGCTACTGGATGAGATTCTCCACGTTCGGCATTACAAAGTCAAAATAAGCAAATCAAAAATTCTCCACATTAGGAAAGCACGTTGTCTATACTACTTCTCATTATGAGTGTAATGCATTGTAAGTTGGTAACTCGGTGAAGACGAAGATAAAGACACAGTTAAAATAATAAACATTCGCTTTATCTCTATTTTGTTTGTTCTTTGTCTTGATCGCAAGTGTGCCAGCGACGTCACTTTGCTTATGTCAATGTAGATTAAAAACTAACCGATTCGAAACCAAGATTAACGGATCTCCAACCAACGCATTCGAAACCAAGATTAACACCTGGATCTTGGATAATAAACTACGTATCAATTCAATGAATACCAAGGCCATTGGTTCCTCAACCCAATGCCTTCAACTCATATACTCCGAGATCCAATAATTTTATTGATTTTCATGGCATGATTTTCATGACATGATTGTGTAATTCTCGATTGCAAATTTAAACTTGGCATCGGAAGTAATATTCTTTAACTTGTTGTGTCTTTCTACTCACATATACAAATGCGTTTCCCTTACAAATTTTAATTTGAGTTCTTTAATTGGAACATTGCTCATACCAACCATCGTACCACGTTGATCATGACAGAAACTGCAATGTCTTATTTTCTTAAAACCGACCAAAAGACGAAGAATTTCCAAACGAAACGGTGAGTGATATCGCAGATCAAATTAATCAACCAAGAGCGACATCTGTCGCTTTTAGTTTTGAAACTGTGCCAACAATCACCGATCGCAGTCTCGCCGCATCGGCAGCAGACGGTCGCGCTATAAGTAATTCCTTCCATCCACACAAGCAGCTGGTCCGGACTGCGATTAACATCTCCCTGTATAGCACGCATAAAAGGCGACGGTGATCCCAAAGGTGGCTGCCGTGGTGGCGCAGTATTAACAGTATAGTCGAAACCTGACACCAGAGCGAATTGAGCCATGTTTGCCCTCCGCCCTCTCTCCTCGAATACAATTTGCATTAATAGCTTAGGTGCTCATTTCACAGCTGTATTGTACAAAAGTGATCGTAAATCCTTTTAAAACCATCACATGCACTTCATTAAGGACGTAAATGTTTCTTAGTAAAGTTAGTGTTTTTTCTTTCGAAACATCATCATAAAAATTTGTCGCTGATTCATAGGTATTTTAAAGAAAAACTTGATCTTCAAATCGCCTCCCAATATAACACACTTTAAGTAATTGAAGAAAATATTGCGGAATATTTCTTCCAAATAAGTTAAGAAATTTTTTCTTAATTCGTTTAGAGAACGCGTCCGACTTATTAAACTAAATGTAGAAAAACTACAAGAAATGTCCGTAAACTGACTAAAACTAATATATGCGAAAGTATGCCTTGCGCCACAAAACTTACAAAAGCTGAATTTGCGATTGCATTTACAAGTTGAATTCAATGCCGTGACGAAGAGAGAATAAATAAACCACAGGTACCATCAAATGGTGGAACTATTATTTTTATACAGAATTGCATGTGCTCTTCCAAACATAGGTACGTAAATTTGTCGAATTTTACTACGTATGGGAAACAATAATTTCTGTTCGGACATCATGAAGTACATCGCATATGACACACAAAATTACGACCTACGGATATGACCCAGGAATAACTGACCTATCGTGCGAACATTATGCAAAATGTGAGCCATAAACGAAAAAACGGCTACAAAGTCATTCAAAAAGTAAGATCGTAGTGACAGTTTCTTTCGACTATCGCAGTTTTGTACATTATGAATTTCTTGCGCCAAGCCAATCCATTAATAAAAAATATTGGTTGAGTATTATGAAAGTGATGGGGTTGTTTTAAAGAAATAAGGAAATTGCATTTTAAAAACAAACTAAGATTATTTTGTGATCGTAGTAGTGCTATTCTGCATTGTTTTTTCATGTTGCGTGTCAACTATTGAATTTATTTCTGGCTGCCCGCTTTATCACTTGGATAGGCTTGAGTACGTTGCCAGTGGCATTACATGCGATTTTGTTTGTACTCCTCAACTCAGAGGTCCCGTCTCTTCCATCGTTTATGTTTTTTTTTTTAATTTTCTTTCAACGACTTCTCGAAATTTAGATCCTTAATCCACCTTTACCTTACTTTGCTCTATCTTCATCGCCCTCCTTCCCACCAGAACGACTATGGCTTTCAAAATCACGTAGGATCGATCGCTTTGATATTAATACAGCGTATAGCAACCTCTCTGGCCGAGTGACAATTTACAGTCCGCACAGCTGAATAGTAGAAAACATCACCACAAGTTTTGAAGTCCTTTAACGACTCCACTTATGCATTTAAAAGGAAACTTTTTCTGTCGATGTTGGCAGCTGGCGACTACTCCCCGAACACAAGTTTAAAGCACAGTAAAAACTTAAGTAATCTTTCTTTTATTTGCACCTTTTTGAATAACTTCTGTAACTAAGTAAATTGGCCTTTGCCGTTATAGTTACGAATAGATAAACAAAAAGAAAATTTTCTTGCTAACCTTTTATATATAGGCATCCTGTGAGTAGAGAACTTTATAGATATACCCAAGTCTTGCGAAATAAACTTTAAAGTATTCATCATTATGAACACTGCATGGCTTTTTTAACTATCCTGTCTCTTATACACATCTACAAGTCTTGCGAAATAAACTTTAAAGTATTCATCATTATGAACACTGCATGGCTTTTTTAACTATCCGTGTGGAAATATCTTTTTCTAATGAACAATTAGCAGCATTTTGTTATGCAGGATTTTTTTTAAGGCTACTTATAAAAAAAAAGAAAGCTAAAGACAGGACTTTTGTGTTTTTAACAATAAATTGAAAGCAAACTGAGCAGATCACCGTAGCCTTTAAAACTTGCATGAAATAAACAATTAGTTACTCTTTATATGTAATACTTAATGTAATGCTTAAGTACTTTTTGTTGCTGTTTAGTCATTAAAATTCCTTTATACTTATTTTTCAATTGTTTTTCCCTTTTTTTCAATTTTTTTCCTTGCAAAATACGAAATGTAAGCATCTTCCTGTTTATAGACGTTTGCTAACATTATTGTTCTTATTGACGTCGCTGTCGTTTCTGCTATTACTGTTATTGCTTAGAGTTTTCTTTATTTCTGTTTTTTTTTTTATTTATTTATATTTCTTTTTTTTTTCCGCCGCACTTATAACTGAAAACGAACGAGTATTACTATGGGATAAAATACATGTAAACATAAAAGTTTAACACTTAAAATGCATCTGTTAAGTACGGATAAAAATTCCCTTCGTTTCTACGCTAAGCTTTTCTTTTTTCCTTATTTTTATTTATTTATTTATTTATTTATTTTGCTTTTTTTTTCTTCATTTTATTCCTTTCATTTTTCTGCCTTTAACTTGCTTCTTTCGTTCTTCTCAAACTGGATGCTATTGTAAAGTATAATAAGGGAAAAAAAAAGGCAATAAAGTGAATGAAATGGAGAGAAGAAAAAGAGAAAGAAATACATGGAACATCTACACTGATTTGCTTTTTTTATTACATTATAATTCAATTTACAACATAAACTGTATACAGAATAATATGCATGCAACATGCAAATGCGACAAACAACATAACATCTTTGCATTAGTAAATGTTTGCAACTTACTGGCTCTTAACGTAGACTTTATTGTGCATTTTCTCCTCTCTAGCTTAACATTTTAATATTATTCATTATTATTTTATTTTATTTTATTTACTTATTTTTTTTTTTTTTTCGTTTCTCGTTTAGTTTAAAGTAATGTTATTAGTCGAACAATTTTAAAACTACAAAATTTAGAAATAGTTTAATTTCATTTGAAAGTAAATAGTTCTTCATCAGATTTAGACTCGGAAATATTTGTTTGTATTCATTAAATCGAAACTATTCTCAACTCTGTTTCATAAAGTTATAGTTATTTTATTACTGAATTCATTTGCAAGAACTTCATAAATATTTTTCTTCTGTTTTTTTTTTCTTTATTTATTCATTTATTTTTCAGCAGTGATAAATCTTTCTATTATCTAAAAATAACATTTTTTTCCATACCAAAGGCTACACTATATAAAAAAAAAAAAGGTCTTTTGGGGATTTGCCGATTGTTGTATTATGCCCAAGCAATCTGTGTCGAAAAGGATATCCTGGATATATATAGAGAAAAGTTTTTAAATCCTCTCCCTCGCAAATAATCTTAACTTTATTCACCATCTTTTTCCTTTCTAATATTTATAACTTCTATGTAAAATGCAGTTAGTTCTACACGTTATTGTATTTTGTGGCTTTGTATGTGGTAAATATTAACTCTCAAGTACAATTATTATTATGGTTGCTGCTGTTCTTTCTGTTACTTTGGTTGCTGATGTTGTATTATTGTTTGCAAAAGTACTTAAACAACCGTTGGTTTATTTATACCACACAAAGGAGAACATATTAAATTTGTTACCTTTTACGCCTTATATATGAATTTACTAAAGTATATATATTCTCGATTCCGTTTTGAATGACGAGAAAATAACAATTGCTTTGTAGAGTTCGATAAATGCAGATCGGATGACGATCCACTATCTTTTTTAAAAGATAGAAAATATCTTAAGGAAAGCATTTCATTAATTCGCAATTTAAATATTATCACTCAATACACAGTATCTCTTATGTTTATTCAAAGCAAAATTAAAGTAAACAACATGAAAGTAAGAAACTAAATAAAAGCTGTTCTCGCATAAATCTGGTAAAAATGAAAATTTGGACGTTCAAACACTTCGTAAGCTTTGCTGTTGAGACCTACGAATTTTATTTCTCAGAAGCGAATGCACTGATTTAATTGAGGTTTTGCACTCTTATTCTGGGTAGGTATTTCTTTATTTTACCAGGCATACAGGGATGTACCGAAAACGATGAACTTTTGCTTACAGCCCTAGAAAAATTCAAATTAAAATTTTTTTAAAACCTTCGAGCTTTACTCGCAGACATAGTGGATCGTTTTAAATTAAAACTTAAGCCATTAAGAGTTATTTTGTCATTTGTTACTCTTTTTTATTCAATTCGTTCGAAAAAAACCAGAAAAGTTTCGCTCTGACTCGCTCTGTACCTGAAAAGTGGTGAAACTTGCCCCTGGTAAAAAATCAAAAAAAAAGGTAATCATTTCTTAGGATGACAACGTTCTACTTGACATCTTTGTTAAATGTCATGCCGATATTTTCAGCGATTGATCAGATACGCTTCTTTGGATTCATCTAATTTCATTTCGGCCTTATCTTTTTAATCGACTGAAATCGTTGAACAAGGAATGGTTTTTCAGTATTCGGGAAAAACGATAAGCCAAACGGAAGGCCACCTAAGAAATATTTCAAAAAAACCGTTATGACGCCATCGCACGGGTGAATGATAGTGAGAGGCATTTAAGGGCCAAAAGCTTTTTTAATATCGATGGTGTTTATGCAAACAATATTTGCTTGACGGCAACAAGATCTATAATTATCAATCGATATACTAAGTTCTTGATTTTTTTGGCATGATTTTCATTGGTAACTGTCGATTAACGGCAAGTATGTCCATTGTCTTCAACGCATTGCTTACTGTTTCAACAAACTAAAACCTACGAGGAGTTTATAATTTTTCAAAATATAATTTAGAGATTTTTATATTCGACCTAAACGGAATGTTAACTTCATTATTACTAACACTTTGTTGTCTATAAATTCGAGTGGGGGTGGCTCGACTTGGCGTCTCGCCTTGTTAGTAAATTCTTTGTAATATTTTTACTTTCCGGTTTCAGCTTTAAAGCTGAGGCAAACCCACAAAATTTCTTTAAGAACTTTTCTATTGACAAAACAAGAAGAAGAACATCAAATATGCTTATGAAAGCATATGATGACGGCGATGATGACATACAAGTGCAGAAAGGAAAAAAATGAGACAGAAATTACTGGCTCCTTAATCAGAGGGCTGCTGGTAAAGAAGAGAAGGCGACAAACAAGAACAATACATACACAAATTTTACACTCCGATCAGGGGGGAATAGAAGAGCAAATGCTGTTTAAAGAAGTATAGGGGGAAAGGAAAAAGAAACAAAAAAAATTCAAAAACAACCACAAAAAACTGCTAACGAGCTATTGAAAATTTGCGTTTATTGTATTGGATGTTGTTATTCTATCTTGTTGCTGTTGCTGTTATTGTTATTGTTGGGAGTATGTTTTGTGCTATTGTGGGTATCTTATGGCAAGCAAGAAGATTTTCTATTGTAACAGTAAAAGAGTATTGCTTTATATATATGGATCGGAAAACTTGAGAAAAAGCAACAATTTTGCGTACAGGCTTTTTATAAACAACAAAACAGGAAAAATAAAGTTTTTCCTTTTCTTTTGATTGCTTTTTAAATTAAAATTAAAAATTTGTACTTTTTTTTTTCTGACAACTGCTGATTTTAGTCGGTTTCCTTTTTCTTTTTACGATTAAAGTTACTTTCTTTACATTCCATACAGAGGACAGCGTTAGTGTATTGCTATTGTTGTTGTTTCTTTATTATTAGCTTTAAGTGTTTCTTATATTTGCACTACTTCCTTTTGATGCACACACACACCCACACACAAACACACGCACATACAAACATACAAATGTGTACATGTTCGTATAGAATAACAGTAGCAACTCATTAACGCAATCAACACCAAAACGATGATGATGATGATTATAAGGGTTTTTTACTTCAATATATATTTGTTACTGCAAAAATAATTCACAAAAACGAAAAAAAAAAACAAGTGTCAGCAACAGTGGTAAGGCACTTCACATTTAAGCATTAAAGCAAGTACGTGCCAATAAAACTAAGTTTCTTCATTTTCTCCATCCTTTTTTTTTTTTTGGTTGATGTACATTCTGGTTAAAAAAAGAAAACGTGAAAAATGTTTAGAGTCATAAAATAAGAACTGATGATGATGACGAGGAAAATGAAAACACCACCCACATTAGCAGCCGAGACAGCAACACCTTTTTTTTCAGTTTAAATATTAACAAAGTTGGGTTAGCCAAAAAAACAGCAATAGCAACAGCAACAACAACAGCAACAACTGAAAGAAACCTTTTCATACAACGTAAGAGTACATGCTTGCACTTTAAGCGGAATGAACTAAATTCTTTGCTGTTGCTTTACACGTCGTACACTCTGTGGCAGTTAGGTAAACAACTGCTAAATAAAATTGCTTGTCATTTTCTTATAAATATAAATATGCTTCAATGAATATAAAAAAAATAAAAAAAAATACCATGCATATATACACACATATATGTATGTACGCCTTTCTATTTAGAGAAGAAAGACCAGCTAACAAGCCAAAAGCGAAAAGAAGCAGAAAAACTACGGGTACATAACGAATTCCGATTTAAAGTAATTTA
Organism: Glossina pallidipes; assembly: GCA_000688715.1. Lineage (NCBI taxonomy): Eukaryota > Metazoa > Arthropoda > Insecta > Diptera > Glossinidae > Glossina > Glossina pallidipes. The sequence continues at coordinate 528,239 of KK499894.1, forward strand.
TGAGCAAACTATAAGAAGAAGATGGGCAATAGCAAGAGTAATTGGTTTGAACAATGATCGCCATATAGTATATAAGAATGTCTTCAATAATTTCTAAGAGCTTTTCACTGGAAAATTTCTGATAAACCTTAACATCCGAATAGCATTTATGCCAGTATGCAAAGTACATAGACCTCTTAAGAACAACGTGACGCAGCCGTAGCCCTTCAAAAGCAATGCTTCTTTTCTACACCTACCGTGTCATAGCACCACTAGTCAGTCATTTTTTACCTAAATTAGCAAAGTAAAGACTTTCAGTATATATAATACAAAACTGGATACACTTTCAAACCCGATCAATAAACGAGAATTAGTTATTGAAACTTTTGAACATTATTTCTAAGCAAGATTTTCAGGTAGTTAATGCTCTCTGTCCTTTTGCTGAATTATCACAACACTAACATTTTTGCCATGACCTCCCCCACTCTTCTACCACCATTATAATAATGATTTGATTGGAGAAATTCTTAACCCACTTGTAACTACTCCGCAGACATAAGCCTGAAAGTTGGTGAATAAAATATAAACGCAAAAATAATAGAGTTTGCACTAAAAAAGATAAAAATATTAAATTGTGAATAAATGTAAACGGCTTAATATACCGAGCCTTCCGTAGGTACCATACATCCGGAAAGCCTTAAATATTATGACGATCTGAATTATGACATTTTACCAAAATTAACATACAAGCAGTCAACCACAGAAAAGTTAAAAAAAATAAAGAGAGCAAACATCTCTTCTTATTTAGGGATTCTTTATTAAACTTTAATAAAACAAGCTTTTCACAACCAACACTTTGCTACATACACTTTTTAAAAAAACGAAAACGGTTTTCTTTCAGAAACCTTAATAAAGTGCAACTGCATGTACGAAACTCCGAGTCTTTTTTCCACCAGTAACTCTATTCAAAGTCTTGCACACTGTACACATGTATATACTTCTATACTAAGATAGTAGCATCACCTATTCAGGATTAATCCCAAAAATATACATATGCCCGTGTATATGTACAACTGCAGTTGTGTGTTTATCTGTATAAACACTATTTGTGAGAATTTCGTGAAAAAAGAGCGTCACGACAACGACATATTAAAGCAGTATTATGTTGGCAACATATGAAAAGATTTACTAACGCAAAGTTAGTTCTCGTTCATGTCGTATTATCGCACATATTCAAACATATTCAATCTTTGACGTTCATCTTTACACATTTACAGACGTCTCACGGTTATGTAGTTGCAAAATTGACGTCCTTTTCATCCCGTTTTTTCCGTTAAGCGACAACGACGACATCATGCAGTTACAAAAGTCACCTCACCTCTTACTTCTAGTCTCTACCTCGCCGTCTCTACCATTGCTATAGTTGCTGAATGCTCTTCAGCCTTTATTCATATTTACTATTTTATTCATATTTTGTTGAGAGTAATAACGCAAAACGAGCTACATTTGCGGACAAGCTTAACGAAGTAAACATTTAATTTCAAATCAGCGTTTATCCATTTTTGTTTTTGATCAAATGCATATACAGAGTATAACCCTTATGTAAATTAATAAAAACAAAACTTAATAAGCGATATTTGTTATTCATAAAATATGGAATAATTAATAACAACAACTCATTTTGTAGCAGAAGGACGATGAATAATTATATTAAGCGCCTTTTTTACGTACAGGACTCCCAACAATATTTAATTACTTATTGGCGTGAAATGAGCGCAACATTTTTGTCTTTTTTGAAAGATGGGCTATGCTGATATGGGATTCGCGCTTTTGCTAATGGGATAAATCTTCGGCGATATCTGATTATAAAAATTTAAGCAAAACAAAAAACAGAAAACAAACATAAATAAAAACAAAACAATGTTATGAAAAATTCAAAAAAATGTTTATCGTATAGCTTACCATATAAATTTAGAGAAACATTGCAATACGCAAAGCATGTTTGAAAAAGTGATTGAGACATGATGCGTACGTAAGGGAAATTTTGGCGGTGATCCACCCTAAACATAGCAATGAATCTGTTAATTTTTAGGACATTTTACGATCTATTAAAAAATTCAGGCAATCATGCGTTATGTGTATTATTCTTTTCGTGTTTATACTGTGCATATGCCTAACAGATTTTGTGCTCATAAATAAAGGTTAGTTTGCTACACATGGGCACGGCACTCACTACGCTTTAATTATACTACTTATTTTATTGGCCATTTTTAGCAAAGACGCAACCCCCAAGAAATGTGAGCTACATTGATGGCCTAGCCTCACTTTGGTAATTACTTCAATCCTCATAAAATCCTGTGATTGTTGAACCAGGTTTGCCTATCAAATATAACAAGTAAGAAAATCAAGTTCAATCGGGACCGAATCTTTTATACCCATCGCCTTTACCCTAACAAAGAGAATAGAAATAAAAGAACAACATTTTTATGCCCATGAAGTGGGCGCACCTGATTTCTTCTTCTGTTTTCAAAAGATTGATGTTCCAATAAGAGTATTTCAATAAAGAAGTTTTTGTCGCATAGGCATGTGGATGCTGTACGCGTTTCCTTTGAAAAGTTTGGATTTATTCCAAATTCTTTTGCAAATTTGTAGGCGATATCTTCATTGTCGCGAGCGGGAGAATTTCATTACAAATACTACAAAGTTAGGCAAACAGACAAATGGACAGACAAACAGGCGAACATCCCAACTTTAAAACTGGCCAAGAATTTGTACATTTGGTGGGGTTTTTGAAGCTTGTTTCTGTGCGTTATAAAGGTATTGAAAAAGCAACTAAATTTTAATACACTGCAATGATTGATCTGCGTGGCCATTTTTTTCCAGTCCAGATGGCCAAATCGACTTAGAATTTGATGCTGATCAAGAATATATATACTTTCTGGGGTCTCTGAGGAAGCATCTGGGCATTGCAAACGTTTTGACAAAAGGAATATATCCTTCATCTTTTGGTAAAGGGTATAAAAATGGAACAATAACTCTCAACCCAGTCCAAATACTTAAGTTGTGGATTATAAAGCGTACATAAAAGTACAGCCAACAATCAGCCAATCAAAGCACCCACAGAAATTACAAAACGGAAGAGGAATAGGAGAATTGTAGGGAATGCGGAATTGTTCAACATGAAATAAACGGTGACACGAAAACATGTGATATATGCTATCCACGATTTGGTTTTTTCCCGTGCATATAAACTTCTATGTATACCATTGGCTTTTCCCGCGTATATAAACTGCTATGTATACCATTGCGCATATTCACTTAAAAACGCCGAATGCTTATGCAAGGAACCATTTTTCCATACAAACGATGAAAATGAAAGGGCAAACAGTTCAATGGCGGCTATTAAGAGCCCTAGCAATTTTGTTATCTTTTTTTTTTGTAAATCTTCTTGGCTTGTCTTATTATTTATTTGTCTATTTTACAGTTCACATATATTCTCCATCTCTCTCTCTCTCTCTCTCCCTTTCTTTCTTTATCTCTCCCTCTCTCTCTCCCACTTTCTCTCTATCTATCCATCCATCTTTCTGAAATACTCGGTTAGTACTGCTATCAAATCACATCCTCCTTTGTTAAAAACCACAGGCTTACATCAAATTTAATCTTTAATAAATAAAGTGTAGAGACAGCCAAATGTTTTTCCTTAGACAAAAATTGTTAAAGGCTAGGTATCTAGTATACACAATTTTATTTCCTAAATGAAGTTAATCGACTTGTCTTTCCTTTAGATTTGACATATTTTTTGGTTTTTCTTTTAGATTATGTCTCATTATCTATGAAAAGTTGATATTATCTTCATACTTTTGCAAGCTTAGGGATGGATATACACGTACAAGATAAAATCTTTTGTTTGCTTTTTTTTTTGCGATGGTGGAAAACCTTCCAGCCTTTTATAAAAAGAAGACTGTTCTTTAAAATTATCTGATTAAGCAAATGAACACATTTCATAATGCATATGATTTGCTTTGCAAACAAGAGCTCAGTTCATGTTCTTTCTTTCGGAAATTGTTTATTCAAAGATATACCAATTTTATCATTCTCTTCGTAACACACAATATTATTAATGAATGAACTTGACATGTTAAGATAAAATTCAAACACCATTTGGCAGTGGCCACCTGTTCATGTTGCCATTTGTTTATTTATGATTAGAAGTAGAAGGTTAAAGCATTTGTTTACAGTTATCTTTCCAGTTGATTTCACGGATTTAATTTTGCACGAAAATTTGTCTATCAACACGTCAGAGCCATTAAAAGCTGAGACGACCTACAAAAAATGCAAATTTCAAAATATTTCCGTCAATAACTATGCAAACTATAACAGGTACGGCTTTGGCATTTTGGCTAAGAACGCTTGCCAGAACTAAACAAATAATAATAGTTTCGCTCAAAGTTTTGTTTTTCTCCATTTTTCTTCCGATAGAAGTTTTCAATTATTGTCTCATATTTTCTTATTTCATTAATGAAAAAGTTCAAATTTACGGCATGAAGATACTTTCTTTTTTCTCTCTCTCTCCTTCTCTCCTTTATTCGTTCTGCTATCTAATACTCATTACATGAAAACTTAGACCTTCCTGTTATATTCGTACGACGATGACATTGCTAACATATGTTTATTAAATCTGCGTTGCATACGTATGCATAATGCTCCTATTACAAGTTCATTTTGTCGCTATTTGGCTCTGTACTACTTACTCGACTTAAGGATTTTGATTTTGCTCTTCTTTTCTTCTCCATTCGCTGTTCCTTTTTGTTTATTTCCTTACTTCTACCTAGACATCATTTATTATGCTTGTTTATAGTTGTTGTCGTTACTGTCGTTACTGTCGTTGCTACTGTTGCCTTCATTGTCTGTTGCATTTTTCTTCGAGTATTGTTTTTTTGTTTTTTCTTCTTCTTTTTTTGTGTTTTAATACAACGGATATCCTTGCATGTCAATTGCGTAAAACGGAAAAGGTTGGCTTTTGTTTTTTTTTTTTTAACTTACTGTTATTTTTTCATTGTTCCCAACAGCTGGAGGAGCGGGGTAGGAAATGTATTGTTTTGTATTCTATTTTTGTCTTCTTTCAAATTAAAAACAAAAAAAAAGATTGTATTTATATAAAAGTCACTTGTTTGCTGTTTGTTAATGTTACTGACATTGCTTTGTTGAGCAGCAACATTTAGCTTTAATTGAGTGTTTTGTAAATGATGGCTTTGAACACTTAGTCAGATTTTCTTCTTTTTTTTTTTTTGAAAAATCACTTTAAATGAGACAATAAACAAAGTATTCGAATGAAAAAGTGAAACAATTCTTTTTTTCAATTTTATAGAAATTAAATGATTTTCATCAATGCTGCAGTCAACCTTGAAATAGATATTAGCTGCTTCAAGTTTGCCGTTTGATAACCAATAATTTTGGTATACATTGGTATAAAGTTTTCATTTATAGTACAGACACAGTACTGGAGGATGGACAAACGCTTCAAACAAGTATAAATAATTCTAAAGGGGTTACTTGCCTTGTCGAGAGCTATTTTTGATCGAATTTTCATTTGGCTTTAGAAAGGACAAGATGTACGCGTAAACACTCTCTCTATTGACTTTACGACGGCCAGTACAGATATTGTTTAATTTTACAGCGCTCCTTGATACGTAGCTACGAACTATTATGTAAGCGGCTTCAGGCCACTTTAGCATTGCAGCTATGCATACTTATGCCATGTAAACCTTTTCGCTGTAGCTAAAGAAAGTAAATATTTTTGGATATTTTTAAGCAGAAACTAAATTGGGTAGATATAAAGGTTGGCAGAGCTTTGAATGAATGCAAAAAGTGAAGAACAAAAATGAAAAAATTCATATAGAATACCCACGCTTGTCAGCGATACGTTTTGGGTAAGAGATTAAAGTAAAAATTTCCAGTGAAGCCCAAAAAATCGGCTTACGTGGTCCAAATTATATAGAATCAATTTTTATTTTTTATTTTTTTTATTATTGGCCATATTTCATCACAAAATCTTAGGCTTCTCCCCCATATAACGTCTTGCTCTCGTTGAAAGGCTTACGTAGAAGAGGATTCAAAAAACTAGTCAATCGGAATCAAAATTGCTATTGATTTGTGGCAGTATATTCAAGTATTATTGCTTAACGATAACTGAGGACAAACTTTGCAAATTAGATTTTTTTCGTACCACGAATTCTCCCCAATGAGAAATGGTCGTAAAAAGGAATCCATCCAATACATTTTCAATAGGGTTCGTGCTTGGGTGAAAACAAATTGGATAAAAGAAAGTTCGTCAAAATGTTTGAAAAATAGCAAAGTGCTTATTGAACGCAAAATTGCATTGACAAGACATGTGGAACGATATGGTATTCAGACAACAACAAACAGTTGCGTTAAAAAGAATTTTCGGAATTGTGGAACAGATCACTATTTTCACGAAGAATGCGTCTAAGTATACTTCTTATTGACTATTCAAAAAGCATTTAAATTTGTGTTCGACGTCGTCAAAGGCACGACATTCCCGAGTCATCGCACAAGTCAATGCCTTCAGTCGAAGGGCATCATGTTATCAGTGAACCTGGAACGACTTTCCGTAATTTGTACATAGAAAGTTAAAAATGGAAAAAATATAAATGCAACAAATCAGTTTCAACAAACTCTGTGATTTCTAATATCCAGAAATTTACCTTACGTCACTAATGGACATGTAAATCCAAAAAGTTAAGTTTGCTTCGGCTATCTGGTGCTCCCATTAATGTATCCACCAGTTAGCATTTCCCTTGAATACTAAATTTATATATTTGATTCTATACTTAATTATTTAAAAAATAGTTTTTTTTTGTATTGAACCTGACCAACACACACTTTTGCTTTTTGCAATTTTTTCTCTCTCCCTATGATTTTATTTTTCTTAGCGTTTTCGCTATTTGAAGTTTGTTACTATCATTTATCATCTATTTCACATACGTTGCATAGGTAAGCACGCGGTTTGCGATATATGTGTTTTTGCTTGAGTGAGCGACGTACTGCTTTAAGCACGTTTTCGGCTCAATGTGTTGCTCATTTATAGGTTTTTTTACAATGACATTTGGGTCACGTTAGGTGTCAAATTTGATTGAATTTTCTCGTTTCTAGAAAACCAAAAACTACGTGCATAATCTGGTTAGATTTTCCAACTTTCATGCACGCACATACACACGTCATAGACACCACATTCGATATTCCAGAAATTTTTCCCACTTTGATCCCTACTGTACCTTATTGCGCTGCTTAATGTAGTAGCTTGCAATAAATCGATTGCTCGCAACAGGATGGTTGTGTAATAAATACGAAATTATAATTTCAGAAAAAGAAGCACTTGTGGTGAGGCGTACTAAGTTTGTGCGCGTATATGCAACTGCGAGTAGAATATGAGATAAACCTATCATTTTTATTCAATTTTTTTCTCTTTTGTCCGACGCTTGTCTGTTTCATGCCTGTCCTTGTCTTCTTGGGCTGTAGTTATCGATACATTTTGATAGAACATGGTACGGTGGCATTTTTTAGACCAGGGCTATTTGACTATTGAAAATGAATATTGCTTAGGGGATAAGAAAGGAGGGGGTAATTTTTATTGTTTAGTGATGAAAATAAGCATAAAACAGTATTGGATGGACAGGGCGTAAGGTATTTAACGGTCAGCCATGCTCATGGAAGCTTTTAACGTATTTTTGTTCATTTTTTTTGAGATGCTTATACAGTCATACAGTTTTCAAAAAGTATCTTTTTTTTATACATTTATCATCTGTTTTAACAAAACGTTATTATTTAAAGAATATACTTATGTTTTTAAATAAAAAGTAAATTTCCTTTTTTTAATGGAAATTCTTTATCTTATTCGAGATTCAAAGGCTTGTTGTCTTTGTGCTTTTACGGCGCATTCATAAAACTATCTCAGAAATCTGAAAACAACTTTGCACAATTGACTACAACGCATTCATATTAGACGGATTTGCTGATATACCCAGCCTCATATGACCGAAAGCAAATATAATCTTTTCTGTTTGCATGGAAAGCCGAGAAGTAAAGAAAATTAAGGATGAAATGTATATTCCCTTCGAAGCGAATCTGGTGTACCCGTCCTACCAAGCGTATACATAACATTTTCAAACAATTTTTTCTTACTTAAGGGCGTGTCTATTGACAGATTAGCAGTAATTTTACTTACAATTTCAAAAGAATTTTAATTATTATTTTCGCAAAACCGATTTGCCGGAGACGCCCAGTAAAATATTAGAAATATCCATTTATATACATATATACATCGTTTATTTAGTAGGTATGTGTAGGCACATGGCCCGTGATACCGTACATTAAAGACATACGTGCCAATTTTCAGTTTAATGCTGTAAAATTGTGTGCCTTTAAGAGTTCCAATAACAATCAATATACGGACTGTTCAAGAATATTTTCATGGATGAATGTTGCAAACGATATGGCTCATCTGTTATAACCGTATACTTTTGTGTTTTGTATATAAAATAACAGGAACAGTAGGCATAAAAGGTTTAAAAGCATCCTTACCAGAGAAAGAGAGAGGGAGAAAAGGAGAGAGAGAGAGAGAGAGAGAGAGAGAGAGAGCGAGACACAAACTGTGCAGGTAAAGAAAAAACACACGTATTCCTAATCCATATTTTTAGATTTCGGTATATTTGCAAGCACAAACAGACATGTCCTTTGCCAAGCAAATCCAAATCGTACGAAAATGCAGAAAGTAGAATATGTAAAAAAATATGTTTAATGAGAGAAGTAACGAATTTTCGTAACACATATGTTAAATCACACTAAACACGTGTGGATGAAGCAAGATTCCTAGAAAATTACACTGAACGCTTCTTATACCAATTGGTTTAGAATTATTTTCTGAATCCATTTAGGCTTCTCTGTTTGTCAATCAATTCGTCTCATGTTTCTTCATGTATTTTCGTGTTCAAGTTTTGAGATATTCTGACCCTTTTCCACTCACGCATGAACCCTGAGGAAAATGGTTTCTTTGCACTCCACCTCCTTGTATGGATTCTCACGAAATGTAAACCTTTGTATGGCAATAAAATTTTCAACTTATACTTCTTCGCGATGAAAGTACATGAACGATAATACGATCTTAGAAAATTAATGTTGCTAAATTCGTAACTAGTCTGATTATGCCCCCTATATGGGGGCTTCCATGAGGCGTTTGCCTTTACGTGCATTAGAGGTATAATTTTCGGTATTCATCCATGAGTCGTTTGCTTTTACGTGCATTAGAGGTATAATAATAAGATAGAGATAAAATAAATAAGGATTTGTAATAGGCGAGGTGAAGTAGGATACTAAATGCTTTTACTTTTTTCTTTAAATAAATTTTATTATTCGATCTTGTCGTGGAAGTAAGCTTTTAAGACGCCAATTAAAATTATTGACTTAAACTGCAAAGGGATTAGTGTTAAAAAAAAAATTACATATTTGTAGTCGAAGATTAATTTAACATTAAAAATTTATGGCAAAATAGAAATAAAAAATAAATAACTAACAACTCAATTGTCGCGGGCTTAAATCTCAAATGGGGGTAGAGTATACAATACAGACGAGCATATGATGTAAGTTATTCGACAGCCTTTAAATCCAGTGCAGGCTTATTTACAATATGTAAAGATAATGAATACATGAATGAATAAAATTGAGAAAAATATTAAAGTACATGAAAAGATTAACGTTTTAACATAAACCTAGCGTTCTAATGCCTAATGCCGTGAGAATTTCAACAGCAAAGAACAGACTTATTGTCGCTTCATTGTGAAGCTATCAAGGCAAATAAGATTTCAAAAGAAGGCTCTTTTTCTCAACAACAATTCAAGCCTGCAGATTGGAGAAATAGTAGCTTAACTAGAGAGTATACTAACAGACCAGTTGGTCATTTAAAAATCTATGGCAAAAGGTCGTAAGGCAACTTGTCGGGCATTGTAGGGTGAATCTAACTAGAAATGAAGCTACCTACAACTCAAAGTCCAATAGGCTTTATGAAATAATCGCTGTGGACTTTTTTATTCCAAAAAAATAGCTTACAAGAAACTTTCGCATTGGGCTACGCCAGCTTCAGCGAAGATATGGCATGAAACAGTTTCTGTTCTATCGAGTTGAGAACTCCGGGAAGTTCCATTGTTGGTGTGGTCACAGGGTTCTAAAATATTTTATGTGTTATATAAACCTTGCCTTTGTCAGAAGCAAGGACATGGAGACTAAGGTTCCAATTTCGACCATTGTACCTTTTTATAAATTTCTATGGGTCGCAATCCATTCATAGGAACACGATCCAACTTTTAGGAATTTTATTAAGTGGTTTTAAGTTTTTATCTACTTTGATATGAATCAATCAGATATATTTTCAGGCTCTAAGGGCTCAATGCAAAGTTCAACTTTCCATGTCGACTTGTGCAACCTTGAAAAGCTCGACAACCGAAAAAGGATGCAGAAAGGAGCCGGATAACAGTCTAAGCGTTATAAGATTGCTGAAAGATATCCTCCAGATAATAAATCTTTCCTCCCTTCGAATGTTTTTACAGTAATGAAATATGAAATTTTCACTTCAACTTACGTTGCAAAAAGGAATTTTATTCACTACTCAAATATTAAGACTATTATTATATTAATATTCTTATCGTTATAATCTCCATAATGTTCTGGTTTAGAGATGCATTCAATCGCCAATAAAACCGTTCACGTTTCTTTTCTTTTCAATTCATTTCATTAAACGATTATGATAAATTTTTAAGAGGTGATAATCCTTTTAAGTGCCAGCATCCTTGTTCCAATGCAATAGAATAATATAATTTCAATAATTGCCCTGAGAACTACATGAAGAGGTAGAAAAAAAAAAAAAACGTTTTTTTCTGTAACTGCAATAAATTTCTAAAGCTTAACAAAATGTTACAACAGAATTTTCGCATTGAATTCCTTAATAAATTAATAAAGTTTTTAAAACGTTTAAAACTTTTGTTTTCGAATAGCGAGGGGAAAAAACGGGAGCTCGCATTATTCATGTCATACGTAGAGAGGAAGAAAAATATTTTAATCAAATTAAAATATGAAAATAAATTTTTGTTATAAATCAACCATAACTGCAATAACAAAAACAAAATCCTTAGCCGACATATCAATTTAAATAAAGTAAAAACATAAACTTTAAAATCAGTTTTTTTTTTTCTGTTGTTTTTCATGTGTATTGAAAACATTTGCTTATCGATCAACATCGAGAAGAAGATATAAAAATGAGTCGTTTCGTTTGTAACGGCTGGACTATAAAACAAGATTTATTTATATTCGTACATATGGATGAAGACCTAAGATTTTCCTTAAAGGTCGACAAATCTACATAGGCCTTCGTTAATCAGACTTAATCAGACTTGATTTTAAAGTGCATATATATCGTTAATATTTTCATTTCCGTATGATTTCTAGTTACCCATTACCTAAACAAATAATTTTCAATCCTTTCTAAATATTTTCTAAAAAATTCTAATCATTTACATTTTATTTTTTTATCTCGTCAATCGTGCAATTATGTTCAACATACTTTATAGTGCATCTAGAAGTAAGCTTTTCTGACATGATAAATAACCTAAATTCTCTTAAAAGGCATAACTCGAATTGTTTATCTTTTTTTTTTTATATTCATTTTAATTTTCACAAACTTACCACTGCTCGGCAAGCTGCTACTGTTGGACTACGATAGATATCACTGGCGCCAGATAAACTTTGAAAGTATTTTTTAGTACCGTACACAGTATCCATTTTGATGCGTTGTATTGCAGTTTGTTTTTGGCAGTTCCGTTTTCGCTTTTTTTTTTTTTTTGTCTCTTTCTGATATTTAGTTAAATGTGCGGAAATGATAGCTACTTTGCTGATGAATGTTATTTAATGAAACTTTTTTCAGTTCATAAATATACACTAGAGAGGTAGAGTTGTGGGACCGCAGAACAATCAATTTTCTAGTTTTACCTTTTTATCAAGATATGTAACATTTTTGTTATCAACTTTTTTTATTTAGCACTTCACTGACAGCAACTTTCTTTTTATATAATAAAAAAATTTAATTAACTAAAAGCTTTAAAATATAAAATTAACTACTTTAGATTATCGTTAAAGAAGGTTTATTAAATGTTCACTCATTTTTCATGATTATTTAAAAAAAATTTATTAATTCTCTCCTTTGCAGATGTAAAAACAAAGCTGTAAAGAGAAATGCATAAAAAAAAAAAATTAATAAAAAATAATTATTTTACATATTTCTCTAAACCCAAATCTGGCAATCATGATGACTATCTTAAGAATGAGTAAAGAAATTGTATTCGGTTTGTGATGAATCTTTAATATCCACTACATAAAGCCAAAATACAAAGAATGTAATCCATATTAAATATTTAGTACACTACGGCACAGTATATGACCCACTGGAACCATTTTTAAACTTGCACATCACGCTCAAAAATATCCGATTTTTAAATTTCCTATAAATTGTATAAAGAAACGGGTTCCGTTCATAGCTGCTGATGCTTACGGTACAACTAGACGCACTTTTTGCAAAAACTTTGTAAAACCCTAACACACTTAAACAAATTCAAGTGCGGACAGACCGCGAGATCAATGAGAATCTCACAATGGTCATAAAGGCACATACTTTAACGCATCTCTGATAAACATTTTTAACGTCTGCAAAAGGAAGAGAAAATTTAATCTACCCTTATATTTTGGTGTCAGTTGTAGTAGCAATAGTCAGATAAATTTTAAAACTATATAGAAAAAATCTCACTTTTCATTGATTAAAAAACCTGTCTTATAATGCTACTCTTTTGGCTCTTCATTTATGCTTTATGTTTTTTTTTTTTTGTTTGTTTTGCATTTGCATTAAGAAAAACCTGTTTTTTCTAAGCAGTTATTGTACAAAACCATATAAAAAACGTTAACTGGAAAATTCTGCAGAAAATGAAATTAAATTAAAACTGGTCTTGATGTGACTGAAGAAAAACGTTTTCCCTAGCGAATACACATCTATGTAAACAGACACAAATTAATGACTACTTATAATGATAACATACACAAACACAAGCCAAATTTAAGCCTAACAATTCAGGAATTTTATGATCGATCATATTAGTTTGAATACATTAAACGTAACACAAATACAAATATTTCAAAAATATATTTGTTGGTGACATTACTTCGGGAGCGTTCCTTACGGCATATTACTTTCCTTGCGTCGAAAATGCGCACAAATTTTCATCTGAGTTACTGCTATTTTTCATATGATACTTAAGCGAGTTGGCTCTCCTGTAGCAGGCAGTAACCAAGTGGAGAACGGCATAGCTTCAACAGCTTATGTACCAGACTTTGCAGATCTTTCTGCTTGACATTTTCCTGCATTTTTCCTCCAAACGCTACCTGATGTTTTCTGCACCCGCCACGGTATCAGTATTTCGATATACTTGCCTGGTACGCTACGCAAGTGTCCTTAATCTTTCATCTTTCTTCAGTCTTTTCTGTCAACCCTCTCATTGCCTTCGATGCCAAAATAACCACGTACCCATGTTAGTTGTACTTCATCGTGTTTTCCGAACTCAAAGATATATGCAACGTCCTGAACTTAAACCCAAAACTGACGGATGTGAAAAAGAAAGATAATAATATCCCGTTTGGAATTCATATTCACATTCATTTATTAATGTGTGTATACTTATTTCTCCCAGGATGAAATTTGAATACTCATCTCAAATTTTACTGTCTATTTATAGCGAATTTTACATTGCTATCATTAACCAGCATTTTCTGTTCTTCTTCGATCCTCAATTACTTTGTTTCTTTAAGCCGATTTAGTCAGATTGGCTGGCTTCTTGCAAAGACTTTAAAATGTATTAACATTTCCGATCAATCTAAAATATTGACAGGACCTATCAATACCTAACAGTTCACCTCTTTATGGTAATTACAATTCTCAATGTCTACAAAGCTGACGTTTGGCATTAGTTCCAAAATTAGAATATATAAGATTGTAAAGACGGACTGAAACAAATAGAAAACTAAATCAACTTCTAAAATCAGTCCTAATATTTCCGACATATCTTAATAATTTATGACGCATACCAAGAGGCTTTGTTGACAGGTCCATATGCAGTAACAAAAAGATTCAGGTTTCCCTATTTACGGTTTGCATTGAGATTTTTGATTTGCTTAGGTGGCTACTAATTTTTAGATCAACGATAGTTGTTGCAATTTAATATATGTAAACTCAAGTATTAGAAGTTAAGAGATTTAAATCTACGTTTCCTAGATAAATATTAAGCTTCCAAAGGTTTACGCGCAGTCGGCCGGAGCCAACTTCTGGCTTTTTTAATGGTTTCTTTTTAAAACATTTCCAATCAAAATATTAGTAAAAGGCAAAATATTGTATTGCACAGATTTTAGGAAACAAAAAGCATTAAAAATTGTTTATTGAAAATTCAAATAATTATATGAAAAAATTTTTTTTCTACCCATCGCAGCAGGTATATTAGATTTCTACAAACGTTTGTAACGCATGGGAAATCTACATTTTTCATCACATAGGATTGATTACGACATATTTATCTCCCTGCTATAATTCCATTTCCAAAACATTGCCAACAAACTTGATAGCAAATATCTCCCTAACATTTTCCGGTCCATCCTATTCATTTCAGAAAGCAGTTCGATTGGTCCACACCAGCGCCTAAAATTAGTAAATTAAATATGAAAAAGAAGGAGTTTGTAAATACGGTTTTTTGGTCTGGACACCCAAATATTACCGATTTCATGTATGGACAAAGTCCGCAACACAATACAATTGGTAGTTGATGTATATTTGTATATATATAAACGATATAAGGATTAAATAGGTGTCCACTCTACCTTGCAATCACATGTCAACTAAAAGCCTATACGGTGAGTGTTGCAACTTTCGGCTAATGCCGAATGGAATTTTTTTGTTTTTTTGTTTTCCTTTTCCTTTCAGAGTATTGCTGTTCAATTTTAACAGCTATTTAATAAGTCGTTATTCTTTTTGTTTTCATTTTATCATAATATTGAAAATTTGCAAAATAAATTGCCCGAGTGTTTAATTACACTCAACTAAATTAAATACATTTTTTGTCTATTTTTATGGAAATTAGCTATAAATTATATCATAAAAATCAAATAATAAAAGAATTAATTATATATACGCACAATGACGATAAAAAAAAATAAAAAAAAATTAATAAATAAATAAATAAATAAAAGTCGAAATCAGTTTTAGTTAACCATTTTATTAAAATTTCGTATAGATAAACACAACAATCGATTTTTATCCGGTTGTCTGTTCGCAAGTATTCCATTTCATATATATATATATATATATACATATATATATACATATATATAAATATGCATATAAGTATTAATTAGCAAAACCTTGTTGACTTAACTATGCATTAATTAATAATAACGACATATTAAAAAAGTATAAAAGATACACAAGAAAATATGATTTTAATTTCTATTTTTTGTTTTTGTAAAATAATGTTTATTGTTTTGGTAAATGGCCGTAAAATTCCAATAAAGTAAAAGATAACATAAAAAATTTCAATATAGCAACCATCGCCATCTCAATTTTACAGTTGATTACCATAAGGCTAAAGACATTTATTCGGTTAAATCGCTTTAAAAAATTCTCACGGTGCTTTTACACCCGCAAACAACCCGTTTTGCTTAAAAATTAATCTTTTTAGTATAAAATCTAACTTTCTATTCAATTATCAGGCGCCTTCCGGCTTCGTTATCGTTCAGCTATCATAAAATTTACGCTTGTGTTGTGCTTGTCATAATTGTTGTCCTTTTGTATCACATCTCGCATTCTGAACCAAAAGAGACAACAAAACTCTTCAATGACAAATTTACGCTAAAACAGGGCTGTTAGCTTATGAAAATCACAAGCAGAAGCGCATAATTTCAATAAAACAATTAATATATTATTCTAAGTGTGCGTAGACCGTAAAAGAGGTGATCACAGATGCACCCAGGAGCAATTAAATGACTATTTAGCGTTTGTCGAAAAGCAAACAAAATGTTAAGAAAAATAAATGAAGTTCGGCAAAACCACATTAAATGAAAAATCTGTTGGACAAATTGCATTAGAAGTGCGCGGAAATGGTAAGAAGTAAGTATAAATGAATATATGGAAAAGCATTTATTTAAATTAATGTTAATTTTATTTTCAGTCCTTAAATCATAGCAAAAACCAACTGAGATGCAGAGTTCGCTTGCATTGATATTTTTTTATTTACTTGTTTTCAAGTTTTTTAAAGTGAAAATTTTAAAATATTTTTATCTTTTTACATGAAGCGCTTGAAAAGTTTTTATTATGAAATAAATATTTTATTTTATATACATTATTATTATTATTATTATTATTATTATTATAAATTTAGGCAGAGAATAAATTCTAAGACTAATGTCTTAAAGCACTAGCATCTAAGGCTTTCGGCTTTTATTTTTATTAATATTATTATTATTATTATTGTTATTATTATTATTATAAAAACTCTACCGCACATTACAACATGTTTATATAGTTCGTTCTAATTCTTTTTCCTTTTCTTTGGATGTCGCTTGGATTGCTGGTGGACACGGAATCCATAGAATCGTTATGTACGCTACATTTTCACAGTGATAATGTAAAAGTCTTCCCTTGAATAAGCATCTGAGAACGCCGAAGACGGAACGCCGAAGACGGAATTGATAGTTTCCTGATACTGAATGACTATCTTATCACCAAGCTAAGCTCTAACTAAGTTCAGAATTTAAGGAGTAGAATAGTTTTACATCGTCCGTATACGTCAATATATGGGCTGTCTTCATCATGGACAAAAGACCGTTAATGTATAGAATCAAAAGATAACTTATATAAATGGAAACTGAGAAAAATGAAAATTAAAAAGCATTTCTTGCGGACCATTTCGCTAGATATAAAGCGAACTCGTACGAGGGCTATTAAAAAATCAATGACCTGTGGTTTATCCGACCTGTATGTATATGTTTATCCGACCGAAATGTATATGACAGCCGTCTGTGAATAGCTGAAAAACAATTTAAATGATATGTTTATTCTACAAGCTTCGTAATGGTTGCCCTGCCTTGCTGAAGTGCTTGTTGTTACGGAGATATAGAGAAAGTTATAGTGAAAGCTATATATTGCATAATAATGCGCTTTCGAACAGTTTCAAGCTCAAATTCTAGCTAGCAACGTTTTCATAATGATCTGTTAAAGTTCTCTTATCGTTTCTACCGAGTGGAACAAGAAGGCTACGTCCCCAAAATAACGGAAAAATCATAATTTTCAAAGAGAAACTAAATATTTCCATGTAGCACTGAAGAGCTCATCAGCGCAAGATTTAAGAATATATACCCAAAGGCCATTAACACCTTATCTTAATCTTGCAGTCTTTCTTCTTTCGAAATGACGCAATTTAGAAACGAAATAATGTCGTCACTCAGAAGCGAAATTCTAAAGAACTTAAATTTATCTTCTATTCGGCCAACGAACGTATGAAATATTCTGCCTCTCTCACACACACAATATATGCAATAAATAATAAAAAAGTGGAAATTTTAAAATTAGTATAGCAATAGAATATAATTTTGCAAATTTACCCTATAAAAAAAGCACATCCATGAATACATTCGGAAGCAATCGTGCTACTAGCAATTTAAGAGCATGTGATAAATTCGGTTAATATTTTTCTTTTGTCTGTGAACGCAAAAATGTATAGTCAACACTCCTCATAACACACAAGGAAATTGTCTCTGTTCCATACTGACTTATTGTCCTGCGAAACCTGCGATATATTTTACGGAATACTTCGGTCAACAACTTTCTGGACGAGGTAAGAAAAAGAAGTAATTGCAAAATTCAACTTTATTTACCAACATTCATTCATTCAGTCAAGTGCAATCAACTCAACGCTTCTCTTCGAGTCCTTTATAGAACGATTTATCAAGACCGTTACAATACACTGCAAATTTGCGTATCATTTCTGCATTGGACATTAGTTTATTCCGTTAGAACACCTCCTTCTGCTTTGCAAACAGAAAATAGTTCAATTCATGCAATTTTGCTACCTATAGCCGTCGCCTTATTTTGCAATACATGCGTTCCACTGCGACATTTATGGTCGTACTCAGTTGGCACGCACTTATAGCGAAATGTTGATATCTTTTGTATGCAAGCTACTCTTGCTACCTCCCTTTTCAATTATGGAGAGCAATTTTCAAGATGTTTGCGATGTTTTAGTGCGTCTATTAAAAGTGAGGATAAACGGTGCGCCTATGACGTCGTCTAAAATGAGCAAACCATCGACAAATTCTTGTTTTCGATAGAGAAGAGTTGACATAACACTTTTCTTACTCATGCTAAGTTTGAACGATGTTTCCAGCAAAAAGAGCAGAACATGCGGACTTTTGCCTTGTTTTAAAAGTATCTAAAATAACATCAATAAAATACTGGTCCATAACAGGCGGCCAAAATGAAATGAAATATAGATAGTTATTGTTGCGAGAGCTGGGAATTTATCGCTAGCAGTATATGATGAATCTTTTTCTTGGAGACAACTTGTATATATCAACCCGGGAAATTGATTGATTAATCAATATGTCACATTTTTCTATAGAGCGAAGACTGTAAATGGTTTGCTAAATAGAAATAAGCTGACTAATCGAATTCCCTTTAGAACGATCTTTCAAATCTGGTCTTTTTGCCTGTTAGCTGATCGTACGCATTTTTGTAACTCCTTTTTACCAACATTTTCAATTAATATTTGTTACTAATGGTAATGTTTTCCAATTTAGTTTCTTAGGCTCTTTTCAGCTTGAGACCACTCAAGATGTGTTTATAGGAAGACAAAGTCCATTTTTCAATTTTCAATTTCATGTGTCACTGTTAAATAGTAACCAATTTGGTCTTTTCATCTTAGTTTTCTGTCTCTGCGGCTAATCAATCTCAGACGAGCAGACAACAAAACATGAGAAAGTCAATCAAGTATAATTTGATCAAAAAAATCTATAGACAATTCTTGAAAGCTGGAATTTGTGCTTTTTCAAGCTTTTATGCCTCACGCAAGAAAATTTGTAATAAAAACATAATACTTTTTATCATCATATCTGCTTAGATAGGAGCGACGATCTAGATAGTAAATCTCTAATCGACTTCGTAGTTGACCCAGAATGTGCTTTTAAATAATACATTTTGTGATGTTGAAAACGTGATAAGAACTTGAGGCATTTTAATGATAGAAAGCGCTAGAAACAAAGCAAAAATTCGTAGCTGATTATCATTGTCTTAGTCGATCGTGTAGGACTAAAGACGATGAAAACGTCAAATCATAAATAATCTGCTCAAGGTGGTGTCTAACAAACACCATCGAATAGAATTCGATTCTTTCCACCATTCCAACTCAAAATCTCAACTAATGTGACCGAACAAGCTGATATCGTTCTTGAGTGCAAAATAAAATTCAATGAAAAAGCTTCATATATATATTACTTCAAGCGGTCACGGGAATTATAGAAAAAACTAGGTCGAGCTTTGACTTGTTTGTATTATTGCAACCGATGAGATCTAATTTAACGATAACTTGTACATTTATTTTTCTCCAAAAACTTTCGTTACTTTTTGCATAAAAGATATCTTTTTGGTCGACCTCTATAATGCATATTTTCAGATACAAAAGTAGCGAAAAAAAAGAAAGAAATGGATTTTCTTTATTGCAAAAAAGTAAAAGTTTTATCTCTTTACCGATAGCTATATTTTCTTCATTGACCTACAATTAAAAATCTCAGCTTGATATAAAAATATTTTCCTTTAACACAAACAAAAGACCATTTCACTCTTATTTCAATCCGGTCTGGTTAGTGAAGGCGTTAAGAGCAGTTTGTTTTGTTTTTAACGAAATTGCAAAGAAAAAAATAAATAAATAAAAGAAAACAAGTGAATAAATAAATATACAGAAAAATTTTGTATATTTCCTTTTAACCAAAGATCGTGACGTTGACCGCATTTTTTTTTTTTTTAAACAAGCAAGAAAAAAACCAACAAATCGTATTCTAAGTAAAATTAAGACCGGAAATTTTTACTCAATTTCTTTAATACGCAAATACACAAAATGCGGAAAGTAGAGCAACAACAATAATAATAATAATAATAATAATGTTTATTTAACTTCGAAGAATCCAACAAGAGAAAATTCACTTTCTGTGGTTAAAATGAATATAGTCGACATAAAAGAAAAGAGTTTGACGCTTTTGAAATTTATTTTAAAGTGAATGACAGTTTAACAATAGAATGACTTGACAGGATATTTAATTTGATATATATTGAATTCTATGTTCAAATGTATATATAAAATTTTTTGTCTTCCTTCTTTATTCTCTACATTTTATTGGTGATGTTAAGCCGTACAAGAACAACATAAGCAGTTTGCAATCAACC
This sequence comes from Glossina pallidipes, assembly GCA_000688715.1. Lineage (NCBI taxonomy): Eukaryota > Metazoa > Arthropoda > Insecta > Diptera > Glossinidae > Glossina > Glossina pallidipes. Next base: position 548,805 of record KK499894.1, read on the forward strand.
ATATAGAAAATTAATTGATTTCCATTTGGTTTCGATTGCATTCGATATCATATCAATAGACTTTTATAGAAAGCAAAATTCCTCTGGCAAATAATGAAAAATTGTGCATCGAGCTAAAAAAAAATAGAGTAAAAAATGAAATAACTATGAATTTGACAAATTATTTGAATTTAAAATTTTGCGAAAAAAAAAAAACATTAATTTTGCACTCAACAAGCGCTCACATTTACAGGCATTATATGACTTGGCACATAAGGGCTATGTAGTAATCTGTCACTACATTCTAACTACTTTGGAAAGCATCTAACCATACACTTGAGAGTCAAAAGTTTTTTCACAGTTTCTTATTTATTTATTTATTTTCTTTTTTTTTTTTTGGAAACCCTTCAGGTGATAATCAATAATAAAATTGGTGAAAAAGGAGAAAAACTTTTCTTTTTTATAAGCGACTTTTTCTTTCTTGCAGCTAAACAATAAAACTTTATATCTTATGATAAGGAATTACTTGCGAAAAATAACCGTCGCATATAAAGCTTATACCTGACGCAATTTCACGTTTGCTCAAAATTGATTGCATAACGTGTGCTGTGAGTGCGCGGTTGCGAGACTGTTTAACGGCAAAATTGATGAAGTTGATGTAATGTCATGTCTTCTGCCAGATGAAGGATGCCGCCGAGACCATACGTTCATATATGCATGCCGAGAGTACGAAGCAAAGACGTCTAACTATCTCTTATAACGTTATAACAAACTAATCTGACAATTTAGTAAAAAAATACACCGCGACACAGTGCATAACTTACGATATATTAACACATTTATAGCAACCAACAAGTTTCGCAATAGAGGATTAACCTATAGTTGAGGACTAAATAAAAGTACCGAAATTAAATAAGAGATAAAATTGAGTTTAACCAGCTAATCACCCATATCGACATTATGGGTAAGTAATTCAGCCATTGGTGTCGGCTAAAAACAAATCCTTAAACACACAATCATTTCTTAACGCGGTTTAAGCTTGTGTGTTTGTGTGTCTATCCATCTATCTCTCTACCCGCCCGTCTGTCTGCCTTTCCATCTGATGTCTCTTCACCGATTTTCGTTTTCAACCTACATGTCACAAATTGTTTAGATACACTTCACTGATATTCCGACGTATTTCGGTCCAAGAACGAACCCAATAGAAAATGGATTGGATCGAGCCAGTTTTACGCTCACTTCTCATGTAACTCCTTCATTTGAAAAAATCATTGCGTGAAAAAAAAAATGGCACTTTCAATGTCTCCCCAAAAATCGGTAAGTAAATGTACTTTCAATCCACCTTTTTTGTCGCAAGAAGGTAAGCCTTTATAATAAATCAAATTTGAATACTTTCCGGTGAAAATTTCTCCATAATAGTAATTTGACATAAAAATCAAATATACTAAATTTGAACCACGCGGGTGTGTTTTCTGGACCCCATATTTTACATAAATTTTCATGGCTGCAATTGTAAATTTTTAGTACTCAGTGACAAATATTAAATATTATTAACAAAATATAAGATGTTGTCCCGCGTTGGTTGGTGTTTTGGACACAATCCTATAAATTAAGAAGTCTTCTCGATTTGAATATTAGTCTTCGGTTTATTCATAAAAGATAGGGTTTAGATCCAATCATTTTATCAATCACAGAACAGATTAGGTATTCGCAGAATTGTATAAACTACGAAATTTTAATGATCAGAACGTTAACACTTGGTTTGTTCAGAAAACATATTCTTTCAAACAATAACGTGTCCTCTTCGCACGCCGACTTTGTCCTCTTTTCTTATTCAGCCATTATTTTTTCTCCTTTTGTTTACCCAAAACGTGTCAGCGTGATGGAGATGCCAACCTATACTTGTTTTTTAGTCCTTAGTATAGTTAGACCGGTAGTAGCAACTTATCTTGTTAAGGTGGTGACTTATACAAGGAAGGTATAATTTTTGGTGTATTTTCACAAAAATGAGTTAAGAATTTTATAAGACCAGAATATGTAGTGTCGGACCTGTCACACTATAACATTTTTGCTTATTTGATTTTCAATTCTGTCCACACATTTTTGGCTTTTTCAGGAACACTTTGGTTTCGAGGCAGAAAAAATTCACTATTCTTCTTTCTTTTTACAGAACTTCAATATGTATACCCTATATGTATACCCTATATTTTTAAAAAGCATATCAAATTTTGATTCGACCTTGTTTACATGTCTGTTGGCCACCATGTATTCACATACCTGTAGTAAACACCCCTAGTCACGAAAACGAAGCTATCTGCCTTCATTTAAGAGTTATTATCGTATACACATTCATAAACTTTAATAAGCTTTACTAAGCATTATGTGAAAAAAGTAGATTTTCTATCATAGACAGAAAAAAGCAAATAATTCAAATTTTTTTGCAAACTTCCTCTTCTGAATAGCAAGCTGCATAGAATTCTTGTGGAAGGTATTTCCACAATGCGCAACCATACCGAATATCAAAAATATAAACAGATAAATTAAAGACGAGTAAAAAGACAATAGTTGGGCAAGATCCCCTACACCACTTCGCTTAGTACGGTTATTCACTCGTTTTTGTGCTAACACACAAAAGTTACAGACCATCTTCATGCAAAGGCGTGCTTTTCATGAAATCCCGCATATAGCAGGATGTTCGAAACATCACATGGCGTGATCCAAATTTAGCAAACTTAATTAAGCTGCTAACAATTTTATTATTTTTCAGTTTTGCATCATAACATATTAGAAATTGGACTTTCTTTTGATTGCTTTTCATAAAAACTCCTGTATATGTTACGTCATGTCTAAAAAATAGACCTATGAATCCAAATTCGCTACTCTTAATTTTGTTGTTGTTTTTTTGTTTTAATATTAAGAATTAAGCCTTTTTTTGAACGGCTCACTAGTCATGAGAAATCTTACAAAGAATGGGGTCCAAAAAATCCTGCCATGTGGTTTAAATTTGGTTTGAAACTCAAACCGCCATTATTTTATGAACTGCGGCTCTACGTAACTGGCGCTACGATCTCATTATTTGACAATCTATCGTGATGTCGCACGGTTTCAAAATATCGATTAGGTGTTTTTTTTAATTTGCTTTTTGCTTTTATTTTTTATTCTTTTATGGTTAATAAGAGTTAACAAGAGTTAACTAAATAAATTGACAGTAATTTTTGTATCCTACTCCGTTTGTAGTACCGAACCATATTAATTTTATATAAACGTAGGTAATACCCGGAAGGACTTGAAATAGACGCGCCTTTTATTATTATGCCGATCGACTCAAAATCATTTTCTGAATCGGCTTAAGCTTCTCTGTCTGTCTTCCCGGCTAATGTCTGTACATGTACTCTTGTGTTCAACCTACCGGACGTAATTATAGATATATTTCGAACAAATTTGGTATATGGGCGTGTTTTGGCCCAGGGAACGTACGCTATTGGTTTGGATTGGACCACTTTTTCGACCTCTTCGCCTACTACGTCTTATTTTGAAAACTCGATATAGGAGTAACTGTAGGTTGGTGTAGGGTATTTAATGTGCGACCGTGACCCACTACAATGCATTTATTTGTCTAAATAGATTTTTAATTTTTTCATTTCTACGTAATGTTGAATTCCATAGTTTAACTTACTTTTCCATTTATATATATGTTTGGAACATGTTTTACGCTATCGTAAAACTTAACACCTTAAGACTTAATTTCGACACAACACATTTATATAATGTCTAAACTTAAATTACATTATTCTATATTAAATTTTAGTTTAAACAAATAAATAAAAAAGTTTCGTATGACACGGCCGACGTCTGCATATGCAAATATTTAAAAAAAAAATAGTTAAAAGTTAATTATATGCTATGTTGTGCGTGTGAATAATTTTCACTATTTCATTTTTCTTTCATATATTTTTCGAGAAATAATGTGATCTTTGGTAAAGGTTGTCCACTTTTGTTTGCTCCGTTGCATAAGTCAAATAAAATCGCAACCAAAAACGTATTAAAAAACTTTATCAACATATTTGGAGGAATCAATTAAAAGTCAAGCGTTGCAATATGCATAGTTTTTCATAAAATAATTTACTAAATTAAGAAGTTAGTTAATTAACTTACGCTAAATTGTAATGAAAATATTCTGACGTTTTGTAATACGCAAACTTTTTCAAATAGAAATTTCTTTCATAAACATTACGGTGACCTCAATTAATGCCGCTGCAGTTGACAATTTTTCAACTTTTTCTCTTTCTTCTACCTTTTTATTGTATGCCTTTTTTGTGTTTTGTTTCTTCATAAAAAAAACCAAAACTATTTTTATGGGTTGCTTGTCAAAATCATAAACAATTGCCTGTCTGCGACTCCACCTTTCCCTGCATGTTTGCCTTTTTTACCTATGCATGTAAATTTATATAACGGTTTTAAACAACCTCAAATGTCATCGTAGTGCTAGTACCCGTTAAACTCGAACGGGCAATAGTAACAACAGCTTTGTGGTTAGTTAGACAGATAATTTTCTTTACTTTTTTTGTTTCTTTTCTCTCAGCTGCAATAATTTGCCTTTAGACAGAGCAACAATTGTGCAAAGCGTAAAAGCAAACCCTTCAAAGATGTGCCAGTGTGTAATTAGGTTTGTATGTGAAATTTTTTAAAGTCCAAATTAAAAAGCAAAGAAATATCTTATATTCCACTAGGATAGCGTCTTTCGACAACCGGTACTTATTCGTTGCATTCATCGTAAGGCACATGTTAGAGTGCAATGCTCACAAATATTCATCAAAGGGTGTGTATATAAGACAGAGGTAGAAACAGCTTTTCGTCTTTCAAGGTACGTTTCCCAAAGGCATTTGCATGTTTATATTTGTTTGTGTGTTTACAAAAAGGTACCCAGTTCTTTTCGTGAAAATTTCATCATTTTTCATTGAGGCTTGGCTACGTTTAAAAAGAAGCCTTAATAAGGCTGCTAATCATTTCACTTGGATTGCCGAATCAATTTATGTATGTTGTCCTCCCTGCCCGTCTGACGGTCGGCCTGTATTTGACTATATCCACCTTGCACTAAGCAATGTGATTTCAAATTTACTTACACAAGAACAAGCCTGACCTTAAATATTTTCTTTTTTCATTCATCAAGTAACTTAGTTGGCCGCTCGAGACAATATTTGTAGTGGTGCTTTTCGTGGCTCTAGGTTTATAGGATTTTTTTACGTATTCTGACAGTTTACGGGCTTTATTCAATGAAAGTTTCGTAGTCTGCCTAAAACTTATTACGGAATATCAGATCAGTTTGTGACATATCATAGTTATATAAATAACTTAAGGCCTGTGACCGACGACCGATCGCACTCTCAACTATTTAAATAAATTTTTGCAAGCCTGAACGCTCGAATGGAACGCATCAACCAGCAGATAGGTCGAGAAAGAAAATGGTCTCAGAAGCTCAAGCTGTTTACAAGCATATAATAATTTACCTAATATGGCTTCTAATGTATAATTTTTGGTGTTCTGGATATACATATAGTTCCTCATAAATTTTTATATACATGTGCACGTATACGAGGAATAAATTCCGAATGTTCTGAAAAATGATATTGATTCGAACAATTTATTATGCTAATGTAGTGTCTCCGCGTCCATCTATTGAGAATCGCTCACCCAAATAGTATACATGTTGTGATGTTTGCGACTTTTATCTTTAGTAAACTCTATTTTACCATAAAGTAAAAGAAAACCAACCAAATAGTCACGAAAATTTAATAATGTTAGAAATTGTGCACATCATTATTATAAAAAAAAAAAATAAATAAATAAATTATTGCATCTAAACTGAATTACAAAAAATTCGAGGTGAACAAGTGCATTCTAATTGTTGTACATATCGTAAATTGTTCTTGTTATAAATAATTTATGGTTTTACATATATAAAGCGTAGTATGTATTTAATCTTTGATCACATTAGCTTTTAGCCTCTTTTAAGCACTGGATAGGAAAAAGATACCTCACCTTTTGTATTTAGACAAAAAGATGGGCCACACATGGCTAGCTGACTTCACACTAGTCCTCATTTGTGCATATAATTGTAACCCATATTCAAGTGCATTAACCGTAAATAAGCATTTCATCTAAGAATCTTCATCGCAAAAAATGTCTTGTAACTCTAGTTGCTCGATTACAAATCTACGTCAAATCTTTTTTGCTTATTTTCATTAACTGCCTTATACTTAGTTGATCATGAATTTAGATTACTTTACACTAAACAGTAGGGTAATATCTTTAACTCTAAAAATTAAGCCATAATAGTAAGTAAAAGTATAGGTCGCATGTCAATGGAACGAATGGTGTCGTCGCTTGTAGTACAAAGACTAATTAAGTTTGTGTGGTTATATGCAACGCCCAGAAGGACTTGAGTTAAATCTACTTTTTATTATACCTTATATTTTTACATTTAAAATGACTTTCAGAAGCGATCTAAGCTTATCTGCCCTTTTCTTCTTTTTTTGCATCTAGTTTTCTTGTATTCAAACTACAGGTCACAATTTTTAACATTTGTTCAGATATTTTTAAATTTGGTACACCGATACGCTTTGCCCCAAAGATGGACGTTATTGAAAATGGTTCGGGTTGGACCACTTTTCCGACCGTTTCCCATATAACACTTTATTTTGAAAAGTCCCTATATGAATAACTGTATTAAGCGCGGTGGCGTAGGATATTCAATTGTGGTTCGTATCCTACTATAGTGTTTTTAATATATAACAGGATATGTTATTTCTAGACAAATTAGGACAATTATTACCGTTCACTTTAGTAAAATCTCGGTTTTATGACCACCGACGTAGCGATGTAACAATAACGCGTGAAAATTGACAGACTTCTATGTGCAATCTATTTGCAATCGATATAAAAATATGTATAGCAACCTGTAGTTTCTCTTTGAATTTTTTAAGATTTTGAGAAACCGGCATCAAATCCAGTATCTTTAGGTATTTGGAATCGCTTTGTGGTTATTAAGAATGCAATGCCGATAGTAATATCACAAGTTGTTTAAAAAGTTAATATCTAGAATGCTTGCTTTCATCAATTTGTATATAATATCTTAAGTAGTAACACCATATATATAGTCTGCCTCTTTATTTTCCATTTTTTAGAATCTTTTTTATTTTACTCTTCGAATATGCATCAAGGCGTCGAATGGCGAATGGGTTAACTGAAAATGGTAAAGAACTACACTAAATGGAAACTGAACCGAAATGTTTAAAGACAGTAGCTATTAATTGTATAAATAGTTCTCGCTTTAAGAGAACTTTTTCATATTTCCATTATTTAGATCAAACCGAATTTGTGGTTTTTTATACTAACACGAAATGAGTGTTGAAATGAGTGGTTTTTTATACTAACACGAAATGAGTTTTTTTTATAAAAAACAGCTAAATAAAAACTAATATTCTTTTATTTAATTTACTACTAATGAACTTTAATATCACAACTCGAAAATGCTATCAAAAGTTTTAGTATTATAAGTGAAATAATGCATTTCTTAACCTATTTCCCTTCCAGAACTGCGTACAAAAACTGAGAGCACGTCGACCTATATTTCTATGTGTTTTATGACCGTAAAGATATCAGCACTAAACGAAACAAGTAAGAAAATTATATTCGGACATGATCGAATCTTTTATACCCCCCGCCGACTAAACAAAAGGAAACGAACTAAATTTTCATTTGGTTGACGCGTCTGATGTTATTTATATTTTCAATAGTAACAAGCAAACAAATATGGAAAGCAAATGTGTTCGCAGTTTTTGACGTTTTAAACGTGTTCTTTATGCGGCTTAGGCAATTTTCAAATGTTTTCGCAAATTTGTAGCCGATATCTCCATTTTTACGAACGAGAGAATTCTTAGCATATATACTTACATAATTGGGCAGCGTGACAGACGGACCGACGAGCAGACAAACATACTCAGGTGCATTCCAAATTTGAAACGGCCAAAAATTTACATGTTTTGTGGGTTTTTGAAGTTTGCTTCTGCGAGTTATTAAAAGAAAATTAAATTAGTATTGGGTAGGTGTGTTCTTTTTTACTGTTTTTGCACAGACACACCAGCATCGCTCATAAATATATTTCCAAATTTTTGTAGATTTATATGGTGCAGTGTTATGAGTTAAGAGTAGTGAACCAAATTCTTTTTGAAAAATAGAGATGTTCTCAATTTGCGTGGCGTTGTAGGCGTGTCCTCCATCAGAATTTAGCCCCTTTACGTGCAAGGACTTCCAATGTTTCTGCCAAACCTGAAGTCAATAGCTTCATCTGCAGAATGCTTACAGTAGACATTATACAAACGGGCAGACGGACAGACGGACAGATTAACATAGTTAAATTGATTCAGAATTTGATGCTAATCAAGAATGTATATACTTTGTAAGCTCTCTGAAGTTTCTCTCCTGACGTTGCAAACGTTTTGACAAGACGAATGTACCTTCCAACCTTCGGTGATGTTTATAAAAATATAACATCCTTTTGCTTTGCTTTTCTAAAAATTACATAGCACACAAATATTTTTTTTTTTTTTTTTGCTTTAATGATGAACAAAAGAAACCATCAGTATATTTATTTAAATATTTAGAGAATTGATTCATTTTTAAATATCTTTCGGTTCTTTGATCATTTTTTTGCATTTTTCCAAAATAAATTATCATCATTTTCTAACCATTGCTTAAGCAAGGCCAATAATTGCTTAAGTTAGTAAATTTCTGCGCGTAGCTGCATAAATTCTAAAATTTATAGTAAAAGTAAATTGTATTCTTATGAAACCTATAGCAATGAAAAATTTCTCTTTTTAACATTTAACTTCAAATTAATTTTATGCGATATAAAATGTTTTTGGCATGACATACTTTCCGTCCATTCTCGATTTCCTTCTTTGGCTTTGTGCGGATATCAAATTAACAAATTAGCCATCATTTGCCAACATGAAAAGGTGACAGTGAAGACACATGCATACGCATACCTCATGGAATTAACAATTATCGAATACTTAAACATGGGCTATAAAAGACATAAACAATACAACAGAACTCATCACCGTTAATGAAGTTTAATAGCCTAAAGAAACAATAGCATTAGCAAAATGATTAAAGCGTAATAAAAAATCCAAACATAACGTAGTGGCCGAAAATATCATACATATGAATTAGGCTTTCGATAGTCGAAGAGAAATCTTCCACCTAATAACACTTACTTAAAATTTGTCCTCAAAAAGTGATTTCGTCATGCTTTCTTAAAATGATTTTAACTTTCACGTATATTCAAGATAAGGCGCAATTAGTTTTACTTCGTATTAAAGTCTTCTTATACTATAATGTATTCAGCAGAATCTCTCGTAATAGACCCGATGATCTTCGAAGGAAGGTCGTGCGAATGATCTTTTGTATTTGTTGAACAAAAGTTGTATTTGTACTATTATCAGAAAATTCCTTATATTTTTTTCGGTCTCTGTAGCAGTCTCTGTACTGCGAGCAGATGCGTTCAATTCATCAATAAATCTTATCTTATAAAACAATTGGATGCAAAAAAAAACTTGTATATTTTTTTGCTTTACTTTATTTAAGGTTTGTTAAAAAACAAAAACATGTACAGAACTATATATCACCTGTGTTATCTCGGCGGTTTGTAAACAATATAATCCTTTTAAGCGTTGAGTTGTTACCACAAAACGCCATTTGCACAAAACATTATTATTTTCCCTTAAACCGGAAGAAAGTCCTGCTGAAAGCCAATTCAAACAAATGGGTTCGAAAAACAACCGGGACTGCAAGCCCTACATAAAAGTATATGTCAACTGGTTCCTATATTTTAACTACAGTAAGTTTGACTACCGACGCCCCTTAAGACTCTTTAAGACTGAAGGCTTGAAGATCTTACTTGATGGAGAACCAAAGCTTTCGAAACGTTTTATATTCAATGAGAAGAAAAGAAGTAATTGAATGCGGGAAACGTTAAAAGAAAGGAAAGATATCTCACGTTTAAATAGCTCCTCCGAAATTAATCATGTTGTGACTGATGTTGAAAAATGAATAGATATTGACAACGTAAATCAATTCAAACTTGGCCTACTCACAACAGTAACGTGGAAATTATACGTCTTTGGATTCATAAAAAATATCTCACGTTTTGCATTCCCTAAGAGCGGACTTCAATACGCTTTTGAAACGGAACATAACTATCGCTAATATTACTGGCAGGGTTCGATAACTGAGAGCATTTTTAGGTTTTGATAAGTAATGTTTTGATCTTGAAGACGTTCCCCGCTTTGATCCCTTTGATGAAAAACCTCAAAATTGACTAATCAACTATCATATCCACAAAAAGCGCCAAATATTTCGCGTTTGAAATTCACTCGATTTATTTGGAGCAATTCTTGGAGCTTGTCTCAAAATGTCATTATTAACTGGCCATATTGAGCTTTTTGAAACAACGTAACCTCTCCTAATGCCTTCATCATCTGCTAAAAGATGAAAAATATTTGTTTAAATAAATTGTATTCGTACTACTAAGTTATAATTCACTCGTTGTATGTTGAGGAAATTTTATTCGAAATTGCGTAACACTTTGTCTATTTTTTAAGAGAAACATCTATATCATGACTATGTCTCCAATATCTTTCGCTATGATGCCAATAAAAACATTTGTGCAATTTACGAGGCAATAAAGGACAAATCGAAATAGAGTAAGTGTGCAGTTGGTTTTCTGCCAAAATGTGCATATATTTTCTAGGACATACTAGTAAGAGTTATGCCGTAAAATGGATAAAATAAATGATTTAATAAAATACATATATAGCGTGAGAAAATTCAATCTAATTTTAAACCTGGGAACGCGGGAATCCAGTATTATTTCCTCTTTTTTTCATTGAATCTCCTTGATCGCAACACCCTTAACTACAGCCCCCGAAGTGAGTAACTAAATGTGGTGCATATGGCACATGGTTCAAAATGATCCGAATAGAACCTGCACCGTACTTGGATAAGTGTGAAGCGATTTTTTTATAATAGATATATAGAAAAAAATTTAAAATAGATATATAGAAAAAAATTTAAAAAAATTCGAGCATCTTCTTAATGAAACCAACCTCGCGTTCGTAGTCGTTTTTATAATAATTTCGTGAGGCATAAAGTGTCTTTCCAGGCAATTACTTGGGCTCCTTTATATTTCTCCTTTTGCTAATTAATTAATGCAGTATGTTAATGTACACTGATGATATTAAACTGCTCTCTTTCTTTAACTTGCACTTCTATGTCTTTCAATCTGATTTAGAGAATTTTGTTACGTTAAACCTACAAAGATGCAAGAAGGAAAGCATTTATTGTTGAAGGTGTCATTGAATCAGAGAATGTAAATTCATTCACATACATTGATTTAGAGAGTTATTCGAACAGAGACATTTTAATCTGCATTTAGGGCTCCCCATAACTTGAGTTTATCAGCGCTGGGTTTTATGAAACGACGATGTAGACAGTTCAGCGATCCCTGCGTTACAAAAAAGTTATACGTGAGTTTGGTAAGATCACTCTGTCATGTGGTCTCCCTCCTACAGACAGGTGTTATGTTGATTAAATTAGTTCAGAGACAATTTTTTCTTTTCGCTCTTCGGAATTTGGGACAACTTAATATGGGTGTCTTGTCTACGCCGTGCCTACATTAAGTTTTAATCTCCAAAACTGCATATGACACACTGATTAAGCTAAATAAGTTCGCTATTATCTATTGCCAAGCTTTTGTTCCCTTACATCGGTTTAGGCGTTCACTCCTAATCCGAATCTATACAAGCAGTGCGTCCATGCTAGATGAGTACATGCTTTCTCCATTTTTTTCTCTTTTTTCTCTAACTTGTTAATTTATCTATGGGTTTTGTTGTTTCCATTCTTTCTGTATTTGTTGTATTTTATATAGCAATGCCAGGATAAGATTTATTTTTAAGAGTCTACTTAATTAGGTTTTTATTTTATTGTAGCCAAATGTTACATGTTAGGTTGTTTGGAAAGTCACATCTTTTTTTCCCAACAGTGGGTTTAATTGCATTTTTCACATGCTAGTTGGCACTTGAGCCATATTTTCATCATATATTTTAACAGCTAATATAGGACGACTTGGTTTTGAAAGTCTACGGAATAGGTTTCGCTTGGTGCTTTATCAGCTACGGCTAGTCGAAAGCCGAAAAATCCGACATATTTTTTAGTTTTTTGCTATCGATCAGGTAAAAATGATACAAACTTCGTTCAATTAATTTTGACATTGACGATGGTCTACGTTCTAGAGGTCAGTTGAACCTCATGATGACATGATGACAAAATAAAGGTATTAAATAATGCAAACCGACAAATAACAATCCGTAGGAGCGCTGAGAGATTAAATTTGTCGGTCTATATATATTTATCCATAATAAAAAATCGCCTTAAATTTGAAGCAAAAAAAAAAAAAAACGAAATGACTTTCCGAACGACCTAAGAGAAATAAATAAATAAATAATGGAAATAAATGCTGGAATAAAACCTGGTTTATAGCTGTACACCAATGACTTCAAATAATCTGGCAAGAAGTAGTTCAAAAATGTTACATCACACCCCCTCGGAGACCGTTGGATATCGGAATTCATGGAAATTATGGCGTCAACAAACTTATTACTTAATAAACTAATCGCTCGACTTTCTTTGCGGTACAAGATGCTGCATAGGTCAACGCTTCATGCCATAAAAATCCGTTCACATTCACCTACCTTTCTCCATTCACGGTAAACTGATGAGAGGATCATAATTCTCATTTTCAAAAAAAGGAATATCGACGATGCCAATCACTTTTACGAAATTGTGGAATTGTGGATTGGCTTCATAAACAAGGAAAATGAAAATTTTTCTTTGCTCATTCCATGATAAAATTATAAATCTTACAAAACGAAAGTAATAATCGTTGTTGCGAAATGTTTCGACATAAGAAATATGACCGCAGTGTCAAAGTAAAACCTTATTGTAAAAATTGACAAAAACCCTGCGCTTATTACTCTCCTGCTGAAAAGTTTTCCACTGATGTGTCATAATAACTAACCGGAGATTCTCGGCTGATTCATCAAAACAAAGAGATTTGAGGTATAATAAAATCCTAATTAATTGACAGCCGATTGGCTGGACGATATAGATCGTGTGAAATTTTTGCCCTAATTGGACATCCGTTTATTTAGGACTATAGTATAAGAAGGAGAAAATGTTCCTTATAAAAAAAGGATGTATTTATAACTTTAAATGAAATTATTCTCAGGATTTAATTCAACATAAGTATCGCTGCAATAAATATTGAAGGCGTGCGAAAACCTGCTGCGCTTTATATTTAATACTCTCACTTCTTAGGCACCGCAAAAGGTTACAACTTATCAAAAAAGAAAAAAAAAATTATATAATGACAGCGATGATGACACCGATAATGATGATTACGATGGTTAAAGGGATAGTGATGACAACAATAACAATAACAACATGTTAATGTTTGCTTGATGCTATTATTATCGCTTATTGCATATACGTGCATATTCAATTATATTACATAAAGTGCAAATTGTTTTATAATAAAAAAGAATTATTATTATTGAAGACTCAAATACTGTTTTTTATCATTTTTAATAATGACAATTTGTACAAATATACATAATTATATTCACAAATGGCTTCACATGATAAATGCTTTGATTGATCACTTGGTTAAATTATCAGTAAACAAACTGCCAAATAAAGTTAATAAAAATTGTTATTATTATTAAAAAAAAAAAGGAAAAATATTTATTCAGTTAAATAATAAAACAAATACAGTTTTTTAAAGAATTTTGTTATATACATTTATGTTGAAATCTCTATAAATTTTGTAGAAAAAAAACTCTCACTTGTATGCTTTTCACGAATGTTTTCACTTCCAACATTACGAGACATATATGGCAGTCAGAGTGTGTCACATCTCTTCATTTATAGTAAAATCTAAATTTCAAATTCCAGCTTAACTTTAATACGCAGCAACCGAAAGCATAAGCTTATCTTAAACTAATTGATATTCAACAGGTTTATGCTCTTGCTGCTGATGTTTTATTGGTGATGCTTACTAAGTAAAAATTTAAACTTGTTAAAGGAAAGAGCAACTATTTTAATCCGATATTTTAAATCTTAGATTAGCGAAAGTGTTTAATTAGTTGTTTATGTTTTTCTATGTCAGACAATCCAAATTGAAAGTTTATTTAATTTGTCTTCCTTTTCGTAACACCCAATAGCTAACTTAGTATCAGTTAAATGATAATGCATAAATTCCTTCACCCACTAGTCCTCAAGCTTAGTGCAATCTTTTTATCATAATATTTAAAAATCCAAAATTCTAGTTGACATCTTAGTATACATATTTTTAATGAATTTTTGAACGGAGTTTGAAAAATACTATGAGTAAAAATAATGAAGTAATATTCAACATTCTGACAGACATAAACGGAATTTATTTCGATTTTTGCACTGCGTGTGAGTCGACGATTTCTGACTATCAGTTGGTCATTATTACGGAAGATGAAGTTTGCATACAATCTGGAAACACCGAATCAATCGAGCGAATACCTTGAAAAAGATGGCTCAAGACCGAAAACACCGCGACGAGTTTGCTCAAAGAGCAAGGTGGTACTAGTAGTTTTATTCAATTATCGTGGTTTTGTGCATTGTGAATGTCTTCCACCCAGCAAAGCAACGAAATAGATTTGGAATAACAAATAGATTTGAAAAAGCAACCAAAGAAGCTTGTATTACTTTTTCATCACAGTACTATATATATAAATATCACCTATGCATTTAATAGACTGCGGAAACAGCCGTGACGACTGATGGATAGATTAAAGCCAAAACCAAGCCAAGAGGTAATATTCCATAATTCAATTCCAAGAGACTTGGCAAAGAAGAAGTTATTATTGAACATATCTAGACATCGTTTTCCGGTATTTTATATTTCAGATTTCCTAAGTTATTTTCATATGTTAAAAAATATATATATATATATTTTTCATAGCGTGTGCGGCAAACTAATGCTATACGAAAACGAAATCAAAAAAAGAACATTTAAGAAAGCTGCACGCTATTTGCTTTAGAAGTGGCCATGCATCGCTACTCAAATATACAAAAATTACAGTTTTGTAGCTTTAGTAGACTAATTAATAGAAAACGCCAACAAATATTGGAATCATCAGTCAAACCGATATAACATATGAGAGATATTATAATCGACTTGAGGCGAATGTTTTAATAATCGCCGATGTCCTATATACTACGCATAATTTATCTTGATTTGATTTAATCAGCTTTTTAGCTTGGCACGTACAAATTTTAGCTCGAAGCTAAAGTCTATTCCAGCTTTGTTGGAAAAAGGCAAACGTCATTAATTTTTCAATAAGCAGTGCTTTTAATAATTTTCGAACTCAAGCGGATCGCTGTTGCAAGAAAACATTTTAAGATAAGTTTTGCTAGGCAAGATTTTGAATAGACTAATACTGTAAAAACTGGTAGGCAGACAGGCGGATATATCTCGAAAGATTTAACTATTTGTGCGAATCAAAAGTTTATGTCGTTTCTATTGACATTGATGCGGAGTAGAAGTATTTCTCTTTTACAATTTCTTTTTCAAAAATTTAAGCATTTTATTGTTTTCAAAATTATATTAGTTTTTCTATTGTAAGGCAATTGTGTGTCCCCCTACGTTAGTTTATCTACAAAATTAATGCTGGAATCTCAATCAATGCAGCGTAATAAGCTTTAGAGATATTCTTCATACTTGGAATATGTAACAGATAGATGGGAATATATATCCAATCGAATTTCTACAGAATATCCCATATCTTTAAAGTTTTTAAACTCAAAATCTATGTATGACGTAAAAATGACCAAAAAAAAAATGGTCTATCACTAGAAATTTTCCAATTTTTCTGCTGACAATCTCGAGACTTTTGAGTGCGTCCTTAGCTTTAAGTTTAGCAACCAGTTAATAGTGAGCTATATTAAGTCCATTAAATCAATTATGTTTTATGTAGGACTTAGACTTCAAAAAGGCGAAATACGTTGTTTTGCTTATTGTAAAAAGTTGAAGAACGTTTGCAAACTAATCAATCACTTTTTTGCATCTAAATGGAATTTTCCAGTTAATGAATATAACACAAATAAAGCGTTTAAAGCCAAAATGGGAAATTTTCCAATACAAATGTCAAATCCTATCTTTTAGCTCTAGGATCGCAATATTACTATAGATATTTTACTTTTGGCTGCTAAACTCTATGCAGCACAACCGACAAACGGGAAGAAATAATTTATATACTTTAGCATTCTATCAACGTTGAAACATTTAGAAAGCTGAGGCAAATGGTGGAGAATAGCAAATCATAGATTTATGACTCATAAAATAAATAATTGGAGAGACCAGGAAACTTGTTCCTGTTAACGCACACGTCGAAAAGTAAACAAAAAGCTAATTAAAAGGTTACAGTCAGGCAATGCCGATTGCTAAATATCTTACACTACTACACCTGCTATAATTCAAAGATAGGAACGTATTTCATTAAATTATAATTAAAAATTGCACGAAACGGCGTCCGACTTCGTTGCTTTTTCTTAACCCTTTCACGTCAAAATCACCAATAATCGTTGTTTTATAAAGGCTCAGTTTTCACGGAGATCACGGAGATTTCATCAGATTGGCATGGTGAACTTACACAGCAAACCTCTGTTCAGAAAAAAATGATTAACTTATTCGTAAGAAATGGGGGATCAGTCCATTCATATATTCTGCTTTCACTTAATATGCTGAATATAATATTTTCCATTTGGTTTTGTCGATAATTATGAAATTTTTGAAAACTTTTTGTTATGTTATATAATGGGTTCCGATACATTTACTTTCAATAGATAAGCATGTCAATCATGTCAAAAAATGTCAGCATAACACATTTCATAAACACAAAAATACATGGGCAGACATAATACAAATAGACAGACAGACAGACATGCTCAAAGAAGTTCTGAAAATGTTTTCACGTTCGTGGATAAATTTAAAGAACGCGTTTACCTCAAGTCATTCTGCGTGTTGCATATATTCGTGCACACTTGGTATATCCCCCAAATGGTGTAGAGTGTAAACAAGATACAAAAAGCTGTTAACTATTCTTTGCGAACTTATAAGACATGATCATAGATAAGAAAAGAGAGGAAAGTACTTAAAAAAATCTTCTTAATTAAAAAAAAAAAAAACGCTATTTAGACTAAACTACGTAAATTCTAGTCTAAGCAAATACGAAAAAGCTAAAGCTAATTAAAATTGTTGTCTTCGTAAAGGAATACGTAAACACATCAAAGGCCTGCGTAGTTTCTAATTAAATGTTGAGAAAAGAAAGTTCTATATTTATATGCAACGTTTTCATGCCCATAACAGAAGAATGCTGATATAGATGTGTCCATGCCCGTCCGTCAGTCAGTAGGTCAGTCCTACTTTTGTTATTATAATTCCGGCCTTCAGGGAAATTGAAGCAAACAACTAAGAAAATTATATGCGGTCATGTCCGAATCTTTCATATTATTACCCTTACCCTTAAGAGACAAAAAAAGTAAAAAATCTATTTCGAAAATAAAAGTTTCTGTCGTGGAGGTATGTGGGCGTTATAGCGGTGTTTAGCGTTTGAAAAGCTTAGGTTTTGCAAATTTTTAAGGGATATCTTCCCTTTCGCTAATAGGAGTTTACTGCTACTATACCATAAAGTTGCGCCAACGGACAGATGGAAAGACGAATAAGGGGAAATGGTTAGGTTCAGTCCAAATTTGAAATTGGCCACAAATTTATATACTTTATGGACTTTCACTATTAGACTTTCAGTCTTATGTCTGCGCGTTATAACGCCATTGAAAAAAAAATAATATTTCGATAGACTATAACGTCGGGTTACCCAATTTTTCCTATTTTTGTACAGTTTCTACGGCATCGCCTCTGGAATATGCGTTTAAATTTTTGCAGATTTATCTGCTGTTGTTTATGAGCAATGAGCATAAAACTAAATTTTTATTTCTTTTGGAAAACGCAGATGTTTTCAGTTTACGTGGTACTATAGGCATCTCTTTCGTCCGATTTAGACCATTTTCAATACCAACTTGCCACAGTTTCTGTCAAATTCCCAGTCGATAGTTTCTCTTTTGGGGTCAGGAGAATGTTTACACCAGACATTGCACAGACGGACAACTGGACAGACAAACATGCTTATATCGATTCGGAATTATCAAGAATATATACACTTTGTGGGATTTCTGAAACTTCCTTCTGAGTGCTTCACACGTTTTGCCAAAATGAATATATCCCTCATCCTTCGAAGATGGATACAAAAAGCTTTACTGAAATCTGAGCGCATATTCATGGTTCATTGTAATAGGCCTGCAAACACATTAATTACTAGTAAGCCATAAAAATTGTAAACAATCAATATATTAAATTATTGTTTAATTCACATCGACGTGGAACTTCTTAGAAGTGCTTATCGTAGTCATTCGCCGCAAAATAAGCCATGTACACGATAAACATTTCTCTCTTATTTTCACGCATCTTCTTTAACAAATACTGCAATTCTAAACATGAAAAAAACACAACACATTTGATAGCGAACCACCGCTTTTGATAATCTATGTAAGTGTGTTTCTGAAGCGTTATGCTTAACAGGACAGAACATAAGTGTAGAAAAACTTTAAAGCAAAATGTGTGCATAAATTTTTATAATTTTTTATTTAAATCAAGTATATGCCGAACAAACAATGCTTTACTTATACAAAAGCTTGAAAAATTTCGTTAATCAATTAAGAAGCAGAGCTTAAGAAATGGATGTGGTTTCGAAAATTGCGAAAATTGGAACAATCGGAACACAACACCGACCATTTTTGTTGTTATTTCAATTTCGAGAAAGTATTTCCAGCAGAACCATCTACATGTTCAACCCAAAATTCAAGCCGCTTCAATATCATGTTCACTATTTAGATTTGGGCGCTTGAACAAAGGAGATTAAACTGATTCTTTTTTGTCATTGGCTTCCGGAAAACTGGTACAAAATTATTATAGGCCTTTTTGCATAAATGTAAGTTAGCAAAAAATGTTGTAGCATAAAACGCCTTATCATTATTTTTTTTAAAACTCGAATATTGGAAAGGATGAAATTATCATACCCGGTGGTTCTATTGTTAACTAGGACCCGGTATCTTTCATAAATTTTCTTAGTTTCATAGTAATAGCTTAGGGAATTCTATTGCCTCAGAGTACAAAAAAATTGATAACATTTACTCTCCAGAAGGGAGAAGAAGAGAAGAAATCTAAAATCGCGGTACTACTACTATACATAAGGGCATAACTTGGCACATACACAAAGCGATAAGTGATATAAAAATTTCAAGCACAATTCTTCAGATTAGAAGTAAAAAAAAAAATTTCCACAAACTTTAAACTTGAAGGCTTCCATGTTTTTCAGCTGACTGATATGTTTTTTGATTTTAATAAAATGGTCTTAAAAATTTATTGGCAACATGAAAACAAGAGTCGCAAAGTTTAGTCCAACTACTGTGATCAACGCGTTATTGTATCTTACATCAGTTGTGATATATATACATATACATATATATTAAATCTGTGCAGATGTAATCAACACCGACAAGGACTTTAAATAGATCTACCTTTTATTGTGTCCGAAACCATTGAAGTTTGTCTCTTCGTCTGTACGTTGTGTTTTCTCGTATTCAACCTCGCAATTTTTGAGATATTTCGATGATATTTTGTGCACTAACGTATTTTGGCCAAAAAAAAAATTCTGTTGAAAATGGTCCGGATCTCTTGTTCGATCGCTTCTCATGTAACGCCTTATTTTGAAAAGTCAATGTATGAATGTGCTGTGTTAAGCGATGCGGTGTAGGATATATATGTGTTTACTGCTTTCACACGTTTTTAAACTAAAAAAAGTGTTTATGTATTTTGAGAGTTATACTGTAATATAAATAAATATTTTTTCTTTCATTCATATTCAAAAACATTTATTATATTTTTAACGAATACAAGATGATATTGGCTTTAAAAAAAAATTATATCAATTCTTCTTTTTTAATTTACTTTTTTTTTAATTTTAATTTCGTTTAATTTACAATATTGAAACATTGATCTAATGAGGGTATAAATCTCTTACACTTCAGTAGATTAACATTGTTACATAATATATTATATGTAACACTTGAAAAGGATTTTAACAGCATGACTAAGTAAAAGCATTGAGAACAAACCATAGCTTCCAACTTCAACTATGGATATGAATTAGTAAACTATCAAGTAATAAGAGAATAAGTTCAAGCATGATTAAGACCACAAAGTGTAATTATTTCCTGTTTAAAACAAGAAATACTTACAATCGATTTTGTATTAGGCGATTCCATAACATTGCAGCATCAACAAAGACCAGTCTTACAGATGTTGAATATCTTTTCCTTTCCTTAGTTAGTAATGCAATTTGCCATTCCTATTACAAGTGGCAACTTGAAATGTTTATTGTTTACAGATTTTAGCTTAGAAGATGAAATTCTCCTTGCTCGCCCCACTCAAAGATGTGAAATTAATGTATTAAAGAAAAAAACGTAAGCATACATAGACCTTGCCAACGTTCATCAGCCAACAAGACTAGCCGTTTTTATTGAAATATAGGCTGAGTTACTGGGTGACCATGTCTGGTCTAATTGATAACTTTGGAAGCTGTCATATAAATCGGAATAGTTTTATGGGCAGAACTCATCCTCATCATAGTGAATAAAATCATTCTGAATTTCATGTGCAGAGTAAAGAGAAATGAATGCAAATATACTCAACTTAAAGACAAAGACTACAATAGACTTTTTAAAAAATCGACTTTTCTTTTGCTTAGTAGATACTTTCAACCTTTTAGAATACGTGGACAAAGCTTCATTATCCGCAAAAAATTGTTTCCTTAAAATTTCGAGACTTTCTGTTAGCAAAATGTCTTGAACATAACGACTGACATTGCTGTGTGCAATTTTAATGACAGTATGATGTATATTCGCATCCAATCAAACAATTATTGCACAGCGGTCTTTGACAGATAACGTAAAACAGGGAAGTTGTAGTTGTAGTTGTCTGCAGAAAATGGATGCGGTGTTGCCATTTTATTATTATTCTCCTACTTTTCTTCGCGTTCAAAAAAAAATTGGCGAAACAATTCTTTTTTTTTAAACTGTTACTCTCCACTGTGCTCGTTAAGGAAAGCGCTTTAATCTACATTCTGTATTTTGAAATAAATATTTACCTTGTTGTCGTTATTACGGACAATCTGGTAAGCACAGCAACCTGCAATGCTCACATCGAAGTGTTCTAAAAAAGTCAATATAAAGAATGAATAGAAAAAGCATACGTACTCGACCACCTAAATAATAAAGAATTATAGAGAAATTAAATGTCAGAAAACTAATTCTACTACCGATTAGTTCTTCTTTTTTCTTATTCTTTTGTTAAAATTTTTCATTTTTGTTTTTATGATCAGTTATGTCTAGAATATATACTTTACTCTTTATTGTCTCAAACAAATACACGTACAGATGCAGACGTACATGACTATATGCGATGGTGAACATTATGGTTTAACCATTAAAGTGTTTATGCTGCAGAGTATACGTATATATGTTACAGCTGTCTCTTATACACATCTGGTTTAACCATTAAAGTGTTTATGCTGCAGAGTATACGTATATATGTTACAATCTACTACATAATAATGATTACTGAAGTGAACTAAATTGAACTGTTTGCGGCACAAAAGCGATGTTAGTTTCTGTTGATAAGTGCCACACTTTTAGCACATTAAAGAGTACATGCAACTGTCAATTGGCCGCATTGTGTTTATGCCTGAAGTCAACCATCACACATTATAATAGCACATCAAATAGCATACAACACATCACATATCACAACGGCTTGATGGCTTATTATAAACATTGCATTCAACGAATTTTCAATGGGCAAATTCATTCAAACACATGCTTTTTAACATATATATATATATATATATATATATAATGCACATACATCTTCACATATTTATTTATATACATGTATGTATATATGATATCTTCCATATATGGTATATGTGTACGTAAAGATATTATACAGTATTGTAATGAAGTTCACACAGTGCATAGACACATTAAAACCCTTGTTCTTGTAACTATGACCTGGAAAAAAAATTGTAACAAATTTCTTTTTGTTTTACACAGAGAAAATTATCAACCCATCGCCCTTTCTGCGTTTTTCCTTTTTCCGTTGACTTTAGTACAAAAAGAAGCTTTCTCATGCTTTACCTTAACTTTATTCAAATTATTGTAATTTACTATGACTTGATTTCTTTCTCTTTATATGTAATTTTATTTACTTTTTTCTTTTAACTTAATTGCCTTTAACTTTATTGCCTTTTTTGGTTTATAATTTCGTTTAATTCGTTTTTTTTTTTTTTTTTTTACGCAGCATCGGAGAATGACAATAATTGAAGTTTGCGATTACGTTTGTAACGTACAAAAACGCACCATAAATTGCGGTAAAGAAAGTTACGGTTACATAGACTCAAAACATATTGAATTTGTCTAAAAATTCTTAACAGTTTTTAGAATCTGAAAATTTCTCCTCATTACAATCACTCATAGGGAATCATTCAAGATTAACCACAAAAGAAAAAAATTTTATAATTTACTTGTTATTTACATTTGCTAATCACTGTAAGAAATTTGCATCGGAGCCGGAAAAAAGTGACCGTATTTAAGGTCAATTTAGGCATAAATCTTCTTGATCACTAGAATTCTTAAGAGGCAGAAGTTTTCCACTAGGCTCGGATATGCTTTCATCTGTTTTTTTAATAATAGAATATGAAAATCTCTTTCAAACGTCTTAAGTAATTACTAAAAAATTATGCTTCTTATTAATATTTTTTTATTTTATTTTTTGCAGTAGGGAAAGTCAAAGACTCGCCCAAAAACGAATTTTTGTATTTTTGTTTTCTTAACTATTTAACAAAGAAATTGCTAATGTGTTTCTTGCCCTACTCATTGTGTGTGCTTTCTTTAAATCTATTCAAAATCTTTTAATACATAATTAGCTTATTTCAAAAGATAGAAAAGTTTTTTCCGCTTTCCTTGCCATTTTTTAATCTTCCATCTTTTTGTTACTATAACTGTTTGTCATCGCATTAATTTCTTAACTGAATTTGGTTACATGAAAACTGTTGTCGAATGTTTCGCTCATGTTTTTTCTTTTTCTTTCTTAATTTTGATCGTGTAACTGCAAATAACTGATTACTTTTCCTTTTTTTTTTTTTTTTGTTAACCTACAGGAAATCGATTTTAGTTTATTAAAAAAAAGCATATCAGTTTTGACACTTTCAGAAAGCTTGTTACTAGATAGATGAATGCCACTTTTAAAAATATTTCGTTTAGAATCTAACTTAAGCAATATCGCATTTCATAAAAATGGTAAATTAAAGACACATTTGCTCGACAAGATAACTTAAATTCGTACTTTACAAAATGTTTCGTCTATTTCTAATTTATATCTACCACCAGGGTTGCCAAATCATTTGTAACACTCCGGGTTAAGTTTCAGACCACAAAAAGTGTTTACATTCATGGTTAATATCAAGTCTAGAATCAATTTTGGTATGTCCCTCTACCCACCCGTGCGTATGTACGAGGTAAGCTTAAAAGCTCGGGCGCAAAATTTAAAATATGATATTTGGCAATTTAGAAAAACATTGCAAATTCTTGCTGATATTGAAATGGACTTAAAATGGCTTCAAAAGCCTCGTCTGCAGCGCAACATAAACTGTGAACACACCTCTGTTTTCAAAAGCAAAGAAGAAAAAACCCACTCTTTTGCTCGTTACTTGTAAACTAGTACTTGCATCTATATATACTATAAACTATCTCATAGAACAAAAGCGAAAATAACGAATTGGTCGCGGTCACCCAGCAGTGACATATCTGGTATTGAAATCTCATTTGTTTGGCACTGATATAGAAGTATAACGTAAATAAAATAACAAAACTTGCCACATTTCCATTTTTTCCGTTTTCTCTTTGTTTAGCTTTCTTACTTGTTTGTATTTATGCCATGTTTTCCTTATTAAGTAATTCTTAACTCGATGTGTCCTAATATATAAACATATAAGCGCCTAAAATGTGAATAGTGAAGACCTAGAGGAAAATTAACTCTGCTTATAACATTCAAAATCGCCAATACACACAATTTGTCAAGATAAGAGTCTAAATTTATTCAGTATTGACGACTTCTTTATTTACTTATTTATTACGGTCCTTTTTATTTCCAAAAAACTTAAGACCTCAAAGATTGATTAAAAAAAAAAACTGAAAGTTTAGACTTTTAACTGGTGAACACTAATAAGCGAGATCTGCCCGTAATAAACCCACTAGTTTACGCTTCTTTTCAACTATTACCCTTCGGAAACTTCGCAAAAACATTTGCAAGAACTATAAACAACTTCAAGGCAAATTAGCGTGAACCGATCGGAAATAGGAGCAAAATAAATTTTAATTTGTGACCGGTAATGAAGAGAGGATATTGATGTAAGGACTGGCATAAACATTTTCTGCGAGTATTGAGTAAAATGTAAAAGCCGTTTTAATCGACCACCTGCCCCTTTTTACTCAAAGATTTTTCAAGTGTAAGGCATTTTCTTTAAGGGATTCTGAGTATAAGCTCATATCTCCAGTTTTGCGGTCATGAGCACGTTCACAGCAGCAATTAGCAGACAGATGAACAGACGGACTGACACGCATGTCTGCAACGGTTGTAATTTGATATAATAATAAAAGTTTCTTTCTAACAAACGAAAAGAACGAAATTTCAACATTATATACCATGAAGTATGCATAGCCGATGTTTTCCATTTTTGTTCAAGTGTTGCATCCGACGATCCATCGAGTATAAATGCAAATTTTTGGCGTTTTATGTGTTGTAATTTGTAAGCAACGAGCAAACGAAATAATTTTTTTTTATTTTTGATACCTAAGTTGGTCTCAGGTTACATTGTACTGTGAGCGTATTCTTTGATCGATTTGGCTCAATTTCAATGCCAATTCGCGTGTAAGAACTTACGATCCGTCGAAAAATTGTGAACCAGATAAACGTTCCTTTTTGGGACCAAGACAATGTTTATCGCAGATGCACAGGCAGTCAGACAGACAGACGAACATGCTGAAATCGGATTAGAATTTGATGCTGATAAAGAATATATATACTTTACGGAGTTCCTTCTGCGTATTGCGAACCTTTCAACAAAATGGACATACTCCTCATACTCCAGTGACGGGTATAAAATAAAAGTTTCTATCGAAACTTACTTTGTAAACATTTTAGTTGTTACCATTGAAAAATGAAAGCTTATTCAAAGAACCATATCTCACCCTGTCTACGTTGTTTTTTACTTTGTTGTGTTTAACGATGACATTCGTTTAATTGCGTTTGTAGATTTCAATAGAAAATTGTGACAACTGTCTATAGTCGTTCAACTTGCAATTATAATTTTAGAAAGACGAAAATGGAAACTTTTGAACCATCTGAAGTAGTGGCAAAATATTTGGCATTATTTGAACAGGACAGATTCGACTTCAAGTATTACTTCGCTCCTAACAGTATCATCGATTGGTACGGACGAACTATAAGTGGTGTCAGTAAAATCCACGATTATTTAAGGAATGAGGTTAGCCGTAACTGCAAACATGTTGGATTCTTGCAACCGGTATCCTGTGCTCCGTTTGAGCGTAGGACCACTCACATGGCCACAAAAATCGTTATCAATAAATCGGAGAAATTTGTAAAATCCATTAACAACGTATCTGCATCTGATATTCTCTCGATGAAATCTTACGCACCCAGTGGCCTTAACCACTCGCCAACTTCGATGGAAACGGAAAGGAATCTTTTGAAGACACCAGAAAAATACCAAGCTGAAGCAAATGGAAATAATAAAACTCTGCTCGTGCTCCTTGAAACCGAACGTTATCGCTATGTTCCACGCTTGTCAACCGTGCTAGATGGTAGAAATCCGGTCTTTTATGCTAAACCCAATTTTCGCACTTTGAACGAGGCTTTAAATTATGGAAATGAACTGACAACATTGGCTTCTTTGTATACACCACTCCGTTATGTGGAGGTGAAAGGCGCTATGCATATGAGCTGGTTAACTCCAGCAGGTTTACCAAGGGCTGGCTACAACGAAAGGGCCACATGTCTGCGTATTTCATATCGTGTTTCTATAAGGGATAACGAAGTACAGTTCGCTTTAGTTATTTACGAAGATATCGGTACCGCTTTCCTTTTCACTGATATTAGACGTAATCTTGAAACTGCATTCTCAAAGGTATCTGAAAACGATGAAGGAAATATTGAAGATATTTTAGTGCCGAAAAGAGATAAACGTGATAATACGAACGCAGATATGTTAATGGAAACAGATCAAGATCTGATTACGGAAACATATACAAAGTATAAGGCAAACCCCTAATTTCAAATTTCATAACTCCTCCGATTCTCTCTCTCACGCTCTAAGTCTTTGGGAAAAGCACGCTGTTATTTCACGTATATCGTTTCTTGTCATGTTCCGAAAAAAGCAATTTGTTGAATAAAAAATTTATTTAAATTTAATTCGTATACGTCTTAAGAGGACAGATTGGAAAATAATTAATAATGATACACGACAACTGGTTTCATGACGAATTACTAAAATATTCAAGGTGAGTAGTACAACAATTCAGCCGAACCTTCGAGAGGAATTATCAATGCAAACCGAAGGAAACTTTGTTTTAAAGTAAGACCGAGACGAGTTTTGAAATAACGATTTTTTTATTTTTCTTTACTACTCTCTGAAAAAACATAGTTTACAATTAGCTACAATCAAACACAAGGTTATGTTGAAAATTTCTATAACCTGAAAATGTTCAACTGCGTCCTGTGTCATTATTAAATGATTAAAGGTGCAATTTTAAATGTTTAGTGCACGCTGTGTCGGGCATAACTTAGCATAACTTCAAAAATGAAACCAAAAAGCAAGCAAGCACAGCAGACTTAATAAAATTTAAATGAAATTTTTGAATACCCATTACATGCTTGCTTTCACTATTTATTGAAGTAAATTTGGCCACGCAACAGCAGGAGGGAGAAAAATTTAAGGAATTTCATTCAGTTTTCAAGGAAAATTTACCACATGGCAGATGGACGGACATACATGTTTCTAACAAGTGGATTATTCGATACGAATATTCGATTTCACAACATCAAAAAATTTTAATCGGACGGATGACTTTTGTTTAAATATTTTCACCCAAATGAGAAATGACGAATGAAATGACGATTGCTCCACAGCTTATACACAAGCTAAAAGCATGCTCTAGGCTATCGCCATGAGCTTATTGTCGTCATTTCGTAAATTTTGATATGTTAAGTTTATCTCGACAAAAATCTTGGACAATCATCACCGAAGGATGGCGGGTATATTCATTTTGTCAAAACGTTTGCAACGCGCAGAAGGAGACTTCAGAGACCCTACAAAGCATATATTCTTGATCAGCACCAAATTGTGAATCGATGTAAGCATATCCGTCTGTCCGTCTATGTAATGCCTACTGTAAACATTTCCCCGTTCGCAGAAATGACCTACAAGTTTGCAAAATAATTTAAAGACGACCGATCAAACGACACGCCTACAGCGCACACATGCCTATGCACAAAAATTGCAAACATCTTTGCCTTTTTGCTTGTTGCCCGTTTACAAATTTCGACTCATATTTTGAAATAGCAAGAAATCAGCCGTTCGTTTGGTTCTTTTCCTTTTTTTAATCTTTTTTAGGATAACAGCGATGGGCATAAAAGATTCGATCACAACCGAATATAGTTTTCCTATTTTTTCATATTATTACTTTTTTCTAAATTTTCTTTTATTTACATTTGAAATTTCGAAGCCATCATTGAGAAAACTGCCATTTTAAAACTATACGCTTTATTTTAAGATTGTTATCGCGGAAATTGCAACAATAATTAAATTAAAAATATCGCGATTTTCGATATCGTGATGCGATGCAACTTTGGCCAAGTGGAAGGCGGTTTTCAAAAATGTACCGTCTTTGCTCGTAGTGGAAAAATTGTTCCGTATTACAAGAAGATGCCTGCAAATGGCAAAATCGCATGCATTGAAGTCAAATCCTCACTACCATATCATCGCAATCTGCCATAAAACGACAATCAATTGTGTGCAAATCTCAAAAGAAATCGCGTAAGGATCTTGGCATATCGTTCTATAAAAACATCGAAAACCAAAGCATTAAACTAATTACATCGTTCTTGAAAAAACCACAACAAATAAGTTCCAGAAGTTATTGACAAAACCACCATAATTATACCGCCACAATCAGAGTAAGATATTGAATAATTCAAACCTATCCTTTTGAGGCATTTATTTTAATAAAACAAAAACGTTTAAAACACTCACTGCAGCGATAATCGTTTCACAACAGGCGGTTGTTATGTTATGATATGAAACGGTGCGATTGGTGTGCTCAATGTCACACCGGGAAATAAGAGGGAATGGAGAAAGGATAAACTGAAGTATGAAAAAAAGTATTGCCTGCATAATATAAACGGTTCAAAACCTAAGAAAGGGTATATGCTGTAACACAAAGCATTCGGGAAAATCAAATACCTGGGAAAGGTAAATATTATACCACGGAACTACACTACAATGGAGGACTGAGAAAAAGAACATATTTTGGCTCAACACACTCTGACACTTACAGCGTCAGGGAGACGAAAACAATGGCAAAGAATGATAAACAAATAAGTTTTGCACATAGAAGAAGCGACGAAATACTGCTTAAGCAAAAGTTCCGGTTAAGAAGTATAGCGAGTAATTTCCCCCTAAATTATTCTCAAATTATAGTCAAGTTTTTGAGAAAGAAACCATTCCAACTGATATTAAAACTACTCATCTCATAATCTACTGATATAAATACTTATTCTTATTAGAAGAAAAGAGATCTTAGTGAACAAGAAAATCCAACCTGAAATGTTTTAATATACAAACACTTATATTTAAAGGAGGCAAACATATATATATCTATCTAATCTAAAACATATCAAATATATCACTTTTTCAAAATTCACGTTGCTTGGTAGTATCTGAATCCAAGTCAAGTGCTTGCTATTTATTATTAATGATAAAAAGTCTTTAAGCGCCTGTATGTTTATGTTTCTTATATGTGTTTGTAATGGTGTGTTTTGTTAGAGAGTTTTTGAATTGATGATATGTGCTTGCAGTACCACTTTCACATAAATTTCAAGACTAGTTTCATACGTAATGCCTCTGCAGTTTCACACAATATAGGAAAAACTTTGTAATTCTTAATGCAGGAGAGAAAAATATTATTGAAGTATTTTCATACTTAAAAATATTATTTATAAAATATTTTAAGACCTTTGTCGAACCTTTTGATACTTTTCCCCCAGTCTTGTAACTGTTTAAGTATCTTATAAATCAATCTTACCGCACATATGATGTTATTATTTTGATAACGAAAAGAAGCCAAAAAAGTGTTTGTTAAACTAAAAAATGTGTAAAAAAGCTTAAGATGCTCTATGCTATGGCAATACTAACGCTAAAAGTAGTTTTCTTCTTTTAAGATACTTCCCAAGCAACGAAAAAGGTATGAATTGAGCGAAAAAAAAATATATATATACATATCTTAAATGTGTGAAAACACAAAAATATCAACTAAAAAAAAATATTCAAGAGTGCACTAGAGTTTCTATAAAAAAAAAAAAAAGAAAGAAAAAATAAATAAATAAGAAAAAAGGGAAAACAACAACAAAGTATGTAAGTGATACCAAAGCCACAAACACACGCTCGAACAGAAACAAACGGCATACACATGCTTTCATGTATATCTGTATTTTCTTTTTCTTTCTTTTTGTGTAATCTTCTCAAGTACTTGTTGTTAACGTGTGTTTCTGTGTGTCTATGGTTGAGTGTAAGCGTGCTCTTAAGTTCTTCGGCTGGTTTTTTGACGAAAGACTTGGTAATGGAATTTTATGCATTTAGCTGCGTTTCTATGCAAAAAACATCTTGTTCTACGTTAATGTTGTTTGTTGCTGTAGATGTTACATTTTTTCTCTTTTTTTTTTTTTTTTTTTTTTCTTATTTTGTTTCTCATTTTCTCTCTTTCAACCGACACAACTTTTATGACGTAGCACTCTTGAAACTTTTTCATCTCCACCAAAAGGAAATTTAAAAGATATATATTAAGTTTTTTTAACTTTAAATCTTACTATATACAGAGTATACATCTATCTATATATGCTTATATCTACGTACACATACACGGGCACATATCTATATATAATGTGATGGCAAGTTGTTGAATCACTTAAGAAAAAAATAATACAAATAAGTACAAAAGTATCTTAAAAAAGAAAGAGTTTTTCAGTGCTTTCTGTTTGCCGAGGTTGCAAAATTAAATATATTTATTAATTAAAAATGTACTATCACTTACATATAACAAATTATCAAAACCGATTTCCAGAAGATAATTTTAAATTTTTTCTTTCCTTATGAAAATTCAATTAACATAGTTTTTAGTGAATATATTACATACAGTTTTGTTTTAATTTTTTTTTTTTTTTTCATTTGAGTTAAGAAACATAATATATAATTAAATTTCATTTAACTCTTTTTCATATCAATGATTTTTTCTTATATATATCTTTAACATTTTTCTTTTCTTGCACTTCCGCAACGCACAATGTAAAATTTTATTCCTCCAAAAAATGTAATGTAAAATTCTATTCCTCCAAAACAATACATTTAAAGTATCGACCGTCGTAGTTGAAATGTTGCTTACGCGTTTAATATTAAAAGAGTACTAACCGCGCATGCTTAGCTTACTCATCAGCAACCAGAAATCACTGCTTCTTAACTTCTTAGGTTTTTATTCAGCTTATGAAAGCCAAGTAAAGAAGAATCAAAAGAGACAAGAAAAACCAAACAAGTTCAAGTTGAAGGTTTGTGGCTTATTAACAGCATTCAATAGACAGCGCACACTGAAAATTGTAAGAGAATGAAGATTGGAATGAAATTTTAATTGACTTGCACCGAATTGTTTGCTCTTATCATTGTTGGACAAAGCTGCTTTGCAAATAAACGATACATTTCTTTTGACTTTGTACGCTATTAACTTACTCAAATATTTATGGTACAATTATTTTCTTCTTTCCACGTTTAAATGATACTTTTCCAGTTTTTTAGGGAATCAAAAATCTTATAACATTCAATGAAGGAACAAACTATGATCCACAAATGTTCAACAAAAACAAGAACATTATTGGTAGGCAAGGTCGACCCATCAGTACCCTGCACCATTTCTTTTAACACAATTATTCATTCATGTTTACGATAATACGCCAAAAACTGTACCCTATTTTAATGTGATGGCATACATGTATCGAAAGCTGTCACATTAGAGAATATTCAAAAAGCCAACTAACAAGTTTCGCAAACTTAATTCACATATCAAAGACTTTATTAATTAGCAGTTCTTTCTCTTATAAGGAGCTACAAATTAGACTTTAGCATGAGCATTCCTCTATATGGTGGGGGCTAAAAAATATTCTATGCTCTTATGGGCCAATTTTCATCAGGAAATTAAGCCTTTTCGGCATACGAGAGTTTATTTTTCTTGCATGCGATGATGTTCAAAAGATAGACCGGCTTGATTCAAATTTGACGCAATTAAGTTTTATATCAAATTATTCTAATGAACTAATTTTCATCATAGAATATAAAAAAAAGGTCAAAAAAATGGATCTGCGTAGTCCAAATACGGTAAGGTTCACTTCTTTGTGCGTTCCCTACTGTGAACGACTTTTTACCAAGATGTATTGGAATTTACAACAAGAAGACACAGTTTCCGGAGGAGCGGAAATATGTCAAAACATTGTCCCATCCGACCATCATCATCATCTTAGATCATTTTAGAATTACGATATGTTGTCACTCAACGATTTTTTTCGTGAAATTCTGATCGCTTCAAACGAATTTGCTAGGATCAAAATCCTCCAGTGTATCAAATTTCATCAAAATATCTCACAAATCGTGACCAGTAAGTTGAACAGAACAAATATGGACAGACACCAAACAGACGAACAAAAGGTAGGTCCATTTCAAGTCCTTCTGGCTGTTGTATTCATCTGCGCAAACTTAGTTTAACTTTGCGCGACAAGTAGTAAACGTCATTTTCTGAATCGATCTAAGCTTTTATGTCCATCTACCCTTTTTGTACTCTTCTGGTCAATCTAAAATTTTTAAGTTTTGGGTCTGGACGAATGCTATTGAAAATGTTTCGACCAGCGCCCATATAACGACATATTTTGAAAAGCCGTCATATGAATAGTTATAGGTTGGTGTAGGGTATTTAATGACAAGCTGTGCTCCACTGTAACGTTTATACTTTTTTTAACTTTATGTAACTTAAAATACAAAAAATTCTAAAAAAGGCCATAATAGCAAAAGGATACAAGCGTTACGTTTTTAAGCTTAAGACTTAAATTCCTATGTTTGCTGATTGTAAGCAAACTTGACTGATACTAAACCATCTTTCTTTTTTTTTAACTTAAGACTTTTAATGGTAACTGGAAATTAAATAGACAGACTCACAGACGCGCCTGACTAAATGGACTCAACTACTCACGCTGATAAGTGTAATTTATTCTTATACTGACACAATGTGCTCACACTGATATAATGTAAATGATAAAGTTCAGCAACAATAAGCTTGAAAGGTTAGTAAACCCAAAAAAAGAATTCTTCGATGTTAGACTAATAAGAGAGGAAATTGTGCTGAAAAAAGAGAATATCAAATATCTAAGAACCGGCAAACAGTAGACATAATAATTTCATTCAATGGTCATAAGAGAAAACCATAAAATATTTCAATAATGAAATATTCTCTCAATCACTACTCAAGCGGACAGTGAAAGAGAGAGGAAAAGACAGAGGGAGAGAGAGAGAGAGAGAGAGAGAGAAAGAGATTCTACTGGTATCAAGCAATGTGGCGATCGTGTAAGTATAGTAGTAGATAATCCATTTTGCACAAAGGAATGCTTATGTAAATTACGTAGAAAGATATTATTTGTCCATTTTTGCCCGTTCCATACGGTGATAAACAAAAAGAGTGTCAAAAATTGAAGTACATATAAACATGTGAAAAAATCTTAATAACTATCTAAAACTGAGCATAAGATTCATTAAAAACTTTTGAAGCTAAAGCAAATCTGTCCATCTGAATTTTTGCATTCGTTTAATCAAAACATTTGAGGAATACGTTGCCAAAGGAATTGACGCCGTAGGCTTTTTTACAGATTGTGTGTGACCTTTTCTATTTTGCAGCTGAACAAATAAGTCCACCTAGTGGCAATCCATGCTTGCATTGCTTCAATTTTGCTGCAAGTTTTCTAATGCAAGTGAAATGCTTGCAACTTCGAGCTAAATCAAGAGACTGCCAATAACAATATAATCTTACTACTAGTAATCTGTCTTATGTATAATATAAGATTGAAAAGATTTTGAACGAACTGATAAGATTGCCTGCGTAATACGGTCAGCCAGAGAGCGATCTGCTGGGGCTTAAAATTTCATGACCACTACCCTTATTTATTCGTTTTGGTGGTAAAACACCAAATTTTTGCACAATACTTTTCATGACAGCCTGCATAGTAAGGAGTGTCCAAAACGTCATAGGGTTTGATCCACATTTTGCAAACCGTAATTACTACCCAAAAAATTGCATTATTTTTCAATTTCTGTAAAAAAGTAGAAATCACGCCTTCTCTCTTTATAATGGCTTGCTTTTCTTGATAACCTGTATACATGATAGTGTCTAAAATCGGCATTTTTTTCATAAAACAACTTCTCAAATAAGGCGTTGTATGGGGAATGGTCGCAACTAGACCATTTTCAATAGCATTCGTCCTTAGGTCAGTATATCAATTTTCATCAAAATGTTTTCAAAATTGCGACCAAATACATGGGCGGACGTCAGCCGAACAGACGTACAGATAAGTCTAAATCAGAATCATTTCTGAATCGGTATAATAAACGCTGGGCCCATTTAAAGCTCTTTCGATACAGAAAGAGATAGAAAATTAAATCGAAGAAGTACAAACATAATGGTCGGGCAAGGACGATTGTTGAATACCCTACATCACTTTATCATAATACAAATATTAAATTGTGTTTTCATGTAAAGGCATATATTTCCCTGCAAACACTTGTATCCGAGGATTAACAAAACAGGCAAGAGGACGAGCAGACAAGCCTGAATGGATTAAGAGTAAGAACTTGAATCGAACGGTCTAACAAATGACGGATCTACCTTATGTCCTTCCGGATGTTACATTCATCCACACGAACATAATATAACTGTACTGCAAGTGGAGTAGAGTGTAAAAAAGCAAAGATTAATCAAATATTCTGTAGATTAAAGAAAATTCCAGACCTGAAAAATTTATGTTCCATAAAACTGGAGCAATCACTTATGGTCAATACGAAAAGAAACACGATATCTCAGAAATAATATTAAATACTTTAGTTTGATAGAACGCAATAATGGAATAAATAATTAAAAAAAAAAGAAAAGAAAACATGAGTTTGGAACAAATTCGCACACATTTACTATAAAATATTTTCGGATTACATATTACCGCTCACTAAAGCATGTAGAAAATTGCTTTAAAAAAAAATTGAAGGAATTGAATCGTTACGCCTAGAATAATATTATAATTCACTATCCAAGTAGATAACGAAAAATGTTTTCAGAATTAATTATATTTTTTTTTTTATTATCTAAAACAAGTAATAAATTTTCTATTTATAACTATATATATAAACAAATATGTATATAACCACAATAAATATAAATGAATGAAGAAACTCTCTTCACTTGAAGATGTTTGACAAACAACACCTCAATCCAATACATTATTTTTACAAAATATTTGCCCAGCAGTAAAGATGGTTACCGTGGTCTTTTAACTTTTGCTAGGAAATATTTGTACCGTTAAATCAATGTCTCTTTAATCAATACATCTTACATTTTTTTGTTTCTTGTATGTGCATGTGTGTTTTTAGATAAATTTTCTTAATTTTTACCTGGGTCACCCACCGTAAAGTTTCGCACCAAATTTTAAACTGCTGTGAACCGGTAAAGATAGCTTTACTTGATACGTCTATAGCCCCGACTATTTTGAAACTCACTTTGTGGGCAAACTTTAACCTATGATCATCTTAGCTTTTGCAACAGTGTGTAGCCAGTGTCACCAATAGACACATCAACCTGCGTGAATGAAAAAAAAGTTGGACATTGTAAAATCGATCCACGGTCATAAATTGATCAAAATTACATTCACTGTAGGGAATAACTGATACATATTTCTGTGTTCTATAAGCGGCAGGATTAACCTTTCGATGGCTGTATGAAAGTTGTTCCTGAGGAGTATTTAGTACGAGTTTTCTCGATGGAATATCTTATAATGCCATCAAATATAGAAATATAGTTTTTCAATCTGCAATGAATGTGCGTACCACGACTTATGTTCTACAAACATGTCATATGTGGAGATTTTTTCAATAAATTTCTAAATGTTTCTCAGACAAATAATGTAGTGAAAGTATGCTCGTATTTAGAGTATCGTTTTGAGTCAAAACAATCATTTTTGTGACAAATTGCACTGCATTTAAAAACAAAAAGTAAAGAAAAGAAATTTAAAAAAAAAAAATCTGTCTTTCTTTTTACTATTAGTGCTACATTAACTTTTTTCAAGAATAAGAGAAGACGTAGTAAACGAGATCAACATCTTCTACAATGAAAAATTGAACAACAAAAATAAAGCTAAAAAATGTAAAGAAAAGATGAAATAGAATAAAATATTATATGAGTGATATATTATAACATAACAGTATGTAATATTTATTAAATAGATTTTTAGCACGCAATCTGCTAAGCGTAACAAAAGAGTTGAGCTTGAGCATGCATAACCTGAATTATGCACGCGTAAAAGCGGCATTAAAGATTTCTTTCATTTCTGATATCATTTTTTTGTTTTGTTTTATTAGTTGTTTTATTTTATTTCTGTTGCCTAAGCCGAACATAATTAATAAATTTTTACATATTCTCAGAAAAATTTAATTTATTTTTCAAAGAATAATTATTAAAACTTAAATATCTTACTCTGCACTTTTTGAAATTTTGCCCTGATAAAAAAGAGAATATATTTAATGGAAGAGTGAATTAAATACGCTTTTGATATTTTGAACTTTTTCACATACACTTGCATACGGGTCCGCGCTTATATTTTATACGTTCCATTCCAATTTTTGAAAACCAACACATACGAACCCTGACAGTCGTACATTCATAAAGTCCTACATTCATGGTTAATAGACAGGAAGAAAATAAAATGAAAGGTCATATGGACTGTGCTTTCATTTTATTTTCTCATAGCAACTCCTTGAGAAGATGTTTCTGTGCATTAAGACGAATCTTGGACGCCATTCAGCTTCAGCAAACATATGAAAATTGTGTACATGTTTGATTTTTAAACGTAAGCGTACGTTTTGCAATAAGTTTGTGGTTAAAATTTTGCGATATAGTTAGTTATCTGTTTGATTTCATTATAATCGTTTTAATTGCAAAACCAGATAATAAATAAATAGAATGCTAGAATGGTTAAGAAGTTATGGCTAAAGTAATGTAAAATATTTGTAGCATGCTTTTATTGTTACATATGCATGTACGAAACTAGTTTACCACAAAGTGCTTTAGTTACTGTTAAATTAAGTAGCTTCCAAAGGAGGAATGTACGTGCCAGTTTTGTACGAAATGTAAACACACACACACAAACACTTCTACAAGAAAATTTCTTTAAATCAAAATATGATGGCTGTCGTTTTCTGCATTTGCTCTTTTGATCATGATTTCATGTGGAAGGTCTATTGAACTATACAACAAAAATGTTATTGTAAAAAAAATTAAAACATGACAACAAAGGAACCAATTTTTGTGCATCAGCTTTAAATTAATGGGCTCTGAGACAAGAAGTGTAACGGTTCTAAATTTTATTTACAAGAAAAGCAGGTAAGAAAATTACATTTTATCATGACCGATTCGTTTATATCAATCACCATTATCCTAAAGAGGAAAAAAAAACTTTATTAAATTAATTAAATAAAAAATTTTTCAAAAGTATTTGCCGTTTGGATGAAAACTTTTATTACCGTTACATTTTAATAAAAATACAGCCTGAAAATATGATATGAAGTTAAACACCGTACCGAATTTATTAATGCTAACGTACGTACGCTTCTTTATTTTAAATTGAGGCTTAACTGTAATAACAATTTTATTTTGCGCATAATTTCTTCCTTTAGCAGACTTAATTCATATTTTTCCCACTTTTACCTTTTAATGTTCTGTCTGTCTGAAATTTCACACAATACTTCATCATAAAAAATTATATTAATTTTGCATAAAAATAATAATAATAATAATAATAATAATAATAACAACAACAACAACAACAACAACAACAACAACAATCAAAATGCAGCCAAGTGTTCATTAAACTTTATCCTGTTGCATGAATGTTTTCCCCGTTACCCCAAATACCACTTATTCTACGCTCAAAACCCGTATACTCGCTCATATAGTCATGTTAGTATGCATTGACACGCATATGTAAAAGAAATGATTTTTAATTAAAAAGCATTAAAAAGGCGTTAATATTAATCGGCATACGTTGATAAAAGCCGGAGAAAACAAAAAACAAAAGACCATGTTGAGTGGAAAACATATCATTTATACACAATTTATATCATTACGACTTAAACTACTTCAGCAAACCATAAAAGTAAACTGAAGGAGAATTGTAGCAGACAACGCCAAAAAGAGCAGAAACGAAAAGAATCAAAGTTAAAAGGGAAACATTTCATTATTGTTCAAGTGCAGCCGCAAACACTTACACAAATACGAGCGGGTAAATGCTCGCCTTCTGCTTTTTGGGTAGAAAAGGGATACCAAAATATCTTGTACTGCAATACTTGAAATTAATTCAATACACTTGCATATGTACGCCATCGTCATCGTCATCGTCATCGTCACCATCATCACTGGGTCTTCGTCATAGATTCAATATTTCATAGAATTGAATTAACCACCACCAGTGAAAGAGCGGTTGATTGCAAATTTATCAGCAGGGAGTCAATCCACCGTTTTAACCTACACCGCTACATTATTTACCACTTACTTTTGGCTTATAACACAATCAATGCTTTTATGCTTAAATTTACTTTTTTTCTCTGTTTGCTCTTCCTTTGGCCTTTCATTGAGATTTTGATTTCTTTTTTTTTTTTTTAGACTTTTACTCTAGAGAATAAAACAGTCCTTTTTTTCTTTACTTTCCGGACAAGGAAGGAAGCAGAAAAAAAATTTCCTTAACAACAGTAGAAAAATAATGCAGAAAAAATGTATACAAAGAATTTTTAATTAAAACATTTCATTTTAACCAAAAATTCAAGCCACTGCTAACCAAACCAAACCAATTAAATCCATACTGAAGCAATACTAAAAGGGCCAACGTTATGCACGTGTGCTTAAATACGGAAACTTATGAAAACTACCAACTCGGTCTTCCCTCAATAAAAAAAAAAGCGAAAGTCAACAGAAAACAGAGAGAATATATTTCATGTTTTAAATAAAATCTCTAAAAAATAAAAAAATAAAAAACAAAGAAAATAATAAAAAGGAAAGCGTAATTGTGCAATGAGTCCTTTACATTAGCACATGATGTACTCTTGTGATGTATTGTTATAAGATGTGTACTTGGAAGTATGCAAAGAATGCTTTGATATTTGGAATAGAATAACAACAGACAGAAAGGAAAGTACACCTCAGTTTGAAATACATTACTTAGATCTAAAATATATTACTTATACAGATGCCGCAGGCAACGTGATGAATGCCAACCAACACAAAAATGATAGTGCGAATTTGAATCAAAATGAAATTTACTAACGAAAGCATAATGCAAATGCAAATATCGCATTAAAATGCCATAACCAGATAAAACTTAATTACATCGTGTACAGAAGCGAAAACTTGGCCTATTCATTAATAATTCGTATGAAACTCGGCGAATGTTACATTCGGATGCAGGCTTACAATCGGAGTGAAAGTTGAGGGTTTTAAAATGTTTAACTTCACTTGTGATAACCGCTTTACAAGCATAGATTTTCAACTAAAATGATGTGCTTTCGATACTTGAAGCATAATAGCGAAAAAAATTCTGATAAAATAGAAACATCGCAATATCTACGCATAAATACGTTACGAAAATCGTTTGATATTCAAACTGTATATATCTCACAACAATTGCTTAGTCAAGGTTAAACTCATGTCCGATTATTGCACACGTAACAAACAGTATTTAGTCGTAGAGCGAACAACTGCTTCGATCTCAACTCAACTCATTAGCCGACCAGAGAGCTTGCAAATTACCCTCCACAACTGCTTTCATTCTGCGTCGCATTTCTCACAAATAATAAGTAAATATGCCTCAACCATATAAATCATTCAACTTTTGCTTTTAAAACATAATTTAACTTTACTTATAACAAGAATCTCAGAGCTTCATCCTTCATTTCATATGCTACGCTTCACATACATGTCACATACTGAAGTTTCATTACGGGATTACGCAATATATGTGAGTGCGCCTACATATACATATATATATATATAATTCGGAATTATTAAAGTTAATAATAATTTATTCATTAAAATTTATTTTGTTGCCTTTAAAGTAGACCACAGTTGCGCATCTTTCTTAGCCATGCTAAAGTATAACTTTGCGTAGAACGATTGGAAACTGGTTCAGCGTTCTTCAAAATATGTTCCCCGAAATTCTAGCTTCAGGCACAGGAAAAAGTTTGACGAATAAATGCAGAGCAGTCGGATCGACTGCTTATGCGATCACATCGGTTTTTAGCAAAAAAATAGTTCCACAATGAAAGAATGCAGTCAGCTCCCTAAAAATCAGCGCTCCATGCAATAGCATTGTCCACCTTTTAAAATCAAATAATATTGGAATGACGTTAATGCTATAATTTATAATGGTTTTCGTAAAATTTTAAAACATTTTGAAAAGTACAGACCCTAAGACATGATGTAATAGCAATGGCGGTCGGGCCGTTGTTCACTACAATTTCCAGTATATTTGTTTGTTTTTTTTGGATTAGGTACGACAAGAAAGTCCGAGCAAAAACAAGGAATTCCTTTGGAAGAACTGCTACTATGCCTCCATTTCATTCTTAAAATATTGAACAAAAAAAAAATGCTGTATACTTTAAGGCTTAGGCTTTCGTACGTAGGTAATAAAAGTTTATAAAAAACAATTTTTTTTTTATGAACTTTTATTTAAACGACCCGTAAAGTGTATCATGAAGTTTGTGCGATTCACTCTCATGTATATATGTGAAAGCAAGCGGCGCCTAAAATTTTGCTATGTAAAAATTGCGACTTTTTGCTAAACTACCCAGCTTTTATGTATAATCGCATATGAATGGTTCAAAAAAAGTTTGTTTTTTACCTTTGAGTTCAGAAATAAAGGCTTATATTAAAAGACTTTTATACGTAATTCCACTTATGACACACGGATATATGTATATGATTTATATGGAACTATGCAACAACTCCAGACCAACCTTTTATTAAACAGATTGATTCAGAATCATTGTCTTGTCTGTCTATCTCCTTGTTTGATGTCTTTCGATGTATTTTTGTGTATCTAAACTTATCTGTCTGCCTGTCCGTCTGTCCGTGTGTGTTCAACTTACGCAATTTTCGAGATATTTTGATGAAATTTGTTACATTGACATGTTTTGGTCCAAACACGAACGTTATTGAAAATGGTTAGCATCCGAACAAATTTTCGACCGCTTCCCATATAATTTCTTATTGTGATAACTTGTTACATGAAAAAATTGTGTAATTTTCAAAATTTAGCGACAAAAATCGCTTAATCATAGCATTTCGGCATTCTAAAATGGTGCGAACATTTTAGATCATGTGGGGCAAGTTTTGAGCCACTTGCGTTCCTAAGGAAACTGAATGTTTGTATGGTAAAAAACCTAATTTTCAATACTTTTCAATGAAAATTCGTTCATAACAATCACGAAGGCAGGTCCATTTTGTGAATTTCAACTCATGTAAGGATTCTAAGGAAAAATAAGGTATGGCATAACTCTCTAGTATTAGTTTTGATTTTCGTAAGAAAGTAATTGAAAGTATAAAACTACCCGAAACACAGAGTATTTCAAGTTCTTATTACTTTCAATTTCCGACTCTTTGGAAACACCCTGATGCATACAATAAAATCGATAGGGTATTAATTCGTAATGTTCTGTTATTTTTATGAAAAATTAAAAATGAAACAAACATAAATATATCCTCTTTTGTTTTGCTCAAAAAAATGAATGATGAAAGCGAAAATTAATATATAGAACAATGAAAAAACTGAATATAATGCATATTGAAATAAATGATAAAAGACATAATTTCGCAAGCATTCAAACCTGTACACATGAATGAATATATTGCCTCAAATTTTTTTCTGCAGGCTCCATTGTGGCTTTATAAGGTGACAAACAGACTAAAGAAAATGAAGAAGAAAATTTAACTAGATACGATACCGGAGGGAGAGAGAACAACAGAAAAAGCAAACAAACTCTAAAGAGGTAAATGGATAATGACCGGAAAACAAAATGTTGATATCTCAATAACAAAAGACGGCGTCGTGCGCATATAAAAATGCATACGATGGCAGTATGCCTTTAATGCATACTTACAATGCAATATTAAAAGCATCAAAAGAAACATGCACATGTACACACAACAATTACCGTGAAATCGATTCGCAGTAAAAATGAAAAAAAAAAAAAAAATTAATTTCAAAAAGCTTAAAAAAACATATAAATAAACATATATTTGGATATAAAGATATTTGCGTAAAGATGAACATGTATAGAATATATATATATGGTACATACATACCGGCATGCTTATCCTGGCATATAAATTACATTTTTCTTTCCTCTTTCCTCTATCTATACCGTTCGCTTTCATCCTCAAATATCCATAAACATACCGCACCGAAAGTAATATATCGAGATTTCTTTACATCATTGTTTACCTTTTAACCCTGGTTGACCAACGACCTACGTAAGTAAATATTTTACTTAATTCGGAGTAAACAAATATATTATACGTGTAAAAAAAAAATTGTCTAGGTCTTGTTAAAGGGAAAAGAACATTATAGAACGGCTTGGCAATACTAAAGGAAAAGAAATGCTTTCAACATTTCTCATCTTTCTTGTCTTTAGCATGTTTACTTTTCGTTGTGTACTTTATTGCATGGAAAAAAACAAGACTTTTAAACTGTTTTACTTTTAATTGCTTATAAATAAATTAACATAAAGCGCCGCAATCTTTTTAAATTTTGCATTTATTTTCATTTTATCTTTTATACCTTAAAAAATTTTACATTACTGTAAAACAATGGTCTGGTCAGAAGTGGTCGGGGGTATACTGATGATATGGTAAGGTACTTGTCGATATTATTTCTTCTTTCCCTTTAAATTCAACTTGCTCGTTCGCCGGCAACTTATCGATGGCTTGCAATATAAATTTTACAGTACGAGCAGATTGTGTTATTAAGCCATTATACCAAGCCGTTGTTGTCGATGATGGCCTTCTCTGATCATCACCATCATCCTCATAGTTATCATTCTTATTGTCCACAAAATCAAGATTACTAACAGCAGACAACGAACGTCCACCACCCAAATAATCAACATAATCGTAATCGCTTACCAAAGGATTAACTTTCGAATAGTATATGGCCGCGAATGTCGAGTATATTATTAACAAGGCTGTGCCGACCTAAAATGAAAAACAACAACAAGGAATGATAACAACAAAAAAGTAAATAAAAAGAAAAAAGAAAGATAAAAACAAACATAAAAGTATTTTACACTTATGCGTCGTCTGACTGAATGTATTTTGTTTTGCTTTCTTTCATGTTGTGCTCGTTTCACTACTTTATTATCTACCCGCTGACATTTAACAGCTATCATTTACCCTTACAGAGTAACATATCAACATATCATGAACAGCAGTACCACCAGAAGCGGTAGCATCAAACTCCATTGTTATGAAAGAAAAAGTATAATTTGTCTTACTTGAGTTACACAAACAAACGCACCCATACCTTTAGAAAGGTATTTCGTAACAAAAAGGAAAAGTCTGTTTAAAAATTATAGTGTTGACAGCTGTCAAAATATGCAGCAACTACAAATGCACAATTGCAAATACAAATATATATATATATATATATATATATATATATATATATGCCTATACAAACACACATAGATACATAGACACGTATATATAAATAAATATATAGCTATATGTTTATATGCGTATGAACATATATATCTATCGTATGACGTATATGTATATATAATTATTGTTCGTTTGTCAAAAAGGAATGCAAGTGGCAATCAGCAGCCAACAAACAAGCAAATCTTTACCTGTACGTATATATATATATATATGTGCATATGTATATATATATGTATACGCATATGTATACACAACAACAACAATAACAACTTGACAACACAACCACGAAAATAATTATTACTGTAACACATTGCGGATGATATGGTTTGTTGCTGTCGCCGCTGCTACTGTTTCCCTGTAATATAACAGCTCAACATCAGGTGATGGTGGTTGTATGTATATATATTTGCAATTTTTTATAACCGTTACTGGAAGTGTACTAAATTTGTCAATTACTTATAACGCACCAATAATTAAACCTCATAGTCTTTACAACTTGATGAATTTTTGATTAAAATGAATCGCGTTATTAGATTAAGCAGCAGACAAAACCATTTCATAATCGCTAGCGAACCTTAAACTTCTTATTTAAAGTTCAGACTACTGTCCTGGCTGCAAGTTATCGAAAATCTTTTTCTATTCTATTTTAATCACTTTCTTATTCCAACTATGGTTGATATGTGTCTGTTTTAAATTTTTATTTTATAATAAATACTGAGCTCAAATGAGTCGACTAAAACTAAAGATATTTTCCTTTTTTCCTATTTTTTTTTTTTTTTTTTATTTACTTTTTTTTTATTCACACTTGACACTTGACACCTGACACTATTTTTTACTTAAGCCAAGTCACAAATCACAGTTGACCATAACTTACATATGGATGTACATGGCGGGATGTTTATATGCATGTTTTCCGCGGTCTCTCACCTATGGTTCTAAAAATGGTTAACAATATTTTTTCTGACTCG
The DNA here is from genome assembly GCA_000688715.1 of Glossina pallidipes. Lineage (NCBI taxonomy): Eukaryota > Metazoa > Arthropoda > Insecta > Diptera > Glossinidae > Glossina > Glossina pallidipes. The sequence goes on from KK499894.1 coordinate 593,423, forward strand.
AATTTCTGCTTACGCAATTGTTTAGAAAATATGTTTTCAAAGGTTTGTAAACAATATGTATTAACTCTTCATACCTACCAGAAGTAAAGAATTTTAGTTTAACAAGACTTACTTGAAAAGCAGCCCAAAACTTGTATGAACCTTCAGTGATGACAAAATCATAGTAACCCTTTAAAGGATCGCCTTTTATGTACCGAGCTTGGGCTTCGTTCTCTTCATCTTTAGTTCCGTAACTTCTTTTACTTAAGTTCTCCACGTCCCCGCGTAAGGTTTTATCACCTTTCATCCCTTTCTCTTTCCGGGGCTCTACCTTAGCTGAGGGTTCTTTTACTTGCAAAGCAATATCGACTGCGTCCGTTTTGATGGTAGTCTTGTCGTTTAATTTATTTTGTTGTTGTTTGTTATTTTTATTTACACCGAAATTGGCAGGCTTTTTGGAGTTAATTCTTGTCTTTTGTTGTGTCTGCTGCTCTTTCTTAAATTCTTGTTGTTTATACCGTTGTTCAGCCGTAGTATTCCAAACGGTTATGAACGACTTATATAAATCCAATAGGGTTTTCAAAGTTTTCAAAATACTAACCCAAGTGGACTCGGTAGGTTGTTTTGGCGTAACATTAGCAACGGGATACGAATTTGTCTTCGCATCCGGCTGACGATTATAGTAATCGTAATAGTCCTCATAAGAAAGGGGAGAAGGAGGATTTCTGTCAATAAAATATTTTATTAAAAAACTAAATAATAAATTACAGGAGATAAAAAATTATAACAACAAAATAATTTTAAAAAAATGCACTTTCAAACAAGTTAGCCCGTTATAATCCGACATAATAGCTCTTTAAATATACTAAAAGGGATTAAACAAGTAAAAAAATTAAATTCGATCGGGACCGAATCTTTTATACCCATCATCGTTATCCTAAAAAAGAAAAAAAAAGTAAAAGAACAAAATTTTCATTTCAAATTTTTCAAAATAAAAGTTTTTGTTTTTGTGGGCGTTGTAGAGGCGTCCTTTCAAAAGTTTAGATCAGTTCCACATTCTTTTACAAATTTGTAGGCGATATCTTCCCTTTCGCTAACCACAAATAGTATAAAGTTGAAGAGACAAACAGGCGGACTTACTTAGGTGCATTCCAAATTTGGAACTGGCCAAGAATTTATATACTTTATGGGTTTTTTAAGCTTATTTCTACGCTTT
>KK499894.1:594808-674094 GCA_000688715.1 Glossina pallidipes
CATTTCGCTTTGAAAAACAGAGATGTTCTCAGTTTACGTGGTTCTTCGACCGATTTGGCCTATTTTCAATACCAACCTGAGTGCAAGAACTTCCAATGTTTCTGCCAAATTTGAAGTCGCTAGCTTCATTTTTGCGGCCCGGAAAATGTTTACAACAGACATTACACTGACGGACGGACGGATATGCTTAACAACAGCCAAAATGTGGTGCTGGTGATGAATATATAAATTTGATGGGATCGCTGAAGTTTACCTCTGGGCGTCCCAAACGTTTTCACTAAAAAATATACCTCTCATCCTCCGGTGATAAAAATTACTTTTAATTTATTCTCTTCATGAGAATCTTTGTATTAAATGGGTCATAGGACACGAATCACCAAGTTCGAAAATTTGTGAAATATATTTTTATTTTAAAGAATTTTTTATTCTTCACATATTTTTATTAAAAGTTAACCAATCTGATGTTCTTCACCTACTTTCGTCAGATATTACAACTTGTTGCCATACAGAAGAAGTCTACAAAGTAAGTCTATACGGGCTAAGCTTTGACGAATTTAGGAGGCGCCTATATAACAAAAGATCAAAATTTTTGACTTTTTTATAATAGAGCGTTATCCTAGAGTCGTAGCGGTATAAATCTGATCCAATGAGTTTTGGGAAGCTTTCGCCCTGTCTGTTCCAAATTTTATACCGAAAACTTCAATTTGTGGATTGCACACCAAAAAACATCGACAAACCTACATATACTGATTCGTACATTGATTCTCAATCGATTGGTATAATTCAAGGTGGGGTTATATCAAATAGTAGTATACACAAGCTTAATACAACTTTGCCACAAGTTATGTAAGGTCCAAAAAGGGAGATGCATATGCATTCACATGCAATAATATACACAATTATACATTTAAAAACGTCAAAGCAAGCGAATACCTCGAGAATTGAGTTTATTTCCCTTTGAGATTATTATTAATGTGATATAAACAACTTCGCATCTAAAATGAACTTTAATTTTAATTAATAAAATTTGAAGAATTTATATAGACAATGGGGTGCCGCGAAAAACAAATATTCACAAAATTTCAAAGTGTCGATTAGTCTTTCGGTCTTTTTCTTCATGGTACCAATAATTCTTAGGTCTATAGCAGATCTATCAATTCCACGTCTTCTTCACATTTTTTCTGCCGTAAGCACGAGTGATCAATTGAAACTTGTACAATTAGATAGAACAATATCTGACTCATAGAATTCACTGCTGTCAAGATTTTCTTGACGATACTTGTTAAGCGCTGTCAACCTGAAGAATCATTCTAATTCTTAAGGAGCTTTTTGGAATTTTTTTCTTTCCATTAAGATTCGCCTCAATTGTATTTTATGATTGAGAAGCTCGTACTACATTTGAGAAGCTCGAAATATATTAAAGTCTCCAGACCACACGAAATGCACAGCATGAATTTCAATTCCGAGACATTGACTCGACGTTGATAGTCGACCGCTTGTCAACATTAATTCGTTCATATCGTTTTTTCAAAAACGTGTGGCACGAAATCTATTTGCTTCCGAACCGTTCCTTTCGCCTTTAAAGTTACATTGAATCTTCACTAAGTAATTGCAATTTTCCATTTTCCGTTTAAAACGCCAGCACTTTAATGCCCACTCACACTCTCATATGTTTTTATACCGATCACCAAAGGATAAGGTGTATATTCATTTTGCGAAAATATTTGCAACGCCCAGAAATAAGTTTCAGAAACCTTATAAAGGTTCTGAATCAGTTTAAGCAGGTATGTATCCCTGACCGTAAAAATTAAGCTATCGTCTTCAAATTTCACAAAAAATTGGTTTTACTGCTTACTCATAAGCTATAGCAGGTAAATCTACAAAAATTTTAACATAGATTCTGTGTATGATTTTACATTACGTGTACAAAAATGAGAAAAATTAACCACCTCTAGTCAGTATTATTATGTATGAAAATGTAATTTTTTTTTCAATACCTTTATAACGAACAGAAACAAGCTTCAAAAACCCCATAAAGTATTTACATCTTTCGCCATTGTCAGCTTCAGAATGTACCTAAGCATGTTCGTCTGTTTGTCTATCCATCTATCGATCTGACCAAGAGTGAAGTATATAGGCACAAGTTCTAAAAATTCGCAAAAATGAAGAGATCAAGTCTGGAAAAGTGTTTAAAAATGACCCAAACCGGCCAATTTTTATGCAAATAAAAACTCTGACGGAAATTCTAAAAGTGTTAGCTTACCACAGCGTAGTCGTTATATTACCTGGTGCTGTACAGCAGCTATTACTTTTGCAAACTTACTAAGCCTTGTTTGCAAACTTACTAAATATGATATGAAGAAAATATGGAAAAGAGAAAGAAAGAGAGGAAACAAAGTTTCTTTCCCACCTTAAGTTGTAGATATTCAAAACCTAACTTGTGTGCACATCCATAGAAGAAAATCGCATTAGGTTAAGCAAATCATATCCATCAAAACTATTAGTGGTCTCAATCACATGTGAACTTTATATTTCAAAGTAACCTCTATAAGACTTCTTACATTTCTTATAAAAATGCATCCAACATTTCTTCCCCTTTAAAACCGTTCCTTTAAAAATACCTATGAAAAAGACATATCATCGAAAAATCATATAAAATGAAATGTTGAAGTTAATGATCCCTAAAAAAAAAAAGAAATAATGAAAATCGTAAAACTTTAGATATATATAGCAATTATATGTAGATAAAGAATTTTATTAGTAACTTTTCACTTCTTAAAGTTGGAAATGTTTGCCTGCAATTGATATGAATGATGCCATGCACAACTGATCATTTAATTTTGTGAGCTAAAAAACTTAAACAACTAAATGACGCAATATGTTTTATAAAAGAAGCATGAAAGAAGTCAGCAAGATTCGTTGAATGACTCGCATTAGTGTTTGTTATAGTTTTTAAGTAAGTTCGATAAAAATGTCAACATCTTTGGTGAGTTTATACCCAAGAGCGCATTTTGTACTAAACGGTTCATATGAAACACCTAATAATAAAGCAAAGATCGAATTAACTAAATTTGTCCCGGACAGTGTAATTTCAAATTTGTACGGAAGAGCTGTAAAGTAATAACTGGTCTGTGCTAAATCTCTCCATCCTTTTCAGACCAAGCCTGTTGACCGGATCATACCATTATAAAACTTGTATCTATCGTCCCACTTATACATATATTTGTATATATATATGTTTATTTTACACAAATATATAAAATCGTAATATATAAAATTTATAAGTCGTAAGGTATCAGAAAGAATGGTAAATAACTAAAAGGCAGAAAACAAAGATCAGGTATATTACTAAAGACGATTATCTGTGGGAAACCTCAAAAATCTATGGCCATGGAAGAGCTTTAGCAAGTCTTTACGTTTGTTGATTCTCCTCTTACGACATATGGGCACATGCTGACTATACTTTGTTATGAAAGAAAATACCGCCTAAGTATTAGTCCGCTATTTGATGTGACACGGAACCAATTGCAGCTAATTTATGATTCTGTAAAGGCTTCACATCGAGAAACGCGAAGTTTCCAAAACGTTTTTTACCAAAATTTCTCTAATAATCTTAGATAAGCAATCTGCACTGTTGAGTTGTTAATGAAGACATGCCTTAAATGGGTAGTCTGCACGAGTTGCTAAAGAAGGCATGCCTGGATATTGCATGTCCTTTTCTGCAAATATACACATCCTTTACTATATATAAGTATACATATACATATATACATAAAGTGTTAATTATTCAAAATATATGTAATTCATTAAAAACCGTAGCAAGTAATAGAATTGTGTGTTAGTAGAAAGCTTAATGGCGAAAAAAGCGTTATAAAATGAAAAGCAAATAAAATAAAACATATGTGTGCATAGAGAAATTAAACGAAAATAAATTACTTTAAACATAAATCATATGAAAATAAATTTTTATATTATAAGAGTTTTCTTTATTGCTTTTTGCTTGATTCGATTTGCCTTTTGATAACGCATTCACTTATATCAAGAAAGCCTGTCTGTCGTCTTTCAATACATAAATCATCAAGTTTTAAAACTGGGTTATGATACGGTCGTAAATATATATATATGTAAGACTTCGATATGTACATATGTAGAAAAACCATTATTCAACTTTCATTACTTCCTTGCTTTGACTAATTTGCCTTAACATGCACTTCCTTTATATCAATTTCACTGTTGGCTGAGCGTCTGAATAATTGAGTACCGCAACTACAACTGTCTACTACAAGCATAAGTCATATAAATTTACAAAAAGCGCGGTTTTCATTTTCAAACTTTAAAGAAAAAAAAAGTTAAATTGAATTTATTTAACTCAAACACTTTCCATTCAAAATATATAAAAACACATGCGAGAAAACTTTATTGATTAGAAGTGTGTGCAAATTTTTGATTGGGTGTATGCATTGCTGTGCTTTTATATTTTTAAGCATAAAGACAACAAATACATGCAGAAGTACGATTACTTTATTTTTCATCAGCTGCTAAAGAGATATTTTGAACGAGTTTTGCACTAAACTACAGTTTCAAGAATTTAAGAAAAAACGAAAGATTTACTATATAATCCTATAATTAAAAATGATGTAAAGAAATTCATGGATTAGTTTAAATTATTGCTATAGGCACTCACTCAAATGCTTAATATTCATATTTAAATAGAATTTTTTCATTTACTTATCGCCGAAGGAGAGCAACATACAAGTTTTGTTCTTTCATTTCTAGCAATCAGAAATATAGACATTCACATTCACATAGGATTATGTATTTGTCGCCGAAGGAGAACAGCATACGGGTTTTCTTCTTTCAATATGATATGTAAGCCCTACGAAGTTATATTCTTCATTACAAAATTTGAACTAAAAAGTCGAAACTTAAATTACTTCCTCACATTTAATTAAAAAAAAAAAAAAAAATAAGAAAAAACTGAAGTAATACATATATAAATACACCTAATTCTATTTTTACACGAATTTCGATTTAACGCGAATTGTCTTGTTTTAACACGATTTTCCATATTCTATGAATTATTTTTATGAATATTTTTCTGATTAATTCTTTTTTTTTTTCTCTTGATGTTTCTATGAATTTTTTCACTCTCATTACTCACAAATATGATTTGTAACTTCACGTTGTATTACACTATATGCGTATATGAAGGGGATTGCCCGAATTATGCATGGAGTAAGAGCGTAGCGCGTTTTTTACGCAATTTAGTTTGGTTTTTCAAAGTATCATTTATTTTTTATTATACATTTAATGAATTAAAATGAGGAAAAACGAAGTGAATTCTTAAGATAGGAATTCTTTTGCTAAGAATTTACTGATATTGTTTTTTGTTGTATTGTTTATTAATTTGTATTTTTATAAGTCTGGAACCAATCTATTATTTTTCCATTCAACCAGTATCTTATTTATACGAATTTTTTGGGAACGTATTTGTCGTGTAAAAAGAGATTTAGATGTAAATCAAGAAAAAAGGTTTTCTTAGTTACCGACTTATTATAAAATAGATCAACTCATCCAAAATGCAAAATTTCTATTGTTTAGTTCAAAAGCATATGTTTTATTAGGATGTGTAATTTTCCGGTTATCTGGCACAAAGGAGTCATTTCAAATTTTAGTATGAAAGGCTTTTCGTCGGTCCCCTGACAAACATTCATCAAAAAAAAAAGAAGAGAAGTGTTCGATGTAGTATGCATCAAAGAGTTGCCTTGAGGTGTTTTTGCTTACTTTCCTTCTTTCTAATTAACAAGCAGTTCTCCTTTTTATCAAACCAAAATTATTGCAAAGCAATCACTAGAAACTTTTACTCGTAGAATAATATATCTCTCTGCACATGTTATTCTTTTTCGACAATTTTCGTTTTTTTCTTTTCTCTTTGTTTTTGCAAAAACATAAGAAAAATACAAATACAACAACAACAATGCAATATGAACATGAAATCTGTCTAAATTTATCTTTAGGAACAATTTTAATGTAAGCAAATAAATTTTATTTCCCCTCTTTATCTTGCCGCTTTTCATCTCTTTCTCTTACTCTCTCTCTCTCTGTCCCCTCACATTGTATATATATATATATATATATATATATATATATATATATATATATGCTTATTCACAAAAAGCCATTACCAAATTTATAAACTATCACTTCTGAATAAACATATATATATATATATATATATACACATATATAGATATATATATATAAGGAATCAGAGTATAAAACTAGATTTCATTTTTGCTGTTGTTATAGTTGTTGTTTACATAGTTAAATTGCCTATAAATTCTTCTCACAAAGCTTAACATGGTGCAGATACAGAATAGTTGGAAATCTCTAGAAAAAGGAAAATCTATGTTGGCATGTTATGTAGGCGTGTATGTCTGTATTTGAATAAAACACAATTTGAAAGTTAAATAAACAGCATTTACATAAATATTCAAATGTTTGCTTGCATGTACGTATGTGTGTATGCGTGTGTGTGCGTGCATGTATAAGCGTGTTTGTAAATGCTTAGTATTTATATACAGATAAGTGATAAAGAGCTTTCCTTTAGCAAATAACTGTTAAATAACTCAACACACTTACTTATATAGGTACTTATATTACAAATAATTTAGTAACAATTTCATTTTGTAAATATTTGTTCAGAGATTAGTTGAGATTTCCATTTTTTAAGGAAACGTTTCACTATAAGCCGGCACAGACTTGCTGAGAAACCAAAAACAAAATTAAATCCATCATGTATTTCACTGTAAGTAACGTTACTCATACGTTCTGTAGCATGCATTTTCGTTTTATTCAATTGCTATGAATTAGTTATTGATCTGTTTCCTTGCCAATGCTGCCATTATTGTTCTTGTTGCTTAAATTTTTGTAAAAAATCAATTAGTTTGCTTGGCAAACCAATAAAAATGTAAAGTTTAACTTGCTTGAATTTTTCTTTTATTTTTTACATAATAATAATGTGGTAAAGCAAACATACATACTCACATATTTACAAAAAGAATATGCATAACACTTTTTTTTTTTGTAGACTTTATGTAAGTAAAATTGAAAAGAAAAAAAAAAAATTGTTTTCAAATTTCGCTTGCATAAATCAAGTAATAAAAACATTTTCTTTTTTACTTCATAAGAAAAATATAAACAAAAAGTTTGTTTACACTTGCGCATTGTAAGTGCAAGTGCATGGTGTAAGTTTACACTATTCATAAAAATCCAAGTGGTAAAGTATGTGCAAGAAAGATATGAACAAAACTTTGAAGAGCAGCATGCTTCTTAAGAAAAATTTATTAAAAAAATAATAATCATATTAATAAATTAAATAAACAACGAGGATGAAATGGAGTTTTAATAATTTATATCTATGTTAAACATTATGTGGAAAATTCACGCACTTTTACATGAAGCGTTAAGATAGACGTCAAAAAGCGATAAACTAAGGCATAAAAATTCTTTATGGGAAAACTAACGAAAAAATTATGATGAAAACGAAAATTTACAATGTAAAAAGACAATAAGTAAATATTACATCAAGATGGAAAAGATAACAAAGGTTATCATCCTTACAGGAGATAATATAACAATATGCTGTTTATGATGTTTAAATAAATAGAAAGAAACTATATAAATATAGATAATTCATTAAAATAATCTAAAGAACAAAATGTACATTAATTTCCAAATGGATAGGGTGTCTTTTTAATCTTTTGGTTTCATTCGATTTATCCAGAACAGATATTGCCAAAAAAATTAAAATAAAAATTTTTAAAAATAATTTACCTACAAAAACCAAGTTATGTATTTTATCGATATTATGTTGTACTTTCAATATAACCGTACGATTAGCCATTTCGTATGCCGACCCGAAAATTGGGAAAAGATTTTAGCATTCACGACTAAAGTGAAAATTACAATTTCACACTGACGCCGAATATTTACTTCATTGTGTGTAAAATTAGTTAAGACAGATGTGACTAAGCCGAACCATTTAAAAACTGAAACCATTTTGGGAGGTCTGCATCTTTCAAATCGTTGTTCGAATTGGAATAATACCAGTGTCCAATTTTCGGTTTCTCGTTGTGCTAATTTAAAAGTTTTAATAATCAAACGAGCAAATAGAAGAATTGGTGGACATAGTAAATCTCAAACTGATCAGATACGTTAGGGAGATAAATAATTGAGATGCGAGAAGGAGAGAAACATATATATGAATTACAACATTAAAACAAGATTTATTAAACCAAAAGTGCTAAAACCAGACAAGAAAAAATTCAACAACCAAAAAGGCTAGCACGTTTTATTAATATACATGTACCCTAATGAATACCTAACGGTACAGTGGTTCGCTACTAAAAGATATATATCAGACAACAACATGTACACTTCCAAGATATTCGATGAATTAATGTTAGCTTGACAAACGGAGAAAGTAAACAGTTTTCTTTATTTCTTTCACTACAGAAAGAAGTGAATTTCGCATTGCGATAAAAGACTATTTCTTGAAGAGTAAAACACCAAGAAAAACTTGACAAATATTATGGGGAATCTGCTATGTCAGATAACTCGGCCAAATACCAATTCAGTTGGAAAAAATTTTTTGATACAAGTAAAAGTGTGAAAAAGCCTTCAGGTCGGTTTACTGGCGTTTTAAAAGAAGAAATGACAGGAAAAATCCAAAATTTGGTATGGAACGATTCACAGTTGAAACCGCTTGGGCTCCTCATTATCTCATATGAGTCCGCGTCTTATATTTTACACAGACAGAATGTAAAAATATATTGCACCAAATAGTCGACAACGCATTCATGCAACTATTTCAATGAAGAATTTAGTGATGTTTAAAGTCAGTGCATCAAGATTTGTTCGCCTTAAAGTAGCTAGTTATGAAACATAGATCTCTTATTGCACTCCGAAATCCGTGGGAAATCTGTGGGAAATTTATTTTTATATTCAGCTACCTGTAAAATGATAGAATAATACCAAGCGCATACTATTCAGGGTTAACAAAATTAAGCTTGTGGTCCACCATTACAATGCAAATGCAATTCTTCAAATTTCATGCCCCCAATGACTATAACCTATTTCGGAAGGTATTTGCTGTCCGTTAAGCATCTTCATTCAAATGAAGAACTCGATAATTTCGAACTGCTTTACTACTCTTATTATTTAAAAGTCTTAATAAAATGCAAAAATCCTTGGCCTCTGTATACCACACTAAAGGGAGATTGCGTTAAAAAACGAAATCTGATTTTTGCAAAAAACTTTTTATCAGACCAGAGTTTCCTCGTTCAAATTTTACAAAAAATCCATCTCCCTCGACATTTGGTATAAAAACTTATCACATGCTTATATGTAGAGAACATGACTGTGCAATAATTTGTGTGTGAAATCTTTACATAGTTATGATGAATGTGTTATATGTGTTATATAACTTCAGAATGCCACTGGATGGATTTCGGTAATAAAATATTTGCAAAATTTGAAATTTTTTGAGTTTGTTTCGCATTCCTTACTACCTTCAAGGTGCGTGCGTTTCCTAAACTTGAGTAAAAAAAGTTACAAAACCATATAAAACAACACTTAAGCAATGGTACAAACTTTAGAACATCCTTGATATTGTTAACAATTGAATAAAATTCCAATAAAGTAGAGTACAAAACTTTGAAAGAGAATTTTTCACGCAAACCCAAGCAACCATCCTCACTAATACGTGTGCTTACTCACGTATGAACTTTGACTGGTTAACAAGTAACAATAGCTTATAGAAAGGTTCAAAAACAAGAAAGAAAAACGTGGCCCTTTGTCATTAAGTACGCCATCATCATCATCATCATCATCATTATCATCATCGTCATCATCTGCTATTATGACTGTCTTATTAAAGTTAATATATTTTGTGTATGGGTGTATTTAACGTGTGAATATGTGCACGAAAACCACAATATTTCATTTTATAGTACTAGTGAGGCTTATTTATTGCCTGTTTGTCATTATATTGTTACCGTTATTTTTGTATTTGTTTTTGTTCTTGGTTATTATCAAAATTGCTTGTGTTTGTTACATTTCACCATTATTATGGTTGTTAATGAATTGTTATTGTAATTTATATTGATACACAAAATACATACATACATTACATAAAATACAAGGCATATATACTTATGTATACGATGAAGCGTTTATATTTTACATATTTACGAAGGAACATAAAAGACTATATTTCGAGGTTAATCTTCTATGTTACATACATAAGTACGTGCAAATGTACATAAATGAACATAAATTATTTTGAGTGCTTCTATATCATTTATTATTAATTTGGACTTAATTAGGTTTTGCAACTTCTTAACTAACAAAAGAGAGGGAAATTATATTAAATTTCTTTCAAGTTTAAAACATATATAATCAAATAATAGTTAATTTACATTAATGAATTTTCATTTTTGCTTTTAATTAAGCAAATAAAATCAACCGAAAGATTGCAATCAGTTCATATCGTGTTTTCATTACCGAATTGAAAATAACTTTAGGTAGTAAACGAAAAATTTGCATACTTTTCACTCAAAATGTCGATTAATCCTTTTCTTAGTTGAGTTCCCTTTAGATTGGTTTCGTTTGAGGTTATATTACCGATCCAGCTTGTATGAATGGATGCCTGGTAATCGAAACCTCACAAAATACCAAAACGGATAGGAAAACAGATAAAAACACTGTAGTGGGGCACGGCACACCGTCAAATATCCCACATCACCCTAAAGTTATCCATCTGCCGACTTTTCAAAATGAGGCGTCGTATGGAAAGTGGTCAAAAAAATGTTGTTATTCAAACCGTTTTCAAAAGCGTTCATCCGAGGTCCAAAACACGTCAGTATACAAATTTCGTGAAAATTTCTCAAAAACTACGGCCTGTATGTTGGAAATAAGAAAACAAGACAGATAGAAGGACAGGTGGACAGATGGACACACAAGCTCACAGCGATTCTGAAGATGATGCCGATTCGATCGGTATAATAAAAGGTTGGTGCATCCTTCTGAGTGTTGCATACATGCCTTATACGCCCTTGTGTCACAAATGATAGGTAAGATGAACGTTTGATATTTATTATCTCCTCTTCATATATTAAAGCTATCGGTCCTAGTTGGAATAACAATTTCAAATTAATATCACTGCGTAAACGAACCGATAATGCCTTTTGTAGGCATCCTTGTAAATCTATCATAAGCATTTTGGAATTGGAATGTGAAAAGTTTTACATATATCAGCAGTTGGAATCTTCCATATGACATCGCATTGCAGCAACGGATAGAAGGAGACGTAAAGGAGAAAAACAAAAATCGATTCGCTCTGTAATTCTTCACTATCGCTAAGTTACAATTTTCATATTGAAATGTTCGCCGCACCATGAATATAAATACGTGTGTGCAACAGTGTTGAAAATAGTTAATTAAACTTTGAATGAAAACCAAAAAATGTTGAGAAGTTCTTTATAAATTGTTTATAAATGAAGTTAGTTGTTTTTTTTTCTAACATATTTGTGCATAGATATCAAATCTCAATGTATATCATTTTCATGAAATTTGCAGATATTTTCATTAAGTTTGACCTAAATTAAAATTTTAATTAAAAAATGTGTATTCAATTTCGATGCATCTTTTTTTCTTTTATTCACATTTTTGGTAAAATTTAATAAACAGCATTTCAATGCAATTCCATTTAAATTTATTAATAATTTAATATAAATACACAACACTTTGAAGTTAATTAATATGTTTTTATATCAATACTGGTTTGCTGACATTTTCATAACGTTCGTATACCTTTGTGCGACCTTTTATACAGCACATGTATGCTTTTGCAGTTGTTGGATATTTCGTCAAGTTCCTGAAGTGAGCACAGTTTTGTCACAACAGTCGCAAACTGAAAACTCTTAAAAATTCAGAAATCTGATAACTCTTTGCAAGTTAGCTGCAACTGTAATAACACCAGATATCGAGACATGGCTGCAGTAATCGGCATTAGTTGTTTAGTTACAATCAACTTAGCAACGATCTGTTTGACGAGACTGTAATGCTTTTAGGAAATAAAAACTACAAATCAAAACTCCTAAGAAATATTGGACTGAGTGTCAATAGGTCCCGAGGGGCCGGGTAGGCAAAGAATTACAAATGACAACTCATTGGTTGTAGGTTTCAAATCGCAAGTCCGTTAAATAGTGTGCATGTTCAACCTTTGATCTTAGAATTTATTTCGCTGGCTAAACTAATAATAATAATAACAAAATTAAAAAATATTAAAATTAGCTAATATTTCAGTGCAAGAATGCCAGACATGCACATGCATGTTATAATGCATGAGAAATGTTTATCTAAGATATGAGACTAATATACTCTACAGCGACCTGAATGGTCAATGACTATTTTCAGTCATTTGGTAAGATATCCTGTAAATCTATAGCATTGAATTGAGAGATTGTTGCCATAAAAAGCTCGCTCGAATATGATTTCCCCAGTCCTTGCCCTTGTTGATATCACTGTAAGAAGCTGCGTAAGGAATACAAATCGGAAAGCAAATAAAATACAAGTTTACAACTTTTTCCTTTCTTGGAAAGTATTTTTTCCATGGTTCTTCAGTTTAACATTCAAAAGCGGAGTTAATGCACATTGCATGTGCGAGACATGTGCAACACATGTGAACACAATTTTTTTTCCACTGTTCAGAAATTCTTCTTGGAGTCCTGTTTGTCTCCATTTGAAGTCAAATTACGAATTCAGATGCAACCTGCATGCAAACCATGAAATTTTTCCCACTCTAATAGTTCGCTTAAAACTGATGGAAAATCGGACGATTTTCCCTATTTCTTTTGTCAACACTTTATGTAAATTTTTTCCTTAATGACATTCGTTTGAGTAGTTAAAACGTCAATTAATCTGGATCCAAGGTTTGTTTCTATTTAAATAAGATATAAAAGATTAATATACTATATATAATATACTATACATATATACTATATATGACTATATACTATGACCGAAAAGTGAGATAATGTTCAACTTAAATTGCGCACGATTATCGGAAATATTTTTTCTCTAAATTAGTAGATATCTGAGTCAAATTTCACATCATGAACGTTTTTACCTATGCTTGGTTTTGTACGACATAAAAAGTAGTTTTTCCGATTTTCGATTATCAGTCGGTCATGAAAAGCATAATTACGAGAGATTAGACCTGGATCTATGCAACCGATCAATCAAGCAAATATCGTCCCAAGATCGAAAAAAACCATGCCAAAGTCGCCAAAAATTCAAGGTGATGTTAACATTAACAGTTTTCTTCGATTATCGTGATGTTGTGCACTACTGCTTTCCATCCGCCGAGCCAAACTGTTAACAAAGACTATTATTTGAGTTTAAGGATTACTTTGAAGGCGACCAATTATCTTAGGAGTAATACATAGATTTAGAAAAGAAAAAATTAAATTGGTGGCTACTTTTTGGAGACAACAATATAAGCATGCAGTAACCATTTTGTGCATATGCTTATAAAATGCTGCCATATTTGATTTATTACTCTTACAAATGTCAAGAGATTAATGGATTTTAGCCATATTCGTTAATCAAACATTGTCTTTTTTCATTTCAACACAAATATTCGTTTCAATGTAATGCTCATATTACTTACAGAGTGAAAAAGCTTTATCACATTGCAAACTCATCTCAAAAAGGGATATTACATTATTTGTTGTTGTTGTTGTATTGCAAATCGTAAATAAACTAAAACTCATAATATAAAAATTGCTATGTACATTAATAAATTGACTTTTCGATAAACTTTATAAGAAAAAGATAGGAACTATATTTGCATAAACTTTTTATAAGAAAAAAAAAAAAAAAAGAAACACAAGCAGGAAATTTATATCCGCTTTATATGTAAATATAATGAAAAAGTTGTATATTTTCCGAGATTTTCTCAACTTCTTTTCACATTATAAGTAAGTTGTGGCCATCTTTAAGGTGAACTAACATCACATTACTAAAGGTCGATTTGTATAATAGGATTGCCTTAAAAAGATATGAGCCAACTGCATATCTAAAGATTTAACATAAATACGGAACACTTAGAATGTACTTCTTGTTTATTATATTTTTATTTACAAACTCTAATCGATTTGTTAATATAAGAACATACTAACCACCCTAATCCCTAATTGTAGGATGATCATAGCCTGAGTATCGTTGTGAGAACTGAATGTTATCAGGTTTTTTAAGCTAAAGGGGGTAATCTTTAATATAAAGTTAAACTATTTAACCACACAATGTGCGGACGAGCAAGAACGATTTTAAAGCAAACAGCCATTCGTAGGCGTAAAGGATTTCGATTGACAACTCAATGGTCGTGGGTTCAAATCTCAAGTGCGGTAGAGCTTTCAATAACGCCGATAACCATAGATTCTAATTATTTCAGATTTTAATTTTAGCATTTATATCCCTGCCTAAAGGAATTATAATAATCACAATAATAATAATAATCAGTAAATACATAAAAATGTATTTATCGCGATAATTAGGCAATTTTTTGAAATGAAGGAAAAAACTTTACATATTGTTCTATATGCCTGAAGGCTGAACAATATTTAGACTAATCTATAGATGAACTCAAAACTACTTATTGTTTTCAATTTCATATCTGATATGTACATTTAAGTTCTATATATTATTCAGAATTCAGAAATCTGCTTTGGAGCTTCTTACGGCCTCTCCTTGTCTTTAAAATGAAAACTAAAACATTTGGGCGCAGTTTGTGTGAATAACTGTATTGAACAAAGTTGCGGAGGCCATTTAATATAATATTTTCACTTGTCTTTTACGAGAATTTATTAATATTGTTTTCTTTCCTATTAAAGCTTCGCTTAATAATGTAAATAATTTGCGATATTTCAATGCGGCAATTTTGAGGTCTAAGATTTTCGTCGCCAAATGAACATCTGTTGAATCGCTCTGCGTTTTACCAATTTGCCCCATTTTCAAGAAAGTTTCAAGGCACAGCCATCTTCGATAATTGTTTTCAAGAAAACTATTTGAAATGTGAAGACAAAACATCACGCATGCTTTAATAATTATTCCCAGCATTTACTTATCGCAAGTGGTACTAATGGATGTCCCCACCATAAATTCCTTTGTCCAGTTCTTGCTTGCATGCGTTAATATCGCGTCAACTGATTCTCTATCTCCATATTAGATGCAATCAGTTAGCCACATATTTACAACCCATGGCGAAAAAGTGTTTTAGGGTAATATTTATACATCCTTTCTTTTGGCATATGAAAAAATATGAAAATAATTGTAAAGATTCTTATAAGAGAGTGGCAGACAGATCGAATAAACATATTATAATATTACAAACAGTATTATATATACTCTATGCCATTTATGATGCTGTATGTGATAAAAAATGCAAGCGATATGATGAAAGTAATGACGCTTTAATAGCTATGTACGATAAATAGCTATTTTATTATATCCTTTGCTGTTCAGCATAACGAATATTAAATAAATAAATAAATAAATAAATACACATATACAAACATACACACACACGCTTTTGTACACGTACATATATCAAACAATAAAAAGCAACGAAATTGAAAATAATTTTTAAGTACAAGTGAATAATAAAAATATACAAATATGCTGACAATTTACACATAACGACACCTCAGGGTAAAATTTACACATACTTGCATATTTATTATCTATCTCACTCAACGGCAGCGAACACACGCTTACATTTAGCTAAACCATAGAACCTTGTGTAGGTATGTGCTAAAGGACATATATAATGATGCCTGTAAACAGCTTTGTAGATATCTATATATATGTATATGTATATGTAAATAAATGAACGTGTACCCTATGCAGGCATACATACCCATACATAATACCCATATAAACGTGTTCTCTTGAATAGCATACGTTTAGTTTTAATAAAAAACAAACACATCTACGAATTGTGTGCTGCAAATATAATAATTTTTAGCACTAAAGTGACCAGATAGGTAAAGAGTAAGAAATATCATATATATATATATATATGTATATATATATATATATATGTACACACACATGTAGAGTATGAATATGAATGGTTATCCAACCTCTTTGTACTCTGGAATGTATTCACATTAAATATTATTATGATATTCATGCTCTAATGCATATTGTGTTGTATTGTGTAAATTAAATGTTATTTTTGCATGTATAATACATCTATGCATATATGTATGTATGTATGTATGTATGTATGCATATGTTATACGCATATGTTGCATATGTATTAGAAGGACGTATATATGTACATAAGATCAAAATTGAAATTAGAATAATAATAAAAACATGATAATACAGAAAAGCAACAACATTCACACATTTTGTGACATATACATATATATATACATATATGTGTATATATGGGAAAACGAATGAAATTCTCTTTAATACCAGCAGGACTATACCGGAGGTCATAAAAGTACTTAAAGTTAATGAATATAATTTAATGTTGATTATTACATAACTTTTGAAAACCTAACATCAAAGCATTACCTAAGAGAAGAGACGGATAGCAACGAGAGATGGTTAAATATGGGCAAAGGGGAAGACAGAGGTTAAAACCATAAAAGTTAATAATTAAAGTATTTATTTTCAACATCAACACAAAATTTAATTACTTTTCTCTCTATAGCCTTTTGCTTGCCTTTTTTTTTTTCTTTATATTATGTATACATTTAAATTGCCAAGCGTTTGTGACGTTCAAGTGGTGACTGTTTAGTTGTTAATTATATGCATTCATTCAATATAATAAACAAACAAATAGAAAAAAAAATTTATATTCAAACATAATGTAAAACATTTCGCACATTAACCATTTAAAACGGTTAATATTTAAAGGTGTGGATAAGCAAGGCTCTTAAGCATTGCAAAAGCAATAAAGCATTAGTTAAACGAGGTATGGTTTGTTATATGATTTAGTGGAGTATATGTACGATTCTATAATATTTTATGTTTACAATATAAATGCATTTAATATTTATTAAATATTCATTTTACATATGGTTAGATTTTAAGTACGTTTTGTGACCAAAGCAAGTGACATGTTTATTGTGTGCACACAGGCATGTGCACTCGTGCGCATATACATATATGCACTGATTGTGGTATAAACCAAAAAAAAAAAAAAACAACAAAATCATGTAATACAGTAAATAGCCATTGTTGTTTTAGTTTTATATACACATACACACAAACAAATATACATACATACGTATATGTATATATACATATATATATGTATTTTTGAAATAACACTATATATATATATATATATATATATATATATATGTAGTAGTTTGTACTTCAGCATGTTTTTGTGGTTTATCTATGCATATGCTTACACACAAACATGCGCACATATGCCTCCGCAATGATTGCAACTAATTTTATATGTTAAAAGCTTTTAATTAGATTTTATTGTTAATTGAAACCACAATTTTGTAATTATTTTTGTACATAGCATTCATAATATGCATTTGAGTGTATTTTGTACATATTTATTGCATTGTTTATACATATTTTTATAAATATTTACCAACGTTTATATGCAAGCAAATAAAATAAATATAGACAAATTGTTTGTAAATGATATTTGAATTGATTGTATTCAATTGTTTATATATATATATATATATATATATATATATATATATATATATATGTAAACAATACATATAAATGTGTATATATATATATAAACAATACATATAAATATGTACATATATATATACACAAACAAAATATATATGTATGCATAACACACGCTTGTAAAACATATAATTTTAACGAACAATTTATGAATTTTTTATCATATTAAAGAATTAATAGAGAAAATTTTGTGTTTTTGACAGTTTTCTAATAAATGAATTTTTAATTTCAAATAACATATATATGGAAAAAAGTTAAATAGAAACTTTAGTTTTAAGTAACAAGAACCGAAAATTCTGAACAATTTAAATTGATTTAAAAGTTTCCATAGCATTTTTCCTTTTTTTTTTTTTTTTTTTTTTTTATCATTATCATCATCACCATCGCCGTCGACGTCGGCATCGTCATCATCACTTAGCCTAGCGTTGCTAAATAAACGAATAAAATAAACATATTAAGTCTTTCCTTTCGTTTGCAATACACATCAGAGATACTACTATGTCAATATATTCTCATTGTTCATATGTCAGTTCGTGCGTCCGTTAATACTCCATATTCGGAGGGCTCATGGTAGCAAAAATTGAGATAAAATTTTAACATTCGACTGACACTCGCGCATTAAAGCTTAAAATGGGGGCGAAACATTTGCCGCGACACTCACACTGGTCAAGGGTTTATATTTTATAATTCATAAAAGATTTCTTCACAAAAAATGAGTGCGATACCTTTATAATATCAGTCCTAAGAGAAATTTGCAGCAAACTTACAGCGGAAAATCAAGCAGTTTGGTTTTCGTTCAAAATAAAGGATCAAGAAGTTTTATGTGATCAGGAACGGTTGAATTCGATAAATCCAATTTCCTAGCAATTTTGCGAGTTGTTATTAAATGTTTTTCATCAATTAATGTCTTGGTTTTGGCATCATCACTTTCAATCGGCGTTCCAGAAGGTGACGCATTTGCCCTTGTGGCAGCACATCCTCTTTAGACATATCCAATAATTCGTTTTCATTCTCGTTTTTTTTTTTCTTTTTGCCTGAATAGAATTTTCCCGCTTTCAACTTCCCATGTTTGATCGAACATCAAGCAGAAACTATTGCTTGGGATAAACAAAAAGAAGTCATTATCTGCCAAATGAAAAATTTGCGGTGGCTGACCGCCTAATTCGATCTTTTAAATATTTAAATAGCTATTAGAGGAGAGATGTGCGAGGGCTTGCATTGCCAGTGTTTCTGAAAAAACAGGCTACCAATTACTTTAATGTGCTTTGAACGCAGACCAGTCTCGTTTAATTTTGGTGCATCCCAGTGAATTTTTTAAACACGTGATTGCACCATCGGTATGAGCATCATTTTAATATTTTATTAAATAGTAATATATATAAATAATATTTCATATGAGGAAACGCTTAAAATTGCCTCAACCTCACGGTATATCACATACCGGGCTTGTATAATCAATTTTTCCAAAGCATCAATTTTTCCTGGCGTAATAACTAATTTTGGGTGCCCTTCACGGATTTTGCTGTCGAGCGAACGTTGGTTATTATTTAACTCGTTTTACCACCGTTTTACAATAGCAAAGGGTGGCCATTCATTGACAAAAGTGGCAATCAGTTGACCGTTGCACTTTTGTCGACAGTGGAAAGTCGTAATAAATAATCGTATTAAAATGCTCGTGAGCTAATTCCCTTTATTCGCTGAAGCACAATTTCCAAGTTATTCTAAACACCACAAATTGCGCTTAAATTACAAAATGTTGTGATGAAGTTTATGACCAAAAATGTCAAACTTGCGATGTTGTTCATTTTTTTCATTAAAATCTACACCCATTTATGAGCATAAGCATGGTTGCTCTATAATGACGGCGTATCATTTTACATAAATGTAGTCGTTCTGAGATAAACTAGGGTGTGAATATCTCTTTTAGTTTAATCGTCGTCGTTGCTCATATCGTTATTATTATTATTTTTTTTTTTNAATTTAAATTGATTTAAAAGTTTCCATAGCATTTTTCTTTTTTTTTTTTTTTTTTTTTTTTGTTAATCTAAATTATGTAAATCACATTAAGTTTGCACGAAATGAGGTTCACATAGATGTGGATATTGAAATAAACGAATAAAATAAACATATTAAGTCTTTCCTTTCGTTTGCAATACACATCAGAGATACTACTATGTCAATATATTCTCATTGTTCATATGTCAGTTCGTGCGTCCGTTAATACTCCATATTCGGAGGGCTCATGGTAGCAAAAATTGAGATAAAATTTTAACATTCGACTGACACTCGCGCATTAAAGCTTAAAATGGGGGCGAAACATTTGCCGCGACAATCACACTGGTCAAGGGCTTATATTTTATAATTCATAAAAGATTTCTTCACAAAAAATGAGTGCGATGCCTTTATAAACACAGTCCTAAGAGAAATTTGCAGCAAACTTACAGCGGAAAATCAAGCAGTTTGGTTTTCGTTCAAAATAAAGGATCAAGAAGTTTTATGTGATCAGGAACGGTTGAATTCGATAAATCCAATTTCCTAGCAATTTTGCGAGTTGTTATTAAATGTTTTTCATCAATTAATGTCTTGGTTTTGGCATCATCACTTTCAATCGGCGTTCCAGAAGGTGACGCATTTGCCCTTGTGGCAGCACATCCTCTTTAGACATATCCAATAATTCGTTTTCATTCTCGTTTTTTTTTTTCTTTTTGCCTGAATAGAATTTTCCCGCTTTCAACTTCCCATGTTTGATCGAACATCAAGCAGAAACTATTGCTTGGGATAAACAAAAAGAAGTCATTATCTGCCAAATGAAAAATTTGCGGTGGCTGACCGCCTAATTCGATCTTTTAAATATTTAAATAGCTATTAGAGGAGAGATGTGCGAGGGCTTGCATTGCCAGTGTTTCTGAAAAAACAGGCTACCAATTACTTTAATGTGCTTTGAACGCAGACCAGTCTCGTTTAATTTTGGTGCATCCCAGTGAATTTTTTAAACACGTGATTGCACCATCGGTATGAGCATCATTTTAATATTTTATTAAATAGTAATATATATAAATAATATTTCATATGAGGAAACGCTTAAAATTGCCTCAACCTCACGGTATATCACATACCGGGCTTGTATAATCAATTTTTCCAAAGCATCAATTTTTCCTGGCGTAATAACTAATTTTGGGTGCCCTTCACGGATTTTGCTGTCGAGCGAACGTTGGTTATTATTTAACTCGTTTTACCACCGTTTTACAATAGCAAAGGGTGGCCATTCATTGACAAAAGTGGCAATCAGTTGACCGTTGCACTTTTGTCGACAGTGGAAAGTCGTAATAAATAATCGTATTAAAATGCTCGTGAGCTAATTCCCTTTATTCGCTGAAGCACAATTTCCAAGTTATTCTAAACACCACAAATTGCGCTTAAATTACAAAATGTTGTGATGAAGTTTATGACCAAAAATGTCAAACTTGCGATGTTGTTCATTTTTTTCATTAAAATCTACACCCATTTATGAGCATAAGCATGGTTGCTCTATAATGACGGCGTATCATTTTACATAAATGTAGTCGTTCTGAGATAAACTAGGGTGTGAATATCTCTTTTAGTTTAATCGTCGTCGTTGCTCATATCGTTATTATTATTATTTTTTTTTTTTAATGCGCTCTATGAAGAATATTAAAATTAATTTTAACTTATTAAACCATCTTATTGTGATCTTTACTATCATGTTTGGGTTCTTTGACAACAGGGTTCGTGCTCGTCTCTCACATAAAATTGATATCGCAATAAACGTCAAATGATATGCTGACTGTACAATGAAAATTTTCATGTTAGATGCTTAAGATACTCATAAATGATACTAAAAATATTCATTAGTGCTGTGGCAACTGTGCTGACTTTTGTTTGGATTAATATAAAACGATTAGAATCGTGAGAGATGAATTTAAATCAAAAAAAAATACATTCGTGCGAAATTTTTTTTATAAAATGGAACGTTTAATAAATGTGAGAGTACGTTAAGACATCTTCTGTCGTAGCATCCACAGAAAAAGTTACTTCTGTTCCCAAGATTTCCATAAAAGGATTCCTAAATAACAAATGAATGATAAATTCTCTGATTCCAACAAGATGGACGATAATAACGGCAATGATGAACCAATTAAGTTTATTGATTTAAAGAACGGAACATCTTCCACAACATGCAATATAACAAAAAAAAGCTCCCGTAACTCCTCCAAATGCATCCCCAACTGCTTGTACTTCCATAAATGTAGTGCTTGCACTTGCTAAACTGAAACCTCTGTTTATTTTTCCACAAAGAGATTCCGTAGTTATACCACGTTTGTCATCAGATACAACAGAGAAATATATATACATTTTTTAAATCAATTCTAAATTAGATCAGGATAATGAGATCGGCATAGTCAAATTTAATTTCACGTAAAAACGCTCTGCATCGTCGTCATATGAACTTTTTATGCCAGAAAATTTATACGATATCGTAGTTGATCTAAATTATTAGACGTTTATCACGTTCTTTCCAAACATGTGCATCTTCCACTAAGTGGCAAGCAAACGAAGTCAAACAACTCAATCAAGATAATATATATGTCGCCTAGCGAAACGTTCGCGATATTAACGCGAAAGTTGTTTATACTGTTTATTATAATGCAGCTATTCTCTAAACTATGATACCACAATTTTCGCAAAGACTTAATCAAATTGTTGTGGCATTAAGGTAAAGCCCGATATCGAATATATTTTGTGTAAAGCTGCTCGGAAATATACATATAATAAAATATGTGCCTCTACACTCCACCTAATTCAGATAAATCTCTCAACGTATCAAACTGGGAGATTTTGCTCTTGTCTTTGAAGATTTCAACCTATCAATGCTCCTATGGGTTCCATCGGAAAATTTCTCTTATCTGTCGCATGTAACTAACGCCACTTGAGTGAACAATGTGGTCTGAATGGCGCTAATTTCAAATTAACAATTTTCTAATAATTTGAATACAATGCTGGATTTGATATTTATTAACGATGCTTGTAAGTGTATGGCACCGATGTCATCCTATTGTTTTACCGAGTTGCAGCCATAAAAGTTTTTAGTAGGAATTCAAAAAATATGCATTGAATATCCCCTCAGTTTAGTTTCAAGCACACTAATCCCCAAAATCAAAATAATTTGTTACCTACGGCGACCCGTTCTTCAGTTCCAAACAAACTACTTCCGTTAATTTTGTTAAAATAGACGATTTATTTTATAAAAAACCCTGTTACTTATTTTTCTCAAATACTAGTAAAAAAATGAATATAAACTTAAAAATAGGAAAAACTATCAGCGCGGATTTATCAAAAATATATCAACAGCGACCAATTTACTTGACCGCGTTGCTCTAACTAATATGACTTTTAACAACAAACAGATGAAATTCACACTTAGTTCAACAAACCTTTCGATACGATAAGTATGCAATATAATGTTCTAAATAAATTGGAGGGCGTAGATTTTAACAATCATTAGGTAAAATGCATCTGCATCCGCGGTTCTTGTGCTTTTTGTTTTTTTTTTTTTGTTTATAATTGATTGACCAAATGTCATAAAACATTGTCGCGCTGATCAGCTTATTTACAGTCCAGTTAATACTCAATCCCATGTCTATCTGCAAAGTTGACGTTCCTAAATATTAACAAACGCATGTCTTTGTTATTAGACGAGTTAATGAGCTCGGAATCATATTTAATCTTTGGGCTTTATCAATGGTTGGCTAAAGAAATTACGACATCCTTACTTTCTATCCGATTGCTCTACACACTGCTTGTGTGGCATATTTTTAAATCTGACTCTAGGTATCGGATACACAGGATACGATTTTTATTATGAACAACTTGAATATGAGCAAAAACAGTTTGTACTGGTCCATTTACGTAATGTGGTCTGGAATCCCAACGTCCATCTTCCACTAAATAGAAATCGATTACCGCTAATAAAGTTACCAACGGTTCGTTCTCCACCTTTCGACCGGCTTATTAGGCTCTGCTGATGCTTATTAGACTATCAGATGTAGACATTACCCACATACAATAAATTACCACAGATCCTATCCGGAAATTATGGGAAGAATGTAATCAAAGCTACACCTTTATTGACTTTGGCTGTATAAATAACTAAACATTTGAATACTCTGTACCGCGGTGTCCTTTCTTATTAATAACCAGCTGAGCGATATTGTGTAGCTGATAAGGAAAGGCCATGTTGTTTCATGCTCCGCCCTCTACAGGACGGCCGTACAATGTGTGATCGTGGGACCGAGCCATATGCAAGTTTAAGCTTATTATGGGCGCAGGGGCGGATTATGCCCCCTTCTTAAAGTCGATCTTTGTTGAGAACATAAACCTCACTTTTCAGTTCGAACAACGAAGCGACGAAAGCATGTTGAAGCTTACGTCTATTATATTATTTTAATTTATTATGTTTCCGACTTTCTACAGTGAATGCAAAATTTTGTCATAAGCAAAGAAAGCGTGGAAATCATTAACGTCGCTTTATGCCGTAAAATATTTGAATAAACTTAATGTTATATAATTAGTGTCAATTAATTGCACATCATTATAACAGAGAGTGTTAAGCTTCGAAAAGCATCAACAATAGCATTAAGCACATCATTTATGAGAAAACCTATCTAAATATTTTTTAAATAAAAATATATGTTACGATAATGATACATGCATTTGTTGCTTAGATTAAAATCTAAACACTGAAAGTGTATGTGTGTTTGTGTGGACTCGTAATAAAAATAAATTCAAAACCGTGTAAAGCACATATAAACATGGCCCAAATCGTGCAAACGCAAATTGAAGCTTTTTTTATATTTTTTATGTGCATAAGCAATTCATGGCTCTCGAATCTTCCATGATATACTCCCAATATTTTTTATTACACAAGTAGTATATATCGTAGAATTTCTTAGATGACAGTTTCAGGGAGTTTTTAACTTTTCAGATTTGCTTTGCCTCATTGCCTGGATACTGTGCAAGGAAACAGCTTGAGTAGCCATATCGTCGGAAGGATTTTCTTTTTCAATTACCTGATTATTGTTTGATGTATCAAACGCTAAATATTTCAAAGTGTTTTGACTTTAAATTAACCAACAATCCTCCCTAACAAAGGTATACATCCTTCTTGTGTATTTGGGCATAAGCTTACAAGCAAACGCCTCTATCGAACGGAAAAGGGCACAAAATGGATAGCCAACTTAATTCTCAATCGGGTTTCAATAAGTTGGCTGTCGAATTGGACACTTTACTGAACAGGCTGCATACTATAAACGAGACTGGGGCTTACTACGAATGTTCGTCAACTCAAAATTCAGCTTCCAAATTCCGGGAAGATACGGTACGGACTATAAACACATAATAATCATTGCAATAGCTATAATCCAAATTATAATCATTCCAATGAGAAGAATTTTCCTTTACCACATATTCACCACAACCGTCAATATCTGCGTCAGTGTCGCTGTCGTCATAATAACGACAAACGTAGCAATTATCACGTAGCTAGAGTCAGCGCCGAACTGGCGGACGAACAGGGAGACGAAAAGTGAGAGCGAGGAGGGACGGAGAGATAAAAGGCGGCCAAAAGTCACTAAAAAGAGTAAGCACTTTATGTTGATAAAGAATATACAAAATTGAAATAAACTTTTACTCTAACATAGTTCACGAAATTAAAGTCTTCACTATAATGCTTTTTTAACTTTAGTTTTTAAAAGTACGATGTTTATAAAACAAGTAAATAAATAGTTTCTCATAAATAAGTCAGCGTTTGTGGTCTGCCTTCTTCTTCTTGCAAGTATATTAATATAAATATAAAAAAAAATTGTTAGTACAAAAATTAATATTCACCGCATTTTCTTACCTATTTCTTGTTATTCCATTATATCTCAGTAATTTATGTTTATTTACTTCACTATTCTTCAATCCTTGTTTCGGTGTTGAGATATGAGGCGATGATGTAGTATAAGGCCATTGACTGTAATACATATCATAATCATTGTAATGAGAAGAACGTCCCCTTCCTTCATTTTCACTAAAACCATCACCATCGTCATCATCAGCGTCAGCATCATTATCATCATAATAATGAGAATCATAATCGTTATCGTTCTCTTGCGTGTTCTGATTTGTTAAGATGTTTTGATTATCCGGCAAATCTACATCAGTTCTCGAATATACCACCACCGGCATTTGTTCTTCATAGTAATTTTTAGTTTTCGAAGTACTATTTTCATGAATATTTCTGGTAAATTTTTCATTCTTTGCAGTGCTATTAGAATTTTCAAATTTTTCAAGGTTTTTCTCCTCGTCAGTCCCTTTAACAGTATTGACAAGTATGCGTAGAATTGAAGGCTCCGAAGTTAATTCCATTATAATGACAGTACTTAGAATAACGATGAAAATCACTAACAATATTCTCAAAATAAACTGAATCTTTAAACAAAATTCTTTTAATTCCATTTTTCTTTTTCTTTTTTTTTTTTGCTTTTCTAAACGTTACCACTATCGTCGGAGTGCTTTCATTACTAAACTGAGACTACGAAGAGAAATGAAATTGTATGCCTCAGCACTTTATTCTTTAAAATTTCGTGCAACTTAGTGAAATTTAAAAAAAAAGTGTGAATTATTGAAGATTGAAACTTAAAAAAGAATTGATGAATAATTTACTCCGACGTTCTTGGTTTACATTTCTTATTTTCATTGGTATTGTACACAATGACTTATATAGAACAGTTAACAATTTACAGTACTGCAGAATGGAGCAATAGCAGCATTTTTTTATAATTAGTAACTTGAAGTAATAAAAGACCAATTAACAGCTTAAAAAATACAAATACATTTAAAATAAAGTATACTTTTCCAGACTTGAATGAAACGTTGAGGCAAGCAATGCTTGAAATTCAAGAAAACCCAAGAGCTTTAATTAACTAAATTATGCTAAAGAATGTGTAAAAAATATTTCAAAATTTTCTTAATACAAAGTTTAATTCAAATTCAAACTCTTTGATATTTTGACCATAAAGGTCAAAATGAATTTCTCTGAATATCCGCCTAATGTTTTCATTAAAAATGCTTGTAACTTTCACAATACACTTTTAGTTAGTTTTGTATTTCATAGTAAAAACAAATGCATCGCACAAGATTTTTTTCCCTTAAAAGCAATCTTTACATCCTCCACGCTGAAGGTAATTAATTTGGGACTAATATTTTAAGTTTTTTGCCATTTTCCTTATAGGCATTCATTTATTGCTCTCTCAAGTATAAAATTCATTTCAAAAATACACGTAACTTCAATGCCTTGTATGTACGTATGTACATATCATATAAACTGCTTGTAAGCCATACCGAACTTATAATGCTTATGATTAGTGTAACAACAGTAGAGAGAAAAAGAGGATACGCCTGAATAGCAGTAACAACAAGCAGATTTCAACACGACCAGATATTCTAAACAGAATATTACAAAACCTACTAAGCTTATGTGTTTCCACACAGTCTTTGGAAAAAAAAAACAAAAAAAAAAAAAAAGAGACAAAGCTTCAGTAGTAGAAAGTAAACGAAATTTTTCCCTGCATAATTTTGTAATGTTTATATGTCTTTATTTTATGGCATTGCTATAAGCACATTAACACATACAAACGTGTACACACACGTACACACATCTACACCAGCCAGTCTTTATTATCGTTTTGTCATTTTCTACATTATTATGATTGCACTGAGAGACAGAGTGTGCTTTGTTTGCCTTCGCACAAACGCAAATGTACACACATGCATAGCTATAGAAAATATTTCTTGTAAAATATTTGTTAGTACGTATAAATAGATATTTGAATGTCGGTATATATACATATTATATATATAAGAAAAGCTAAACGCATAATAATGTTTATATTCAGCTCGATTTGTAATGCAACTTATTATGCCTTTGGGATGGTAAACACATATGTTCAGCTATACGAAATACTTGTTCAAAGATACTTATAATAGACAGACACACGTACACGCAGAACGCATACATAAATACATTCATACAAACGTGTAAGCATCAAAAGATACATGAATAACTTAAAGATTTCTTACAATCCAAGGAATTCAACTGACACATAGAGGAGACTACAAGATATTATGAATATATGATAATTATTATTAAAGTAATTACTTTGCTAGAATCCATAAGCAATAAGATAGATATTTGTATATTTAATTGGAAGAAAATCAAATTTGAATCGAGTAAATGCGTACAGCGTTAATAAATACTTTCGAAGTTATATCGGCCTGATTGACCGAAAGCTTCAGCCGACATTCATAGATCTTGCTTACCTACTTGTTGTATTATTACATATAAGTAAGAAAAAGACAATAATACTTTCAATGTAATTATTTTAGAAATTTCGGTCCATTATCTGAACGGGGAAACAAACACACTCATTTGTTTTTCAAGTACTTGTTCGTGTATGCGGAAAAATGTACCCCTTTAATATTCTAATCTGAACACTGTGCACCTAGTTTTAAGATGCTTTTTCTACATGAATTTATTTTTAAAAATATATACCAAAATGTTTAATATCCTTCTAAGAGCAATATTTATACTTTCTCTGAGAGCAGAAGCAACTTAGGCATGTTTAAGCGCTGAACATGATGCACGCATCTGCATCGTGCATTGGAGTAGTGACACAATAAACTATGCCGCATACAAAGCAAACTGTGTGTCCAACTGTACATTCACAGCTTCATATTTTTCTGGGCCATGCACCATGCAAATGCGTACATTTTATGTAGCGTTCTACGTTCAACTCCTTGCGCGAAAGCATAAAGATGAATTCATCTATTCAAGTTTTATTGCGATGCTTAAACATATCCGGCTACACGTTTCATTTGCGCCATCCCTACGATTAAATGAATTACAGTTTAATTATAAATGAATTAAATTGATCTGGATTTTTCTAATGTAAAAGTTCCCCTTGTTTTTTGAGCACGATAGCACGGTCAATATAGTAGAAATCGTTGTAAGCATTTCTTTCCGTTTTGGATTTCAGTTGTATTATAGACGCATAAAAACAAATTTGTAAACTTAAATTTTTCCGAAAAAGAAGCGAAAACCAATTTTTCTAACTTGAATTTTTTTTTTCGTTAAGTTAACATAATCTTAAAATTTTCTTATTTCTATTAAATATATTCTCACTATATATATGAAGTTTAAGAATATCAACCATAAGCCTCGGTGGCGCAGTAGGCAGCGCGTAAGTCTCATAATCTTAAGGTCGTGAGTTCGATCCTCACCCGGGGCATTTATTTTTTCTTTCCTTATTGAATATATTTTTTATTGTTTTTATTTCTATATTTCATTTCTACATTAAACAACAAATGACTTGTTATTGCGATAAATGTGATACAGTCGTTATTTAAAACACGTTAGTTCCATGTGGTTAGTTCTCATAGTTTGGCAATATTTGAAACTTAAGAATACATAGAAGTCGCTGTTTTTGTTTTTATAGCAAATGGAATTCGCTGAATTACTTTTTTGCCGATTGAAAACAAATTCTCTTCGATCTATTCACTATTGATGTTAATGATCATTTAATCAGAATCCACATTTCAAACA
Organism: Glossina pallidipes; assembly: GCA_000688715.1. NCBI lineage: Eukaryota > Metazoa > Arthropoda > Insecta > Diptera > Glossinidae > Glossina > Glossina pallidipes. Next base: position 624,279 of record KK499894.1, read on the forward strand.
CTCAAAATGATGCTCTCACTTTGTGCGTTTTTTAAATATTCCTTCTTGTTCCAGTTCATTAATAAGAAAAATGATTAACTACCCATACCTTTCGGGTTGAGGCCAGATTAAAGTTCTAAAATCAAGAGAAACTCGGCAATAACCGCAAATTAAATGTAAAAGACAGGTGTCTAGGTTTACAAATACTCAACCGGCCAAAGTAAATACGAATGCAGCAGGTTCCTCCAGTTTTTCTCTAATAATTCTAAAATTTTAAACTTAACATCAAGAAAAACATCTTTATCAGGACCTATGGGATGTTATCAATTTTATATTTTGAGCCAGATATTCTTCGTTTTAAGTACAAAGTTATGGTATTTTGCTGGTAAAACAGATTTTGCGAAAGCGGCTATATCTGCAATTATGTTCTGCAAAAACCACTTACCACTTAAGCGCGAACAATCCTATCTAGCGACGAAGAGCTATAAACGAGTCCCCATCATTTTACATTGTTTCTAGCCCTGCAAGAGGCGTATTCTTAAGATATATGTATATGTACACAAATGATTTATATATAGGTAGACTTAAAACTAAAAAGAAATTGGTATACAAATGATTTATATATAGATAGACTTAAAACTAAAAAGAAATTGGAATAAGAAGATATAGCTTGACGCATACTCTTCATTGAATTTACAGTCAGTTACAAAGAACTTAAAGCACCTTAATTTCCAATAAGAAGGGTCAATTTTAAAAACTCCAAGCATTTATATCAAAACTAACAGTCGGAAATATGGTATAAATTGTTGAAATAATTGTTTGCTAGGAACCTACCTAAAGTTAAAAAGAAAGAAAACTCTTTTCCTCGATGCAATTAATAAAAATACTGAAAAATTTCCATTCATTTCGCAACGTACGCAGCAAACCGAATACAATTTTCTTATTTCTTTTAATTAAAATAAAATATAAATTAATTGCTCACAATATTTTTTTAAATTTTTATTAATTGTAAATCAGTAATGAGAAGAAGCCTTTAACATGACAAGATTATTATACACGTTGCCTATATATTAATTACGTACATTATTTATTTAAAAGTAGGCGCATATGAAAAATAAGCTTTGCACATATGAGACTTCGTACGAAATTACTGAACACATTGTTAAAACAACTTCAACGTGTTAATTAAAAAAGAACACGAATTATTGTTACTGCCGTTGAAACGATTATACCGACAGTTGATACCAATTCTTATTTATATATGTATATATGTAGAGTGTACTATTTCCTGTCATATAATATTAAATAAACGTAATTTTTAATAATACAACAAACATGAAATAAACAAAAATAAATAAATAAATAAAATAAATGGCGTAAGAGAAAACTGTCGCGGTTTGGTTGACTGAATGTGAAAAAACATACCGAGTTTATACATTTATTTATTTTTATCGCGTGTTTAACGTTAAACAGAGGAAACCATCTCAAACAGTTATTTATTAAACAGGGGCGTTGGAGCGATGCGACCAACATCACTACATAATCAAGTTAAATACCATATTGATATTCCTTGCGGATGAATGAAATGTTGTTAGTAAAGAAAAAAGAAATATTTTTATTTCTGTTTTCGGGATCATTTCAATTTTATCCGCAGTTGAATGAGAGTTTGGTTGCGAATGACAATTGTCTTTGAATTTCATATTAAGCATTTATCCAATAATATATCTCACTTTCTATCTATATCCAAGACTTGGCTAACGCATCGTCAAATTGATTCAAAATTTCGCAGTGACGAGGAAGGTATTTGCTTAATGTCAAAACTAATATATCATTATCTCACTAGCGTGGTTTTTATAAATGTTCTAATTCCATTTACTCTGCTTTATTTCTTATACAAATGGAAATTCTCGGTTGATATCGTTTAAATAGTTTGCAACCTCAAATTTCGAAAAAAAAAAAAACAAAGAAAACATATAAAGTGAAAGTGCAACACTTAAAAATAACAATGTTAGTACAAAATGGAAAAGGGGAAGAAAAAAAAAACCACGAAAATTGTTACCGGCTGTAAACGAATTTTCTTCACCCATCGCCTTTATCTTAAAAAGGTGTAAGACGATTATAGTCGGCCAGGGCCTGTCATAAAATACTCTATACTACCTTGCAGGTATTCATATAACGACGTTTGAAAATGAAGCGGTAGGTGGGAAGTGGTCGAAAAAGTGGTCCACGGGCCACCGATAAGAACAAATACACTTTTTTACACAGACTTTTTCTTCTAGAGCAAATGTCAAAACAAATTTGTTGTTGTGTCTTACAGAAACAGAAATAGGCTATTAAGGGCTGATTTAATCTGCGAGGGCTTGAAATTTACTACAAATATGAAACAACCTTTTTTCAATCATGGAAGGTGCATCAAAAATTTCAACGTTGTCTTAAGTTTTGTGTAACTGGATTTTAAGAATTATATAAGCAGCTTCAGAAACCGAAGTAACGGCTACTAATAACATACTTAATGACAACGGAAAAACTAAAAGAGAGCGTTAATAACGAGCGAAATTCTTCATTTGAATCCAACCCGACGGTTGTGCTAGACATATCTGATATGTCCTCTGATGATAGCATATTTGGTCCACTCCGTAATAAAAGTCCATGCTTGTTATCAAGCAGCAATGAATGGCTGCGAAATTGATTTTTATTCCTAATTTCAATTTAAAGTTTCATGTATGTTGTACTTATGTACTGAATTTTCAGTTTACTGTAATTTTAATTTTTTTCGATGCAATAAAAACAATTTGTTTTTGTATTATAAATATGTTATATAAAATTGATTATTATTTTTTTGGCAAGGTTTTGTGAGAGAGGGTTTTTTCTTCATCTTAGACGATTGTTTCAATTTGTGGAGCACCCAAATTTACCATATGCCGAATGTTTTACACGGTTTTTTTTGCACGCTTTTCTAAGAAACTTTTTCACCATGTAAGAAAACAAGACGGACAGACGGGCTTAAAATTATTTTCTGAATCAATCGATATAAAAAAAAAGTGGGTCCATCAAAAGTCCCTTTGCGTGGTAGATACATCCGCGCAAACTTAATATGCCCTGGTACTATAGGTGGTGTAGGGGATAAAATTCGCAAAATATAAAATTGCGATTTTCTCTATAATATTACGGGAACGATTTTTTCAATTTTTCTGCATATAATGAGTGATCATTGATAGAATGTATGTGGAAATAGCTGTAGCTATGGCATTTTGCGAATAATGATCCGAAAATCCATTATTTTTGTACGAGCAGACGAACACATTTAGTTCGTTTCAGCACTTTACACTTTACCGAGAATATATATAGTTAATAGGGTCCCTGACATTTCCATTGGTTGTTGCAAACGTTTTCGCAAAATGAATAGTTCGGCAAAATATTGTTGGTGAATATAACATTAAAACAAATAGAGGGAAAAGGAAAAAAAATGTAATTGAAAACCAAATGTAAAATAAAGTTTTTCAATTAAAATACAAAAGCGAAGTGTGAAATTGCTGCAATAGACCGCAGGAAAGAATAGAAAATAAAAATTGAAATGACTAACTAAACGCGAGGGGGTAAAAAGTGGACTCTTTACATGATTGAAAATTAAAAACTGGAAATGGAACGTCAACGCAGAACATCGCCAAATTCAACACATACATATACATTTACATTGGCAAAGGCCTACATACGGAGTAGAAGTAATTTAAAAACGAAGGTTTTTACAAAGAAAACGAAATTAAAATAATTACAATTTGATTACAAATTGAATATATTTTCATCCTCATTGGTTACATTTACTTTGAAAAAGAATTTCGAACGTAACTCCAAACTTAATTGACCCATCGTCCGCCATATCGCATTAATACCTATTAATTATTATACTACAGAAGTCTCTCGCGTAGTCTAATTAATAGAGGAGATAAAAAACATAGGTTCAATTCATCCCAATTTTATGATTTATTTAGTCATAATCACATATTTATGAACAGAACGCAAAATATCGGATTTCATCTCTCGCAAAAAATGAAACTGACTCGTGAAATTTTTCTGCAACCAAAAGCTTCCTATGGGTTTTGACGGAAACTTTCTTTTATCTACACGGCTGTTGTTAGTGCAGTAAATCGTTACTTTAATTCAATGGCGAACCTGGTTCATTGAGGAACGAGTATAAAGAAGAATGAAAGATGCCCAAATTTACCCATTATCTCGACAAACATCGCGTCTAAAAACAAGGCAAATGAAGGAATCTTCAAAAGGGCAAAAGCATAATGTCGGGGGGGCAGAGCGACGCCTGTAATGCAAAAAAGAACGTCATTAGTCCGTCTAAGCAACACATTATGATAAAGTTTAAGAAATCCTCAATGTTTCAATGAGAACAACATCACAAAATAATAAATCTTTGGATGTTAAAGACTTTCCTAGTTTGGAAGAAGACGTTGATTTTCCGATCCTGTCAAGAAATCAAAAAATATTTAGGTTTAGAGAAAGAAAAGTAGTAACGCGAACGTGAACGATATATTTACATAACGGCGAAATTATTAAGAAACAGATGTTGATCTAATGACTCTTAGTGTCCCTGTTCATAAGTGGTCTGGACAGTAAACAGTGCAAGCTGTTTGGATCTCTCTTAAGAGAAATCAACATTATTATGCCATAAATTGTTGGCATTAGAAAGACCTCGAAGAGGTCTCATCAAAGAGATTTAGTATATTCAAACAGGGCTTGCAGATGTGTAGAGTGGTCGGAGATTAAATAATTCTGATGAGAATATGATCTCTTGCGCAGAGAACAACGTGGAATTATTCTCTACCACGGCGACTCTGATAACATGGCGAACACTCAAGGTGCAAGGACCTTTGGACGTATGCACCTTATGTCGTACTCAATAAACACTTTGTATTTATTGTTGATTAATTTGAACTTTGGAAATGCCCTGAGTAGCTTCTTCAACTCGTTAAACATTTTTTTCAATAATTTTACATTAAACTAAGTTTTACTCTTTCCTTCTCCTTCTCCTTAAGTACTAACTTGCATATGATTTTAGATTAAATAAATTTTTCCTGTACAACGTACAAGCCCACCAAATACCTTCACTCAGACACGCGCATAAACACACGCGCGCGCAAGAACGCATACTTACAAGAAAGGTAAATATTTAACTTTGTAACGAACTAAAAAAAAAAAAAAAAAAATACCAGCGAGTGCAAAACGGAAAAATGAAACGCATAACAAGCAAATACGGCAAATACTTAAGTTCACATTTCCGTTTTTTATTGCTACGAGATTGCATTGTACAGCCACACAAAACTACACCTAAACTATACAAAAACTTTGCATTAGTCAGCGCCATAATGGAAAATACTTATACGTATGCGCATATCTACAGTACGTTATTCTTAACTTTTGTGTGATTCGATTCCTTCATCAAATTTTTCATTTACATATATTTTCATTTGTATATTCGTTGTAAAGGTCTCTAGCAATAATTAGTAAATACCTTTTCACAGCAAGACTATGTCAATAGCCTTAACACATCTACTGTGACACAATATTTTCTCTTCTTTAGACCGTCTACTGAAATGGCAAAAGTTAAAACCTCAAAAGCATTGCGATGATTTACGAAACTGCATCAGTTAAAGGAAATGTACTGTGCCTGAAGTATTAACGCGATTGGGTAGAGAGTTGAGTTTGAAAAGGATTATATATGTAAAGTAAACTAGCAAATTTTTAAGATATCTATCTAAATTACAGCTCTGCTTTGTATTTAGTTACTTTGTTCATTTCTTTTTTGTTATTTATTTATTTATTTTTTGTTTTTAGTTTACCCAAAGCTTTCTATATAATTTACTAAGAATTCCAGGGCAGAATGTTTACATCGAAATGAATATTAAATTTATGTAATAAATACCTAAAAGCCTTAGGAGGAAATACCTTTATAAAAATGCCTGCTTACTGTGTTAGCTATGCTACAAAAAATCTTATCAATTCAATTTCAGAAGGCCTCTTTTATTCCGTACGCTTGACAATATTTTCAATAAACCAGCAAAAAGTATAAAGCAATTCTTTTACTCCTTTCATAAAAATCAAGAAATGGCAACGAAGAAATTTACATTTAAAATTTTACATCAATCACATAAAGATCCACATTGACTTACACAGAACTGTTTTTCTTTTTCTTGATAAGAAGAGATAATTATTTGTTACACCGCAAACATTGCATTTATTTATTAAAAAACTAAATTAATAAAAGCACCAAACATGGTAACATAATCTACTAATTTATCGATTCCCTCATCCTCATGCAACATTTATCGCTATAAGGCCCAGCTAAGTATCCGCTAAGCAATGTTGTGGGCATCTATAATGAGCTTCCAAGCCCAATATGTGAGTAGATCTACCTTCGCATTTCCGACAGCTAAGTATCCAGTTCCCAGTCTTATCAAACAATTTTTTTTTACATTCACTTAGACACACGCATCATAAAGTAAACTCCAAAGAGGTGGATGCAAACGAAGAGCACAATCGCCAACAACAACAACAACTTTCCGGATGTACGTATCGCATTTTTCATGTACGTATTGCTCTTAAAAAATGAAAATATTTTTTAAGTTTAAAACGCGTAAACAATACCGCACACCGAATGGCAAGTGCTTGTGCTGGCGTACAAATCGGATAAGTTTATTTTATCTGATTCTTTTTGATATAAAACTTTATAATAGATTTCCTTACTTAAAATTGGGATAATCAGTGACAGTGTTAACATGAGCCCAAATTAGTTCCAAAACACAGTCGCAAGAACATTAATTTTGAAGGCTCTACTCGTAACGCTTTTGCGTAACGATGCCGAAAATGTATTTCTTTGAAACTTTAACTCTTTTGCCACTTTCGTATAGCGAAATTTAAAAATCGTTACATTCTTCACAACACTGTATTACAAGATTATACAGGCCGTTTGCTAACTGGGCGCCACTTTTTTGTAATGAAATATTATAATAAACTTTCTATTCAATAAATGTTGCACAGACGATTACACGCACAAAAGCACTTATGGCCCGTTTAGGACCTAGGAAAGTATGTAGATATTTGGTTGTCATTCATATAAAGAGGACATTGTAGTGTAAAGCGATCAGCCTGCCTTCTAGTGAAATAGATTGTCGGAAACTTTTCACCATTAACGGATAATTTGTATTTGCGAAAATAAATGTTTAATTCCTGCAGTGTTTGGTTTAGATGACCAATAATATCATGCGAATAAACCTCAATGCAAAAGTGAATAAGACGCAATTGGATTACTCAGGGCAATCGCGTATTATTGGAAAAAAACAACATCCATGTGGACACCCTGTAGAGATATCAATCGGCAAAGAGAAAATATTCCCCACATATTTAATTCCTTTGAATGTTAGACTATGATTCAGATCTTTACGAATGTTCATAGAAAAACACGTTGTTTTATTTTAATCAAATTTAAAAAAAGTATTCATATTAGCTTCCAATTACGAGAATTTTTCTAAAACTTTCTATTGTAAATTTTAGAAAAAACTCTTATTGCAGTTGAATGAAATATTTTCGTTTCTAAATGAGTTTCTTTTTAATTTATAATAAATAAAAATTCAAGGTGATAACCGCTGTTCCGATGTGGCTTGCTATTGGCTTCAAAGGGTATGTATATGTTGTTTGGGATATGGATTTTATAAGGGTTTTCATTATTATCAAACCATTGGCTCGTGTTTTAATATCCGTTTCCGGTACTTGGCTTATTGTTCAAACGATATTATTATATTTGCTGTTGTTGTGAATTTGTGCCACTGCCGTTGATGTGCCATGAGTATATCATACATATTCACAAAAACATACATATATATATACATATACATATACATATACATATATATATATATATATATATATATATATATATATATATGAATCGAGTTACATACGCAAGTGGAAACCTATCAAGTTTAAATGAAATGACTTTTCAATAAAATAAGCCACAAACAAGTGCCTGAGTGAAATCGCCAACATACGAATCCATGCGCGGGCTCATTCTTTCTCTAAATATGTGCACATATGAACGTTTTTTACTTAAAGCATGGCTTTATCACATTTATAGATAGATGATCCTATATGGCATGGAGAGCGTATACAAATCTTTTATTTTAAATACCAAATAAAAGCCATTTTTATTCTTCACACACATGTATGTACGTGTCACTAGCGCACAAACAAACCTATAGTTCAGTGACAAATTTATTTAAATGTTTGTGCATGTGTGTGGATATGTATGTATATAAAGTATATGAAATTTATAAAGCAAAAAAAAACTCTTCTCACAGAGGAATTTTTAGCAGAATAATAAAATACATACCACTGCCAACTGTGAAGTCCTAGAGGTACAAAAAGTTGGAAAAAATGTTTTTTTTTGTTTTTTTTTTTCATTTTCAAAAAGAATATAACAACTCGATATAACTGTCACATGTCCGTCTATCCATCTGTGCTTGTGTAATAAACTCGGACGCATATACTTCTGGCAACTGGCTAGAGAATGATGACAACGTTTTGTGTATATGTACATATGTACGTATATAATAGTAGTGCCAACTTGCACAGATTGAATTTTAATTGAACTTTCCGGATAATCTCGGCTTATGTTTGATGCATACATACACACGCACACACACACACACATGCAGATATGCACATACACTCACTGTTTTAATAGCAAAGATTGTCATGTTTAAAACCAAGGGCAACAACTGCATAAAACATTCTCTTGATCTATGTATGTATCTACGTAAGTGAATACGTTTTTGTCGTCTCAGCCTGCCCTACCTCTTTATGCTTATGTTCGCTGTTCTGTGATAGTTATTCCCATCATTGACTTTTGTACTTGTAATGACTTCGCTTCTATATCTGATTTGGTTCCTCGCAACACTATACCGACTATAACCTGCCGCCTTTCCTTTGACGTTGATAATGTGAATGCAAAGACCAGAATCATGTCCGAGGTTATCTTTAGTCTGCAGCGTTAGTGTGTGGCCCGAGGTTGTGCGAGCATATATATATATATATAAATTCACATCTTTTTTTATATGCTAGTTCATGTGGCTGCGCATTCAAATACCTAACAATGACATACTTCCTTGTCTTCATTCTTTTCATCCTCTTGTCTCTTACACAGATACAAGCAAACCTGCCTTAACATTTATTTATTTTCAATTTTATTTGATTTAATTTTATATTGCTGCTGATGTTTCTTGCACTACAGCGACTGTCGCATTTACTTTTAAAATGTAATTTGCATGCGACGTATGCCAATTGCATGGCACGTACGTGTATATGGTGTATATTTCTGTATAAATGCGTGTATATTGGACATCTCATATGAAAACTCTTTACACCGGAAACGGATATATAAAGCACTTGTAGATAAATGTTCTTGAATGTGCAGTAAGGCGTAGATAAATGCATACACACATTGACTTGACTATGTGCGGATGAGATATTTTCTTGGGCACTTATTCAGAGAGTTTCAGGTCACTATTTGAAAAGGTGTTTATTATGCATAGATGTTGGTTTTAGATGCAATATTCGTTTCTTAATGTAATTACGTATGAAAAATCTTTGATTTCTATACAAACATTACACAAGCTGTCATTTTCAATCTCTCCTCACTTATTTAGCAAAAACATCGTTGATTGCCATTAAATCATTAAGTAGTAAGTGCTTTAGAACACTTTCAGCGTCATCAATACGAGATAATTAAATTAATTTTTAAAATAAAAAAATATCCATTTTTTCCGATCGTCATAAACGTTTAATATGAACTGCAAATAGATAGAAACCCTCATCGATTTTTTTGCTAAATTTTATGATATTTAAGAACCTATACAGCAATTGACTTTTACTATTCATCAAATTGCAAATATTTGCAAAAAAAAAAGGCTTAACACTATTCTGTTTTTAAAAATAAGTTTTATGCAATTACTTTAATTTATCATAACATGACATTATACGCATAAACATTTTGAGGTAAAAACTTTATATAGACTTGAAAACAGCGTTCATTAAAAGCCACTTGATAGTGCACGTATTTCTAATAATAAAATATATTCGAAAAGGTTTGGCTTTTATTTTAGTTTAAATTTTGAGGTTTACATCAAGTACTTAAAGCAACACCTTTGTGCCATAGCCTCGGTAGCGCAGTTGGCAGCGCGTAAGTCTCATAATCTTAAGGTCGTGAGTTCGATCCTCACCCGGGGCAGCGACCATTTTATTAATTATTTTTAGCATAAAGTATATTACATTTTTGCAAGAAAATCAAATGCTAAATGCACTTTTTATTATTCAGAAAATTATTCTGAATCGTTTACGCATATCTATCGATGTATACATAACATGATGTAACGTAGAAACCGGCACAAACAATTATCAAAATATATTTGGATGATTGGTATTATTTGGGTCAACGAAGAACACTAATGAAATTGGATTAGATCAACCATTTTTAGTAACACATTCACATATAAAAGGTGGTCTTGAAAAAGTTATTATACAATTCACATTTTTAATATCTCATAACAAAAATCCCTAGAAATAACATTTTTCTTCTTGAAGTTATCATTGTTTTTATTGTTTCATCCGAATATTTTCTGAATTCTTATACATACAAAATCTTTTCTTTCTATTTGTAAATGATCCTTCTAGTTGTATTCAGGATTCTAGAGCTGTAATTATAGAGCTGTGGAGATGATGTATAAAATCTACCATTCTTTCGATTGACTCACTGGTATGCATTATCTTCCAGGCGATTCGAACACTTTGGTCGCCTGAATGGAGATTAACGGCATGCCGTTAAATTTGAAGAAATATAAACAATTTTCATTGTCGAGAGCAAACTTGCTGCCTACGCCATATATAATTAATAACTACCTTCGACATTTCTGTTAGTGAAGGTAAACCTCTTCTGGATTTCATTAAAAGATGGTCGAAAAAGTTTAATGATCCGTATGTTGCGAAAAGCTTGTATACGTCCTTGGTTACGTCCTCGTCAATCCTAGAATATTCAAATGTCCAAAAATTTCTTTTCTTTTTATAGATATATAAAATTGAAAGACTCCCGTAGAGAGTAGATATGAAGAATAAGTTATTACAGTTCCTATTTTTTAATTTCACAGAAAAAAATGTGAAAGTAAATTTCGAACGCTCAACTTTGGTTTCAACTAAAGCTTCATATAATTTGTGAGAGAAGTCGGATTTTCATAAAACCCATATACGTGCACGACTTGGCTCCTTGCGTTTATGTAAATAACATTGTCAATAAGTTGCAATTGACCCGCTTCAGTGCTTTCGGGGAACTTTCCAGAATATTATCACCGAAATTTTGTACAAAAAATTAAATTAAGTTCAGGAAAATTTCCATTTTCGTACCCGAACGAATAATATTACGTTACATTGTATAAGCGCTACCGTATCTCAATCAAACTTCAGTTTTCCTTAATCGGATTATCGGAGTATTAGTTGAAAGTATAGTAAGGTCTCTCTTGGCCCAGTAATTAAATTACAAAAGTAATGAAAACAAAGCTTAGGTAAAGAGAGAAAACAATTAAATTTCAAGATAAATTTTAACACTAACAATTAATATAAATATTTATACCGTTTTAACCGTCTTTTTATATTCAACATTTTTTTTTTTAAATAACTTTTATTTTAATTCTGAATTACATTTGCAACTTCATTAAATCCTACAGTAATATAAATATGATTAATTTTCATACCTTTTTCTCCCCGCATAATATTATCTTTTGTTAGTACAATCAGCTTAACACATAGACCTCATCCTATACATTAACAACAATCCCAGGATTTACTGACAGCTTCGATACAAAGGAAACAAAAAACCTTTCTACTTGTGAGAAGCATTCAAAGAAAAAAAAAAAAGAAGCTGAAAATAAAGAAAAATTCAATTAAAATTCACCTGCCTTCTGAACATTTGAATTACCATAGTTGTATGGATATAATAAAAAGAGCCGTCCATAGACAACCCAAAAAAACAAAAAACCAAAAGCCCTTTTCTAAATAACAATTAACAAAAGAATAAAAGGAAAAGCACAACAAATTGCCTGTTGATAGGAGAGCAAGTAATTCAAGCATAAAGCAATGAAATATAAACGAAAATATATTAAAGGCGAAAGGTACACGAAATGGTGAGACAAAAAAGAATATTAAATTAACTTTCAACAAAACATTTAGAAATTATCGGGTAGTTTTTACAACATTATCAAGCAAATTATTTTAACACCTAAACTGGTTCATATTCGACGAGCTTAACCTTCTGCAATTAACTTTTTAACTGTCCCTACTGGTAGCAGAGAAGCGAAATGGTTGCTTAGAGATAACCAGCTATGTGCTATTTGTACATGTAAATAAATTTCCCTTAATACATTAGCATGTAACCACTTTAATCCTTTCCAAGTCTTTTGCGTAGTGAAAACTACTTTTTAAATGAACGTTAAATAAACAAATGTATGTTTCACACCGCAAAACGAAATATGAATATCCATCGACAGAGGTATATAAGCCGTAGCTTTTGTGCTCATCGCCGAAGCATATATATAAGGTTGTGTGTTTTCAACTACCAAGCCACAGATAAACAATTAATTATATTCTTAATTAATATAATTAAGCCCACCTTTCTCTCTACCTCATCTCATCTCTTTTAGGAATATTCAAGATCGTAATAGCTGCAGAAAGAAAACTTGAATTTAGTGCAGATATTTTTGGTTTAGATTACACAACTAACAGATGCGATCAATCCAAAAACATTGAAAATTTATAGGTGAAAACTTTTAAAGGCATGGTTAGTGTTCAGACATGCTGAAAATGGAAGCACCAATATGTGCTTTTCTTTATTTATCTGTCTAGCCACCGAAAGGATATTTCCTACATGCGTAGATACAAGAGTGATTAGGAAGAATTATAGCTAGAAGAGAACGTTAATATATGTTGGACTTGAAAGCAGAAACCTCTGAAAGAGCGAGAAAAACCTACCCTGCAAATATATGGTTCCAAAGACAGGCGAAGTGGTTTGAGCGCGACGAGCCGGCCTACTACTTTGAACGATATACGACTTACGTTGGTACAACATACAACCGGCTACAAATATTGGCAGAACCCGCAACCGACTACATATATTAACTTAAAATCCGATCCAAATATTTCCCAGGAAAATTTAAAATCTCAGTGTGAAAAGAGTCCCAAGCAGACATTAATCAGATATTAGTCTCAAAGCAGATAGAAATATTCCTCAGGACTATCTAAAATTTCAGTACCAAAGGGCCTCTATGGACCAAATAATCCGCGCATGCCTAACAAAATAGTTTTTCTTCATACATTGTTTAGAAGATCACGAATAATCTCTCTGTTACCGTGTGATCATAACTCAATACCAGCCATATCTCTCTGTTTCTCCAAATGCTTAGTTAATAAAAAACGGACGAATATCAGCAAAAGTCTTTAGAGACTTACATGTACTCAATGAAGGCACTAGTGTGTCTGTATGTGTATGTAATTAAAAACCGCTGTGTGCGCAAACTGCAGTGAAAGGTACGAACATAGGTTTTATTATTAAAAAAGTACTTTGCGTACCTTTCCCTTCTTATTTTTATATATGATTGCTTTGTCTTTCTAGGCTTGGAACCTGCAAGATATTAAAGCCATAAAAAATAAATTAAACAGTTCACTCTCTACTTTTAAGGTTGCCATTAACTTAAAGAAGGATTTTTGTTAGGTCATGATTATTCTGTAAAACTGTCTGTATATCTGTCGTAAGTAATAAACATTAAATTATTTCATTAACTATTTTAAAACTTAATTATGCGATTTGTGTTTCTTACATAAAGAATTTGTTCTTTTCATTATTTTTCATTTTTTCAACGAAAAATTTATACCTTAGATATACAATAATAGTTTCTTCATTTCTTTGGCTGTGACTTCCTTTCCATTGCTTAACGATTCCGATGCATATAGTTTCCAGTTATTGCCATTTTATTTTTTCTTATACTTATCACTGGAAGTAAGTTGATTTGAACATTTCATATGTAACATAAAGTCTTTATTGCCAAGAAACTTTTAACGTATTGGGTTTCGCATACAAGAAAGCCCCTTAATTCCTGCAAAGCACCATTCAGCGAAAGTAACTACGCGGTTAACGATTTGTCTTTAACTATAAAGTATGATAATGACAAACTCTTTTAAATACTATCACTTTAAGATCACTTTTTCTTAGAAGTAACTTTGCCCATAATATGTATTAACGATAACATTTGGGAAAGGATAGTGTCCCTGTCAAATCCATAGCATGAAAAAGTAGAGAAAAACCATTTTCTTTTTTATAGCTTTCATTAGCTTACAACATAAAAGCCAGTAATAATGGGATCATCTTTCGCTTTATTCCGTATATATTATGCTAACACAATTTCTATAAGTTGACATTATTTTAAAAACAGGAGATAGATGATGTAAGGATTCGTCTCAAGTTGGATGCGTATGTAAAATTCACTTCATTTTACTTTTATCCCTTATGCGAGCTTATTTAGTGCCTCTGAGGAAGATGCTACATTTTTCAACTGTTAATAACGTGGCTAAACATCTGAAATTCCATAAAGCCTATATGTTATATACTCGGCTAATGAAGTTTTTTTGGAGATGCCTATGTTTTTTTCAGTCTATTAAAACTGCGACTATGACTTCTTATTTTCTTTAAAAATACACGCTTAGACTCACATTCGATTTCCATATTTATCTTCAGCGGTTCGGACGAGTCCGTTCACCATTGGTAACACAAATCGGTAATTTTGTCTTTTCTCTAAACCTCCAATTTCAAAGAACGTATTAAGTAAGCAATGAATAGCAATAAGTTTTTTCTTACCCATCCTTGTCCATAATGATCGAAAATTCCTACAATTACGTCCAAAGCGTGTCAGGGGAATATAATGCACTTCAAATCAGATGATGCCTAATCAAATATCGAAGAGCAAAATATTGGCAAAATATTGTTTATTACATCATATAGTCTCACTATCAAATGTTATACACCCAGTGATTAGGCAAAGTACGCTGTAAAGACGGCCTAATCTGTGCAAGGCTATCGTCTTTTAAGCTAGTGCTAAGGATAAATGGATTCGGTTCAGGTTGAACTTTTCTCTTTTGTTTTCTGTAACTTCTTTTTTTTTTTTTTCTTAATTCTCTTTCTTTTAAGGACCTGCAAAACCATTTATTTTGTGGTCAAGCTATTATTGTTTTGCTCGATTTGTGCTGCAATTCCTGTTATTATCGCTCTTGCCCATTGTTGTTACCATTTTAGCACAAGCATTATATTCGATTCCTGATGTTAATTTCCTGTGACTTCTTTTATTTCACCTCCTGTAATAATTGCTGTTTTGCTATTTCATTTTTCTCTTTTTCCTTTTTGTGTACGTTTTATGCTCTTTACAGGGCATTGTTTAGCAATAAACTATAGCTTGAAGTTTTTGTTAGTCTTGCGTTTTTTTCTTTTCTTTTTTTTTTCTTAGCTCTCACATTATTACCAGCAAAGATTATCTGTAGTGCAGAGTTTAAAATCTGTTGAAAGCCTTAAATAATCCAAATAATTACGACAAAAGTATACGATAACATAGTTAAAAATTTCTAATTGATATTCAAAGCGTCGGCAAAAGGTAGGTCAAAAGAGAAATTGTGTTCGCTTTAACAAGGTGACGGAAGGTTTTCCTTTAGGGAGTTGAATCTCGTCCTGCGAATGTCTTTTCTTTGGTTTTGCACTCTCTTGTACTTCTTTACGCAGTTCATCATTGCTGCTTGTCACGAAACAATGATCAAATGGAACTATCTTGTAACCAAAAGAAAGAACATCCTCCGATGTGTAGTCCTTTTCTTTCTAACGAAACATTTTCTTAGCTGTAGCCTTTTTCGATCTCTTGTATGTAAACACTATCGTATGTAAATACAGCTCCCGCAGTGAAACACTACTCCGCAAAAATACACTTAACCTTTTTGGATCATTTATAAAAATTCTCAAAATTTTAAATTTGAGTGAAAGGACCTACCCACGCTACTGCTTCTTTGAATGTCACATTCTACAAAATCCATGAATCTCTGCTAGGCCTAGTTTTTCATATTCACCGTGAAATAGGCGGGAGGAACCACCTTAAGTATACCCTAAACTTGCCGCCGAATTCTGGTTTTATGACCGGTCGCTAGCCATAACGGAAAACAGTATTTTCTTGTAATATATATCTTGTGACGTGGTATTCCGGAACAATGGCGATAAGAGAATTCCCCAATATCAAGTTCCTTATAATAAAAAATTATTATTAAATCACCAAGGCCACGACAAAAAATGCTTATGACGAATATTACTCAGAAAACGGCCTTGCTTTCCTGATTTAATATCGTAAATCCATTTTCAACATAGCCATAAACTAACAGCAGCAACAGATTGTAAAACTCGTAATCAACAGCAAGTATTAATTTACATTTTAGTAAGAAATTTTGATTAAAAGTTGACGTGATTCACATTTTAATAGCAACATTTATATGAAATGATACATTTACAAACAACTCACGATGTCATCTAGAAAATAAACGTAAAATTACTCAACATTGCCTAACTGACATGCTCTCAAACGCAAAAACATTTCAAGGGGTGAATACAAAACGTTGACAGTAAGAAGAATATAACGATCTTACTTGCGATGTTCATCATCGGAATTTGCATTTTGTCCAAATATTTGCAATACCCAGGAGTAAGATTCACTCAAATTTGACGAAAACATTTGAACATTATTTTTAAAAGCAAAATTATTACCAAAGTGAAGATAGTCCTAGAAGATAACCCACTTTTTTTAGATTTGCGTCTTCACCAAAATGTCTTTGCTAAGTTACGGTTTATCGCGAAGGAAAAACAAACAGAACAAGTATCAAAATTAAAAAGTATTAAGAGCTTTCAACTACAACAATCACAAAATCAAAAAGCTAAGTTATTGTTACTCTGTATTGTTAGTCTTCAATAAAGAATAAAAAGCCAAAAATAAATATTTTTGTTGTTTAAGGAAAGTTCTCTCTATAGAAGAAGAATGGTTATGCTTCCCAAAAGCAGTTTTAACATTAAATTGAAAAAATCAAAAATTTGATTTTAGCTACTTAACCGCGTTAAGTCGGATCTGTGAAGAATAGTCCAAGTCTTTAGTAACATATAGTACCTACTCCCATACGGCAGCCTTTGAAAACCTCTTATTTCCACAGGCATTCGTATGCGTTTTTATTAAGAGTCTATAAACTTAACTTAGCCTGTGGCTAAACGAAAGTTTACTAAACACTAAATTGGATGAGATTTTGATATATTCTTGTTGTCAATACTAATTCCCACAGTGGGTTAAAGTTTGCTCACAATGGATGGGAGGAAGCGGTCTACCTCTAATTTAGATATATTTTTTGCTCTTTGGATTTACGTCTATCTTCACGTAACTTATCCTGTTTGTAAAACTATTATCGGAAATGTTTAAAACAATTAAGATGAAGAGAATCACTTTGTTTTTTTATTTATTGTGATATTTGAAACGTCAACTTTGTTATTTTTCATAAGGCAGGAAACAGATCTAACTTTTATCGGATGTCATGTATATTAAATCAGGCAAAACGTATAAATTATATAAAAAGAAGTGAAAACATTATAGTCCGGCAAAGACGGCTATTAAATACCCTACATCACTTCGCTTGATATAGCCGTTCATTCATTTTCGTAAAAATTCATGAAAATATTTTCATCTAAAGACTTATTTTCCATGTAAATGTTTATAGTGAGGAGAAAGAGAGAGAGAGAGAGAGAGAAAGAGAAATTTCGCAAACTTTACTTATTTATCAAAAATGCAATTATTTTCACCTCTTTGCGTCATAAAAAAGTACAAATTAGACTTCGTCTAGGTTCGCCTTGGTTATCGTGAGAACTCTTATATGGAATGGTTTACAAGAGATGGGTCGATCTGACTCTAACTTGGCTCAATTAATTCTTATGTCAAATTATTGTTACTGATCAATATTCACCGGGACGCGTTGAAAATGATCTCTGTTTACTACGTAAAGATTTCGTAGAATCAGGTGTACGAGATGTGGTTCAAAAAATTATCCCATCCAATCCAAGCTCTTCTATTCCTCACTGAGCGATTTTTAGCGCGAAATGTGAGAGCTTTTCAAAATAAGATGTTTGAGGCGGGGTGATCGAAGGAGTGTACAATTAATAGCGTTGGTCATTAAGCCTAAAACCTTTGGTGTATCAAATTGGCAGACGGACAAACAAGCTTAGATTGATTCAGAAAATGATTCTCAAGTGCTTGTCATAATAAGAGGTAGTGCTGTCTTAAGCCTTTGTGGATGTTACACAAAGCTTAACTTCCCCTGTACCACATGCGATGAAGCGTGCAATCAGCCGAGCAAAGATTAATTGCATTCATTTTACAATAAAGAAATTGGAGGAAAACATTGCCCTAATTATTAAACGTATAGGAAGTGGCCGCGAAAAGCCTGCTTTTCGAACGATGCCTTTTACAAAAAAAAGTTACGGTATAATATTAGGTGATTTTAAAGGATTTAATAATAGTTATATTTAAAAATTTAAAACAAAAAAAAATGATTTTTGGCACAGTAGTCAATTACATTACGCGTCATTTTCTGTTGCTTTAAAGGTTTTATACCCATAGCATAATATATCAACCACACGAAACCACAACAAACTTTCAACCCCGAAGCCGAAACCACATCCCAAATATAAAAGCAAATTTTAACTGAAAACATAAAAGAGAGGTATATTCGCCTTTGGGGGAATGTTTTGTACCCACCACCTTAAATGAATATAAAAAAAAAAAAAATGCAAAACATTCGCTTAAAGAATTGTACACGTGGCGCGTTAATCAGCCAAGATAACTTTTGGTATAGAGTTTTAGCTATTTCTGACAAGGCTTCTAATCGACCTATGATGTAAATTAGTTTTTTTAAGAAAAAGAAGAAGAAGAAGAAAGAATGATATTTGTATTTTACAGAAATGTTGAAATTTTTTGCAAACGGAAAGAAAAGTCTAGCATACATCCTATCCTTCAGTCATGAATATGAAAATATGTATAAACCTTTCATTATATATCATATGCACGAGGCTTAAAACGAAAATACGAGTATGGAAAAAGGAAAATGGAAACAAAGCCAAAAACTATCAAAAAAAAAATTAAAACCAATTAATTTAGCGGGAAAGCAACAAAATAACACCTACACAACCGCACAAAATAAACCGCAAAATTATACTAGAAAAAAAAAAAAAAATAAAACATAGATACAAAATTAAATTTTAAATTATAATAGAAATTTATTAAAAATCCAAAATATGGCGTAAAGCGAACCTTCAATTTTTTTCTTTCAATTTTTGTTTTTTTTTTCTTTTGTATAATTAGGGAGTAAATTCCACGCGTCAAGCTTACATGTTACACTTGATTTTTATCATGCACTTTACCTTAAGGACATTATATATTACGGGCTTTTACACATGTTAAGTGCAATTATCTAATGCTAAAGCTTAAAGTCGAGTTAACGTACAAACTCCTACCGCAAATAGGAAATGTTAAAAGCCTGTACCAATTTTAAACCATAAAATTCTGTTAGAGTTAATTTTTGCTTGAACTGACACAATTTGCCAAAAGAAAAACGCAAACAGCTATTATCATAAGTTAAAGAGAGAATTGCTTCATTGGCCCTCTCCGACTTACACATGTGCACTCATGTATATTGTGTTACACCCTCAAACAGAGTGATACGTGCACACACAGAAAATGTTATTGTAGTCATTTAGCTTCTGAGGATTATCGCGCCATGTACATGCAAACAATTCAAGTAGTTTGTCGCTGTTGTTGTATATAATGACATCCAACATTATCATCATTACCAAAAGCAACATCATTATTAACAACATGAATGACAATTATGACTGTATGCGTTGAACTGAAAACGCACAGCCTACATATGTACATATGACAAAATAGGTTAACGCTCTAGAAAAAAAAATAAGAAAAAAATAAAGAAAACACAAAGGTTTCTTTTCCTTTTTTTTTTTCATTTTTCTTCTTCTACTTTTGGGGAAAGAAATTAAAGTTTGTTTATTTTTGTTTTTCATTCTTTCTTTTTTCTCCTCCTGCTTTTGTTATTATTTGTTCAGACTATCTAAAGAATTTGTTACACAAATGTTTACAAATTCTATTCTGAATAAAAACTTTCGCATTTTTCCTTCTACGTAAGAAATTATCTTTAAATTAAAAGAAAAAATTTAATTTAAAAAAATTTTAGAAAATATTTAGCTGAAAGCATTATATGGCTCCAAGGAACATGAAATTTAACCAACAAACTTACGAACATGTCTGCTTTAAATTAATTAAGCAAAAATCAATATCGTGTGCAGTGAGCTGAAACTCTTAGCGCGTCACCTTCGTAGCAATGCCAGTAAAGCAGGTGGCAGCTTTCAAGTAACTCGAATGTACGGTTCACGTTAACCCGATTATTATGCAAGAGGTAATTTAAAGTATTCGCCGATGTCTTCCGAAAATAATTTGACAAATTTGTGCGAAATTGGGTGTTAAAAGCAAATACAAGTTCGGCTTCGCACTGAGAATATAAAAACAAATAAAAACATTGTGTCCGCCATTCAAACCCCTACACAATACTGCGTAATACAGTTCTTCGTTGATCTTCGTGATCAATTATCAAAAATTTTCCTACAGAGGCATATTTTTCATGGGAGTCTGTATATGGGAAGAAGTCCAAGACGTGGTCCGAATTTGACACTTTTTATTGCTTCGCAAAAGATTCGTTTATTTGTAGTCTATTTTCTATTAAAAATTAGATTTTGTCGCTATATAAACGTTTACGTTTTATGAGAATTGGAATGGAGACTATGCTTGCCATTATCATTGTTCAGCAAACTTTGTCGAGATGTTGTGGAAATTGCTATTTCTTTTCATTCAACAAATTTTCGCGATAAGGCGTTACATGGCAAAAAAAATTGGTCTGATTCAATCAGTTTTCCATACCTAACGTCTTTCTGCTAAACCACGCCAATATACCAAATCACGTTAAACTATATGTCAAAAAATTGCGACCTGCAAGTTAAAGACAAAAGTAAATGGACACGCGGACAGACAGCCTTATGCCGCTTTAGTACCCGTTTCTGATGTAATGAAAAGTGGTTCTATCAAGGGTAACGAATTTTGCAAATTTAATATACTCAGTAGTACAAGTATCACAGGGTAAAAACCCTTTAGCCAAGAGCCTGTCTTGCTTTCTGAGTAGTATAAAATTTTCTAGCAGAGCCAAGATAACGTCGAAACATCCACTACTGATAAAAATGTGAGAGAAATAAAAGTCTTGGTACATAACAAGAGCACTGTCATTGTAGAGATCGCCGAAAACACAAGGATATCATGCAATCCTTGCAAAGCGACGTTTACTGACGTTTGGCTTTGAAAGAGTTCTTAGCAAGAGATAGCGAAATTATGGTACTCTCAGAAAATTGATACCTACCACTTTCTCATATTTCCTTGCATAGGTACATTTAAAGAACAAAGTTCTGCAAGTTAAGATAAGATAGGAACAAAATGATAGAAATGAATTCAGAACAATACCAATGTCAATAAGTGTTTCCCGAACAAAAACGTAATAAGTGTTTCTCAAACTAGAAAGGCGATACGTAGTAGAGGATGTGAAAAAATAATACGAATTACAAAAAAATGCTTTTTAAGAAAATTCGACAGGTCCTTTGTGTCAATTTTGCAAGCATACTATGTCCATAAATATTTCCCCAACCTGATTCGCGAGGAATAGTTAACTATACATGCTAATGTTTGTAATGTAAATTTATGGAATTTTCAGAAGAGCACAGACGAAGTCTCATGCTGATATGTCAAATAATAGGTTTGCTCATATAAAGGACTTATTTTCGAGTTTCCTTAAAAATGAAACATTTGGCAAAGCATAGAGACATTCGAAGTTTATGTGAAAATATTTCCGAGGAAAAGAAATTTATGGTGTTGTGTGTTGTGAAACAATTCTCCTGTGGATATCGCAATAAAAATTGAGTAACTGGATGTAAACGTGCGCGTACAAACGTTTGCAAACAAAAAAAAGCCGGACGTCCAAAAAGTGTAATTCTTAAAGAAATTGTTAACAAAGCACAGCATATGGTTATGGAAGGCCACCGGCTCACAGAAGATAATTCAGTCGAGGCTATATAGATCTCAGATGGGCCAGCATGCTACATCTTCGGTACAAGAGAGTTCCTGATAGGACAGCTGCTGCTTTTGTAAACTTCGGATGAAAGACTTCTACGAGTATCTCGTCCTGAAGGGCGTTTAAATCGTTTTACATAAAGTAACCTTGGTATTGCCCATCCATTGATGACTATGAATTAGATTTGTGTTTGTCAACCCAACACCACTAGTACAGTTTACTCGTGCATGAAGCGAATCCGATTGTTTAGCGCCCAAACAGACAAAACCGTGTGAAAAGCTTATGACATCACGTCTTTCAGTTAAATAACGAACTTTGTTAATGAATTACCTCCAAACCGGTGAAACAATTAAGGAAGAGTAATATATAAAATATTGCACACCAACTGAATGAAAACTTTCGCTCTCTCAACTCTAGGTTCTAGAAGAAAAATCTCATCTTCCAACTAGAGAAAAAACAAGATAACAAAACTCTTTTCATAGTGACCAAATTAAGGATAACGAAAATTTCGAAATTCTGGAATGCATATCCTGTTCGGTAAAAGTGGCTCGATCAACAATTGTTTCCAAGTCGGGAACTAAAGTGAACTTGCACTGGTTAACCTTGTACTTGCAAACTGGGGCATGCAGATATTTTCAAATTTAATTCAGTATTTAAGCCTAAGGCCTCGAACAGGACGCCTGAGTGGCCGAATAGGCAAGAGTCTCGACTAGCAATTCAATGGTCGTGGATTCAAATCTCAAGTGCGGTAGAGTTTTTAATAATAATAACAATAATAATATTAATAAAAATAAAGCCGAAAGCCTTAGATGCTAGTGCTTTTTAACACTTTAGTCTTAGAATTTATTCTCTGGCTAAATTTATATAATAATAATAATAACAATAATAATAGTAAGATGCCGTAAGACATCAAGTCAAAATCTTGCGTTATTGAAAATCTATTTTTTCGTTACAATTACAAAACTGTCGTACACGTAATAATAATATCAACTCACTCCAAAATTTCGTTGCTAACTACTGGACATATTGTTAAAACTGATAAAATTTACGTATTAATGTTGAATTTATTTAAAAACTATGATAATAATATTAATTTGTGAAATCAAGCATTTTAAAGCAAATTCAAGCAGAAACGTTAAATGCTCATTAATGATAATAATGATATCTCTATTATTTATTCTAAAAATTGTTAAACATAAAATATGTTTTTATCATAAATATTTATAAATAAAATATAAAAATAGTATTTTTGCATTTTTGTTGAGTGCAGATTATTCTATAAAACTTAATTATTCATGCAGCTTATTAACTTTATATGCCAACGATGGAGAAATTTTTTTTTTTTTTGCTTGTGAATCAATTTTTTTTTCTCTTCGTTTATTTTTTTAATGAATCAATAAAGGTTTAAATCTTTTTTATTAAAAAAAAAAAAAAGTTTTATTTACCTTAAATAAACAACAAATTGTATTATTCTATAATACACACAATACGAGTCGACTAAATGTACATTTGTCTCAGGTGTAAGGGAAACTTTAATAATTGCTACGCTAAGATTGTCATTATCATATACGAAGCTATCAGAAAATGCTTGCATTTTTCCAATCAGCGTAGCTCAACTATGTTTTCCTGTCCTACTGTTTAATTTTTGATTATTAAGTAATGCTTACCTCAGGCTTGCAAAGAAAGACTAAAAATGGAAGCAAAGAGTTACTTGTACTCCACGAGGAGGTAAAATCGATTTGCTTTTATCCTGTGTATATGAAAGGACAAGTTTGTTCCAAAAATGAAAGTCATAAAGTTAATCCAAAAAAAATGTTTAATATATATATATATCAGTGGTACTCATGCCTAAGGTTGCCTCAATGGCAGAATATATCACATGTCGATCTTAAACATTGCCCTTGCACATGAAATTTGATTGATGTTTATTTATAACATTTTGGAAAAATGTTTAACTAACAGAGACTTTTCGGAATCTGTATTTTTTTATTATTGTTACGAAAATTATATATATATAGATAGATATCTGTGCAGGTATTTTTGTGGTCAACCTACAGTTCGTAATTTTTAAAATATTTTGATGAAAACTTTTACACCCACGTGTTTTTACCCGAAGATAAACGCTATTGGAAATGGTTCGGATCCGTGCAATTTTTCGACCATTCCACGTACAAAGGCTTATTTTGAAAAGTCATTATATAAAAAAATATTATAATTTTTTGAATTTCACAATAAAAGTCGTTGAGCGATAGTATTTCAGCATTCTAAATAGATGTGAAAAATTTGAATTAGATGGGACGATGTTTTGAGTTCCCCGCCTTATAATCACTCTTGCGGGAACTGCATCTTCATATGGTAAAGAGTTCTAACTTCCAATATTTCTTGATCAAAAGTTGCTTATGATAATAGATTCGCGAAGAAATCAACGTTACCGAATTTGGACCACGTAGGTATATTTTTTTTAAATAACACAACGTATACGGACTCCCATGAAATTTACCCTTACATGCTAAAAAGGCCTAAATGTTAATGTTTTATGATGAAAATTTGTTCATTGTAACAGTTTGTCATAAAAATTAAGTGAACCAAATTTAAACTACATTTCTTGGACCCACACTCTATGAAAGATTTCTCATGAAGAGCAAACTTCTCATAAAAAGATTTAATTTTTAATATTTTATGATGAAAATTGTGCCGTAGTAGAAGTTTAGCAAAAACGACAGGAAGTTTGAGTCAGGTAGGCCTATTTTTTAAACCCTATCATATATAGGAATTATCATAAAGAACATCTCCTCATATGGAGAGAAAGTCTATTTTCTAATTTTTTATAACAGAAAGTGAAAAGTAATGAAATTTTTAGGAAATAAATTATGTTTGCTAAATTTTGATAGCGTCGTGTGATGTTTTGGGCATTTTCCAATATGCGGAGTTCCCTCGAAAACATGTCCTGGCATGAAAATAATGTGCAATTTTCGGTCTATAACCGAGTGAATAATAATGCAAGGTGAAATGACATAGGGTCTCTAATGGTCGGTCTTGCCCAATTATCTTCTTATCTCTTGAATGTTGTATTAGTTTTGAAATTAACTGTGGGAGAATAGCGTCACTTGCCAAGCCCGACTTACGCACCAGAAGTAAGAACATATGTGTCGAGCTTTAAACCTCACTTTACACGATGATGTGATATCAGTGACAAATGACAAGCTCACGTACTGGCAAAGAACGCAAAATTTATACATCAAGAATCTGAAAATAAATTCATTTTGAAGCTACTCGTTGTTTCAAACACTCGTCCAGATGAAAATACACGAAAAACGATTATGTCAAGCGCTCAAGTAAACGACCTTGTGTACGTAGGTAAAAAGTGAAGTGTTGAAAAAGTTTGTTGACAATCTAGGCAAATATAATAACAAATTTTTCAACTTAATTAAAAGTTTAGTGTTCACTACAACATTTTAATATGAAGTTTTGTCTTTTCGATAAGTAAAAGTTCTGTACCTAACTATTCATTATGTTTAGTAATTCTATTGTTATTAATAATTATCGGAGCATAAATTTGACCTGATGCTAAAAAAGAAAGTTTTGTTTTCTTTTTGGCCCACATACTAATGATTATGATACTACCAGACTTTGTTTCCTTTAAGAATGTGTTAATTTTTCATATAAATAACAGTCGGAACAAATATGAAAAGAACAAAAATCGATAAGAAAGACTTTAAACACTATCTCAAGCAAATGAATAAAAAAGAACCTGTAAGTTTTCTTTTAAATACGACCTTAGTAAACTTTTTAAATCAATTAAAAAATTTCTATTAAAAATATCGACCGAAAGAAAAAGTTCGTGACGTTTTTCACCAAACTAAAATTATTTTGGACAATAAACTTGTGGCATTTGCTGTTTTATGTTAGAACCCATTATGACATCAGCGAAGAGCGTCTTAGATAACTAGGTGACGGCTACAGCCTGCTACTTCAGGAGTGATAAAAATATTTCTATGCTTCTCTCCCATTACTTCGCCCTATTTGGACACTTCAGTTTCCGCAATGATCTCATCGAAATGTTGTTCCTTGGAAACAAAAGAGGTTTTTATATCTTTCACCGAAACATATCAGTAGATATTGTAACTTTATTGTAGCCAAAATTCTCGAAGACACAAGAATATTTATTCTTTTGGAAGGTGTGGTCACATTTTATTAGATATAAATCAAAAATTAAGCAAACAGAATATCGCTTGAAGATTCCCCTTGATTTTAATCGGATATTAATCATCAATGCCTCACCGTTTTCGCCTGACTTAGTATCATTTGATATCTACCTATTTGGAAATATAAATATGTCGATGAAAGGAGGTATTTGTGCTAGCGTCCAAGTCATTCACAAGGCTTGCAGCAAAAATGTGAATTCTACATACCCCAGTGCCTTGTGTAATACACAGAAGAGCAGTGAGGGATGCATCTTTACAACTCAGGCCACCGCCAACAACCGCTCCCTGCACTATAAAGTTCTACTTTGAAAAACTCGTGTTTGCTTATTTCATTATGTTTTCAAAAAATATTTTGCCCTCATTTTGAGCTAGAAATGTGTGGTCACTCTTGCATCCCAAAATATTGACGCTTGAACAACCGGAATTAACCCCTCTAGGCGGTTCGTAAGGCTAAACCGATAGCTTAATTTCAAAAACTAATGATTAATAATTAAATAAATAAGCAAACGTTATTTAAACGCATCAGTCGAATACATTTTTGATCTAAACTTAACGAACACATCAATTTTCTCACGGTTGGTTCATTAAGAGCCCTTTAATTGATATAATTCAAATGCCTGTACACACATGTAATCAGAAATCTACTAAAATTTAATTTATGAATATAAAGAATTATTTATAGACTCGTTGGTGCTCGTGATTCCACTTAGCTTGACATTAGACCCTCTGCGATCGACATTTTTCATTACTAAGTAAGAAGAAATGTTACTTAACATTACTAAGGAGGAAGCAGTACTACTTAACATTTAACAAATCATCTCGCCTTTAATGGCTTACGTAAATTTTAACTTTTTGATAGAACAGTTCGAAGTTCATAAAAGACGAAAGAAGTCAACAAAAACGATATATTTTTTTTTTTTTTTTTTGTAGAAATCAATGTCATATCTATATGCGATTACGAAGTTCCCGAGTGACGACCAGTTTTAAAACGCCATTCCTTTTTTGTTTTATTTAATGTAAAGACAAATAATCATAGTTTGGTGAAAATTTCTCTAGTTTTGATATCGCCTTGCAATTAAAAAAAAAAAAAGTTTAATATCAATGTTCTAAATCCAGGTTTATGAGCGTAATTAGAACTTCAATGCAAAGACAGGATTATTTAAATCGATTTCGCTATTACCTATGATAACAAACTCGAAAGATTACCGAGATGTTGCAGAAGCACTCTAACTTTGATTTTAGCATTTTTATATAGAACAGCAAACAGAACGAAACGCGATTTTTTTCGTTGTCTTTAATAAAAGACATGCTCTCTTCTCCAATGATGTTGAAATATTCGGAAACAACAGCTACACCTTTCTAAGTAACCACCACAATCTTGATGAAGATACATCGGTTTTCATACAGTGGCAGCATAGATTTTCACCTAACCCAAAAGTCATTTCTTTCTTTTTTTTCATTTTCTTATGCTTATTTACCTGGGGTTACAAAAAAAAAAAAAAAAAAAAAAAAAAAAAAAATATCTTTTGAAAAAAATTATGCCATCACTGTAGGGACCGTGACTACGACTCTATGCCCACCACACAGTTATACATGTTAATTAAGTGGCTTGTGTGGTATGTGGCACAGACATGTTGCGGTTTACATGCTACACTCAGAGCAGTAATATTACTGTTTTGTTCTTCTTTTTTTTTGTTTTTTTGCTTGCTTAATATGTATATATATTCTCCGCACATACATTTTGGGGTTTAATTTATAACAAACTACAAAAACAACATCCTATATAAGCAAACTTTAAATAAGTTCGAAATAATGAATGAGATCGAGAGTTCAGGCAGAGAGATATAAACTCAATTTTTCCTCAAGTTTTCTTTTTTTTAGGCAAACTTTGCAACACAAAAATTTTTAAATATTTATTTACTGCCAAAAAAAAAAAAAAAAAAATAAATAAAAAAAAATAAACATTGCCCCCTATTTATTGGGAAAGTTGATAAGTTTTCAAGAAACTACTTAAGCAAAACACACGTAGATGAAAATAAACTGCATATTAACAACATGCTTACATGATTGAATTTTTTAAGGGTTCAAACAGCACAAACCACTAATGTACATAGAAATTTAATTAAAAAACATAATTATAACTCAAAATATTAATTAATAATATCTAAGAGCAGAGAAAGAGAAAAAGAAACACTCCAAATAAACAAGATTCAACTGTTGAAAAAATAATATGGATCTGGTAGGCCGATCGCCTAGAGAATTTCAGGAATTAGCACCAAAAATTAACTCCTTAGTAATCCCGTCATTTAACGAAAGATGGCCCCAACGACCAGTTTTGTTGAAATTATCATATATAACTAGATATTGCAAGTTTGGTCATCTTGTAACCACATAACCTTGAAATTTTAGTGATTCACATAATTTTTTTTTGTGTCGAATGAGCGTCATTTGCGGGAAAGTCTACTTTTCCTGACTAATTTGAAGGATGTTGCTGCTAAGCCTTCATGGACGATGGCTAATGAAAGCGCTACAATAGCCGAAGTCCAAATAACCATAATACACCATAGGAGGATCATTAATATCGACGATAAAGCTGAATATCTATGGCGGCCTAATTTCTATATTAGATGATCTAAAAACTATTAAAGAATATCGTTACTTGAAGCATGCGTAATAATCGCATACAAAAAGTTTAAGAAGGACAATCTTGGTTTTCACCAACAAAGGAAACGAAGATCCTAAAAGCGACTATGCTTAAACAACTTAATGTATATTTAGAGTATGTAGCATGCACAACTTGTAAATATTTCAGAAGAGATGGCGTTATGTCCCTTTGTTCGTTAAAGCTAAAAGCGTACATTGAGTTATCGCGTGCAATTTGATCACAGCCCAGGCATTAAGTTATTTTTGTAAGTTTTAAATGCTGTACCACTTTTGCAATCCACAATTTCCTCAAACAAATAATTTGTTGCAAGTTCGTGCGCTGAGAATATTACAGAAAGTTTCTGCGGAATCAAATAATTTGACACATCATTTACTTTTTGATTACAGATGCGCTAAAGAGGGATCAAATATAGCCAGAGTAGAGGCGACTACTACAACCGGGTATCGTCATTCAACGTGCAGTCGTAAATAATCGGAAAGATTTCGTTGTTCTACTTTTAAGTAAATTGTACTTATGGGTCTCACAAGTCATAAAATAGGCGTGGTGAACGGCTACATCACAATGAACGAAGCGTTGGCTACCTTAGTGTATTAAAGAATAAGTATTCGCTTAGCCATTAGCAAAAAAGGAAATAAAAGTTAGCCTTAACACAACAATTTACAGAGTAACACAACAAAATTATCTCAATCTAGTAACCACGTGCATGTGTAGGGTAGAAATAATAATATCAAAGGACTCCAGCAAAATGGCAAATAACTCTTGGTCTCTTACACGAGAACCTGTCGTGAAGACCTAATCCTACGATTTCCGACGACATAAGGTGAGGAAAAAAGCACACTCTTCGCCCAGGGGGTGAGTAGACCCCGAGCGTCAGGTCGAGACATGTATATGAATGTGCTCCCCCTCTGGTAAGACCTAGGTCCGTTTAAAACATCTTACTTTCTTTGAGTCAGGCACACGAGTGTAATGCAAACACCCATTAGGCAAGCGGAAAAGGTCATCCTGCGTCTTGGGCCAACCACAATCACCCCGAAACTCTCACAATGGACCGAAGTTGGATTATTGCTTGCAGAGCCCTGACGTGCATGATACCAGAAAAATGACAATCAATTTTTTGTTTTCCAGCTAACTTTAACGGTTAAAAAACAAACAAGGATCAACGAATAAACTCATTAGTTCTCGTAAATCGCCAGAGAACTCTTAGACAGTTCTTTTACATACACTGAAAACTGTTTAAGTAGTATTTTAGGCACCATGATAAGACGCCTTTACGGAATACCACTACTGTATAAGAACTTTTAACTAAAAACTCAAGCAGTGTGATCGGTTGCACTTATCTAATATGTCACCGTTGGATGTTGTCATATTAAGAGAGCTAAAGGTACGATTTCGAGAAACACATCTCAAGTCAATTTGAGGTCTAAAATAAAATACACTGAGAGAAATTTTTGATCAAAAATTCGAACTATATAATCGGGCAAGCGCCAGACTCATCTAATATAACTTCAGCCACCTTTTCGCTGCTTGCATAGCTTAAGTTATCATTTCGAAGAAACGATTTCAAGTGTTTTGAAGGTAAAAGAAAAGAAATTCCCTTAAGGAGTTAAATGTCAATTAGCTTACTAAAAATGTGGAAAGATATCGCTAAAAATGCTATATTACCCACACGCATCAGATTAACTGATAGGCTTTAGATCTATATATACCTTCGTCTTTGTTCGACTATTGATTGATTCCCTCTTTTCCGCTTCTCTGAATATTTTATTACCTGGGAGCTCATGCCGTCATAACATAAACTATCAGAGCTTTTTGTTACAAAAATTGCCACAACCGCCTGTTTTGGTTGATATAATTTTTATTAAATGAATTGATTTAATTGAAGTTAGAACGAAAAATTTAAATTTTAAAACTACTTTTAGAGTCGTCACAGAATACATAGATCGGCGAACAAAGATTTCTAAAATAATAGGAATGATGCTACGATAAAGTGGATATGTATCTTATGCTTAAGTGTTTCAAACGTAATGAAAAACGTATCGTATGCTCGACATCGTTGTTAAGTATAAAAAGGAAAAAGAAAACGCCAGTCATTAATTAGCACATTATGGTCAAGGGAAATCACAAGCAACCACATATGTGGAAAACACGATAAATAAGAATTGAAAACAAATCTTACTCGAAAAGTAGATAATCAGGTCAGTAAATTTTTTCTTCTTTTTTGTGCAGTCTGCTTATCATAGTTTAAATTCATCATTAACAAAACCATTTCATCCTACAAAATTGAAAATTCAGTCATAAAAACCTACTGCAATGGTATAAACGTTTATTCAATTTATTTACTTATTTTCCTTAAATTGTTTTTCGTTTCAAATAATTTGTTTTTTTTTAACGGCAGCAAAACAAAATAAAATACACAAAAGCATAGTTTTAAAAAATATTATTATATGAACTGCAACGAATAAAAGTTTTTTAAGTAGTGAAATAACGGGGAATTTTTATAGTAAAGCTTTCTTCTTTTTTTTTTTTTTGTTTTTTGTTTTTTTCGTTATTGGATTAACAAAAATGCGGTATAGCTTGCGTATACTTTGTGGTTTTTTAACGTATATGATTTTTAAAAATATTACCGACATATTGGCTTATGAGCAATTGTCACAATTAAATGATGGCCCAAAATTGTACAAAGCATCAAATGTGGATTTAATATATCCCCATAGGTAAGTTTTACGTTCAATTCATTGAAAATAAAATCGTCTTTCTCGTACATGCCAACAAGTTCCCAATTTTTTATATCCCGCCACCGAAATGTAAGATGCATTCGAGCTATTCTTCTTTTCGTAACATCCAGCTAATAGGCATTATAAACCCCATCGACGTAGTATTTTTGGGGCTTCAGAACAACGTCAATTCAATCGTCCATGCATCTATTTGGTCTCTTGCTAAAACTGCCACTCTCGAGAAAATTGATATTAAGATTAAGGAAATACATCCGAACTGTGTCGTTCTCACAAAAGGACCTCTCGAAATGTTCAAGGTCAACCACAAACATTACATGCAGCGTATAGTATTACGCGTACAGTCAAACTTGGACTTGATAAATGTTTTTAGTTGCCTTATCATACCTATAGATAGACTGCAGATAAACCAAGATAATGTGACATTTGCTTAGGCAAATAAATTAAACTTTCATCAGTACTTGCAGGTGGATTTTAAATCGATATTTTGCAGTTACAAACGCAGTAACGCAAATATCATAATTCATTAACCGATTTCCGTTTGATTTAGAAGAGATCCAAGACATTGATTTATCTATTACTTGTTCATTTATCATAAGGGCTTACTCTTGCGTTTTTCGATGAATCGCTTATTTGAGAAACGCTGACAGATCATTTCACATAAGAAATTCTCAATAATTTTTGAGTACTCACGGGTTGAGCAAAAATCGTTGGACGCAAGTATTAATTCCCACATGAATGTATGTATGTATTATGTTTTAAAGCAAAAATCTAGGCTATTTGCTTACCTAACGTACTTGACGACGCACCGAAATACCTCTTACTATCTTTGCCGGTTACGCGAACATCCTAAGAGTTCTACTCCTAGTACCCATCCCCACTTTCGAAGTAAATGGGATTCTTCAACACTAGAGTTACCAATGTTTTATAATATAAATCTATATCGATCAAAATGAATCAATGATGAAATTTAGCAAACGGCATGAAAAAATTAATATAAGTTTCGCACAAACGCTTCCACAATACGCAAAAAGCTAAGGCAGCATATTTCTTTTTGTCATCAATAGCTTAGGACTGCATGGGGATATATATATATTTATACATATACATATTTATCGTATGTAAGTTCAATACAAAAGCGATCCTTATCAATACACTAACACGAGCGGAACTAATGATGAAATATTATATCATATGAACGTAAACTGGTAGCAGATATATTATATCAATTTCAAGCACAAGGCGACGAGGAATAGCCTTAGTCTTAGTTTACACAAAGACTTTAATTAGTTTTTTGCGGAAAACAATCTGTCGCTTTGCATCTCTGTTCTCAGGAACTGGCTTCTTGCTGCTTCTGCCGTACTCGTTTTCTAGACAGTTGGAGTAAATTGAAAACACACTAGACGTAGAGCGCCTGTACTGTCTCATATTGTCATCTTCTCTTGGGATTGTCTCTGTTTCTCGCCTGTTGTTGGCATGTTTGCCAGTATGTTACGTTCATTTTTTAATCCGGATTTGTACCTTATATTTCGGTTTTGAATATTTAGTATATTTTCAGATAATTTCATTTGCTCGATCAGTAAGGGATCGCTTGTAGAATCACGTGCAATCACATTCTGTTAATAGCATAACGAAAATCTTTACCTTCGGAAACTAAATAAAGAAATAATTAGATCGACCAAAAATGTCAATCGAAAATATGTTCCATGCCGGAGATTGCATTAGAAGTAAAAATTTTAATACAGCATTCTTTTCCCATCTTGAGAATCGGAATAAATATTATTTTGAAAATAATTCTTAGTCTTTTATTGTTAATAATTTCGAGCTGTTGTACTAAAAAATTGGAATCAAATTTTTTTAATTTTTTTCATTTCTGATAATTAGCTTATGGCCTGCAAAGCCTCCGGCAGAGTTTTCAACTTCAACCCAAAGGGAAGAACAGCAACAGTCATCAACAACACATTACTTTCCTAATCAACAAATGAGTCTTGACAATAGCCTAATAACAAATCCTACGAATGAGATTAACGGTCGAACAGAAATGCACAGAGCTGAAATATTCCCAATAGCAGCTAAAAATGTTTCAGTAAATGTTGACGATTCTATGACTGCTGCGACGGGTCGAGCGTCTTCTTATCAATCGTCCAATTATCCTTTTAGTCATCTCATAAAACCGTTGATGAAGAACACGGCACAACGCACAACAACCGTCATTAAAAACGGCGGAATTGCAGATCGCTTTACACCTTCGGAAGCGGTAGTTTCCCATCAACTTAAAACGAATTCTCAAAATCATGCTTTCTCATATTCAGAGCCTTCTCAGCCTACGCACAATCTATATGCATTTCCGCCTGATAACACGAACTACCCCATAGCCCATAAGAGGCCCGATAATTTAAAGAGTTCATATTCGCCGCCTCCTTCTGGCCCACTGAACGAAGACAGCGATAATGTGGAGATTCATTCTCCTGTTGCAACAAACGGTGATTACAAATATCCAGGACCTCTAAATCCAGATCATTTAGCTGCCTTAGCAGATAGTGACTCAGTAATAGAACAATTAGACGATGATACCGGCAATGACTCATCAGGTATGTTAGGGGTTTTACCAGCTAGTGCTATGGAAGAGAGTAATGGTAACGGCATGGACGCAATGATGGCTGCTGGTAAATTTTTGAAATGAATTTTAATTGTTATTCAAAAACCTAAAATGTGAATATATTGTCCAGTTAATGTCTCTGAAAACGAACAGGAATATCCTACACCCCCACCTGGATGGTTGCAAGAACATCCGGAGACTGTTAGCAACCCACCGCCCCCACAACCACAGCTTTCGAATTATCCGTCTCCAGAAAGCCAGGATCATCACTTAATACCTTACAATCATCACCCTCATCATCATCAGCCATTGATTTACTCTCACCATCCTGAACTTACTTATGCTGATGATTATTTTAAACATGGTTCTCACAGCCCTCATCTTCATTACTATCCTCATTATCACACAACTACGACCACCCAAGCTCCGCCACCTGAGCCGCCGCCCGAGCCAAGAGTTAAAAAATACAGTTATTTCTATATTGGACGCAAATTGTGGTACATTCCTCTATACTTCACTGTATGGTTTACTTTTTACGTCCTTTGGTTGATATTAAAATCGATTGCCAGACACAAGGTAAGAAATCAAATTTGTTTTGAAAATTTTTACAAAATCCATTAACCATAAACGTTTCTAGGTCAATTTGCCTAATCACTATGTAAATCGGCGAAGTTTAGAGAATTACGATTTAAGAAAAACGCAACAAAATCGAATTGATCAGCTAACAACGACAATTTTCAATAATCTCGACCGTTTTCAAAATAAATATTTGAGATGAAAAACTAATTTCAATGCTATTTATTTAAAGCGTTAAGACTTCCAGGCTATTTCAACACCTAGTCTTCTATATCCATCACCGTTACCTTATAAAAAATTGAAAAAAGCGAAGAAGATAAATTTACGTACTCTATAGCACTGGGTGTACGTGGCTGACATTTGATAGCCTTATAGAACAAGTTTGTGGAAATGTATGTCGTGCATATGTTGCAGTTTATGAACAAGGAAAGATGGGGGAAACAGAGGTGTTCTTAGTTTTAGTTGTATATACATGTGAGGGTTGTAAGCATGATCTTTGATCTGCTTACGTCATTTTCAAACTCTTTTGCAAATTTTTAGGCGATATTTTCTTCTTTGCGAACGGGAGAATGTGTACCACAGACACTACACCGTTTGGTAGATGGACGAATGGACGGAATAACAAACGGGCAGATGCGTATGGTTACAGAAGTTTAAGGAAACTTCCAGCGGCCCAAAAATGTGTACACCTTATGGGGTTTTTGAAGCTCGCATTGTCAAGGTATTGAAAAAAATTGAGATTTTGATGCACTATAATACTAGGTGAACATGACCCGTAGAATATACGTTGAAATTTTTGTAGATTTATCTGCTGTCGTTGACGGATAATAAAGAAGAAAGCGATTTTTTATTCCTTTTGAAAAACAAAGGTGTTCTCAGTTTACCTGGTACCATCCTTTAACGGATTCGCACCAGCAGACATTACGCAGACGGACAGGCGGACATACTTAAATCGATTCAGAATTACATGCTAGAGGAATACACCCGTCATCCTTAGGTGATGAGTATAAAAATAAGTAAAAAATATCCACACGTATACAACGCCACTACGGTTGGCCACGCCTGATCTAAGTTGTCCTGAACACAGTCAATATGACCGCAGAATTTGAGGATATAACTTGTAAAGAGTCTGTTGCGGATGTTCTTAATTACGATAGATTATAACATTTTTGATCAACCTTTGATTAACTTGAGTGAAATGCGCCGTCAGTCAGTCGAGAACACAATTCAATGTTTAACTAAGAACTGCTTGTAATGTTTTCTTCCATTTCTTTACATTACTTGCTGCAGTCGCACCCAAACAATACATAGAGTTCTAGATAGCGACGCAAAAGTTGTATGTCAGTTTCTGTTGAAAGTAACTGAGTTATTTTCCATTTCATTCATTTATGTTTGAATATCTGTTAATGCGACTCCATTTTTCTTATCACAACAAGCATTCCCGTGATCAAAACTTTAAAGAACTTGGGTATTATGTTTCGCTATTTTACGCCTTATTTTAAATCGATCCACTACTTACTTTCCATCAGAGCCCGCATATTGGAGGACGCTTAAAACACTATATGGCGTGATCCAAAATATGAAAACCTAATTCACTTTCCAAAAATTTTATTATTTTTCAGTTTACCTCAAAAAATTCAATTGGAAATTGTATTTTCTCCCCATATAAGAGCTTGCTTTTCATGATAATTCCTATATTTGTTGGGATCTAAAAAGTAAATCTATTTGCTCCAAGTTCCCCATGTTTAATATTTGTGTTAAATTGCTATAATGGATCAATTTTCATAGTAAAATATTAAGAACAAAACCTTTTTCAGAAGAGCTTAGTATTCATAGAAAATTTTATGTGGATTGTGGTCCAAGAAATAGACCCACGCAGTTCCAATTTAACCCACCGTGAAATCACTATAATGAACAAATTTTCATCAACAATTAGGGCTTTTTGGCATGTAAGGGTTTACATTTCCTGAGAATCCTTATATGCAGTGATATCCAAAGATCTACGTGGTCTAAATTCAGTAAACTTGATTGCTTTACTATTATGAATGAATGAACTTTCGCCGTGAAGTATTGAAAATAAAATCTGTTTATCATATAAAGATTCAGTTTTCTTTGGAACAGTTATATGAAAACGAGTTCAATGGATTACCCCGGGGGGAATAAATTTTTCATACCAATTCAGAATGTCGAAGTACTATTACTCAGCGAGATATTCAGTTGAGAAATTTTTTTCCATATAACCATCTTTCAAGGTTAGGCAAAAAAATGGATCGATTAATTTGCAATAGCGTTCGTCCTTGGGCCAAAACATGCCAGTGCACCACATTTGATCAAAATATCTCGAAAGTATCCACCATTCGGATGAACACAAAATTACATGAAAAGACTTCAGACGGACAGACAGACAGATGGACAGACAAACTTAAAACGATTCAGGAAATGATTCTTGATGGATTCTTTCTGCATGTTACATACGTCCGCAGAAATTTACTACACCCTCTACCACAAGTGGTGTGGAATATTAACAGTATTTTCCTTGACTAAGGGCTATTAAGGATAAATAGTAAAACTTGGTAAAAAAAAAAGTGGGAAAAAACAGGCTACACCCACGCAACATTACAGATTATCGAAATTTCATCCATTTGACCTGATATCGTGTTTTATTTTCATTTCTACAATGCCAAAAATTTATCTTTGCATATTATATTTGTTATCAATAAAATAAATTTCATTTGTCAACAACGAATAAAAATTTACATTTTGTAAAAAACCGACACGAAACGCTTAAGTTTTTATGATAAATAGTTAATTTTACAGCATATACATTTTGCACTTTTTATGACGTCATAAAAAGTAAAGAATTATAAGAAATACTATGGAAACTTTTTATATTGAATGGAAAAATACAGACAGTTTTGGTATATATTTGCACAAATTTTAAATCAAAGTACAAACAGCAAACAATTATTTGATTTAAATAATATTTGTTCAAAGTTCATTTGCAGTCGTCCCTCGTTTAACGGGGTACTTGTAAACATCGTACAAAGTTTGCGAATATTTTAACGCAGTTTTGATAAACACCATTTTAGAAAATCGAATATTTGTTTTTATACCCTACAGCACTTACGGTACAGTTGAGTTTTTTGCGGCATGTGTCACATCCAGAAGGACTTGAGATAGAACCGACGTTTATTATATCGCTCGTTTTAGAATCACTTTCTAAATCGATTCAGTATATGATTCATAAAGTCAGCTTGTGTGTCGGTCTGATACCTGTTCACGTATTTCTGTATTCAACCAAAAAGCCACTACCCTTGTGATATTTTCATGAAATTTGGCAGACTAAAGTGTTTTAGCCCAACAACAAACGCTATTGACAATGATTCGGATCGGGCCACTTTTGCCATATTTCTTATATAACGCCGTATTTTGAAAAGGCGACACGTGAACAACAGTACAGTGTTGTAAAGTATTTATCGTGCAGCTTTTGCTTGTTTGAACAGATATTTAATTTTTTTATTTCATCATAAAGTTGAGTTTCAATTTTACGCAATTATAAAATTGTACCTCTTAAGACTTGGTTTTGATACAACACGGTACACATTCTCTTGATGTATTTTATATCTTCTATATATCTATATAATGAATTCATTATATTTATTTATTTCAAGAAACAAAAGAGATTCGATTTCCGACTATTGCGTTGCATCAGTGAGGACTTGTAGTTTACTGGGCAAACCAAGAGTGAATTGATGAAGAAGGGCCATTTATGTAGAACATTGAACAATGAAAATTTTTTCAAATCATACCAACAACATAAGCTAGGAACATATGAGCGATGTTCTAGCTTTGCATAGAGTTTCGGTAACAGAAGAGCATGTCGAAGTATTTAAGAAAAATTAATAAAATATGGGGATCATTGTAGTTCTAGATATTAGGAAAGCAGTAAGAAATCAGTACACATTACAAGCAAAGCTTACATACATAATTTACAATCTATCCAAAGAGATAATAAGTAAATGCTTTTATATATATATATATATAGCCAGATGAGAAAAATAACAGTTCCCCATGGCAAAAATTCCGATAACAAACGAGACTCAAATATACTGCGCGATTGTGGTGTTGAAGTTTTGTTGGCCTTCATTTACAAGGACAATAAAATAGGCGCATGTTTGAATGTGTTTATAAAAGGGTTGTTTTGTTCTTTTGTAGGATAGGTTTTATCTTAATGCATAAATATAAAGTAGAAACAATTCACATTAGTTTAATATATTTTTTAAGGGAAAACAAACTTTCTTTATATTAAGCTGCGAATAATTTGTCGATGAAAGTGAAGCTTTTTATTGATGCCTTTGCCGATCTTAATTTACGTTTTAAGCCAAGAAAAACATATGCAATTTATTTTGCTAAACGCTCGAAATAAGGAATAAGTCTCTACGTCAAAGGAATTTAATTCAGTCAGGTGGAAGATATTCGATTTCTGGATGGCCTTTCCAGGACATTATGAGAAAGTTTTCAAAAACTGCTAGTCTAGATGTAAGATCATCAAACTTATGAGTAACAATCAGTCAGGATTGGCTCCTAAAAAAGATGCGACAACATACGGGAGAATGGCCATTAACAGCGTTAGATCGCGTTTGAGGATATAACATAACAGTATTCACCGGCATACATAGAGAAAATAATACAGACCCTAGTAAGTGGCTGGCCAGTCTTCCAAAGGATTCCCTTTTGTACTACCGAAGAGTTAGTTAAGATTGAAATAAAGAATTCTTCCTTCTTCCAGAAAGCTGAGTCTCTTAGTGATGAAGTCTCGCGCATTTACGCATTCTACCAAATTCAATAATAAGCCAAATTCAATCTCTCTCTGGAATTTTGTTAACAATCAATGTAAAGTCTTTATGAACATTACTGAATCGATATGGAAGACTAAGCGTAATGTCAATCTTTCTTGTCTGACGATTTTATGACAATTATGGCTATGATACACACACCACGAATAGGTCATAATAGGCTCGGCTACTCAGCAGTGAACCATCTATTCGAAACATTATTTAAAGTCAGAGACTTGGAGGAACTTTTCTTCAATTTTGTTGATTTACTCGCCATCAGATATTCTGTAAAGGTAGCTGTAAGGAATGGTCATAAAGAAATTGTAATTTTTGCAGACAGCAAATCCCCTCTGCTCTTAGTAAGTAAGTAAAAGAGACCTAGATAATCAATATGTATTTGAAATACATAAAGTGATCTCGAATCGAAGACTTCCAACTAGTATGGATGCCAGGTTAGTGTGGCTACTTTTTAAATGCAAAAGTTAATTTATATGCACAACGAGCTCAATTTGATAGCAGAATTTTGTCCGTCAAATGTACTCCCAATGAGCCAATGAAGGGTAATTCGAAAACTCATCTTTCAACAAATAAACGATGAAACTAAAGAAATCGCGCATGCCAAAGACGACCGATTATTTCATAAAATAATTCCTACTTTTAACTTTAAACAGATTATAAGGCGATCTCTTGAATTTTTTAAAACAAAAAATGAAGCACATCTTGGGGCATTAACTTGCTTTATTGAGAAAACAAATTTGTTTTTTTAACTTACGATAATTTTTTTTCTTTAACTTTAATCTTACATCACTATTTACGTCTTCACGATCTCCTAATACACTCAACATATTGGCTTCAACATATAAAGACCTGGACATGTAAGCCACATTTCTCACAATCCCTTCAATCTCAACATCCAAGAAAAAGAAAATATTAATTAATTAATTCTATATGTAAAACTAGATAATGTCTATATTTTATATCACATTATGTAATATTTCCTTGCACTGCTTTCACACTAGCGAAAGAATATAATTGGACTGGACATCCAGAAATACTTAGATTGTTAAGTATTCATTTTATTTTCATTATTTTATAATTAAAATCACTTCGATTGTCAAAAAATTTCTTAGGGCTGGTGTAGTCATAAGAAAAAGCACTTCGGCAATATATTGACTTTCCCCATACTGCTTATTTGTTATTATCTGG
Organism: Glossina pallidipes; assembly: GCA_000688715.1. Classification (NCBI taxonomy): domain Eukaryota; kingdom Metazoa; phylum Arthropoda; class Insecta; order Diptera; family Glossinidae; genus Glossina; species Glossina pallidipes. The sequence goes on from KK499894.1 coordinate 665,417, forward strand.
TTCAACAGATTATCGCGTTAAATGATTGCAAGTCCATGGTGAGCAATAATGTACAGGTACGTTCAGCGCTCATCCTCAAGCTTTTAAAGATATAGGTTGGAGAAGAAAACGTACAAAATTCCCATCACATTCGTATGAAATTATGAAATGCGGAAGGTGAAGAAGCAGTTCCATGTTTTATGGCTTGTAACATACCGTTCGGCGCTAAATTTCATCCAAGCAATAGTAAATAGCATTTGTTTTTGGCGGAAACATCGGACAAAAAGTTATATATAATAAGTTAGTAGATTTCATAAATGAGGAACATTTTCTTTATTATTTTTTTTGCCTCACTTAACAAAGTGGGCTAGTGATTATTATGATAGTACATGAGTACTATTAGGGCAAAACAAAGCAAGAATTTATTTTCTATGCTAATGATCTTTTTTATAGCATAAATGCATTTTATTTATTTTATACAATTTCTTAAAAAGACGTTACACAAAAGTTTGATGCCATTGACCCTAGCAGTGATCAAACTATTCTATGTAAAAAAAGGTATAGTGACCGATTGAATTTTTTATTGTTTACACACATCATGTACATTTCTAGCATAATTTCAACTTCTTAGAATGTCGCCAAAACAAAGAATTTTGTATAAAAACTTTATATAGAAGTATCATTTTACATCACTCAACAGCATAGCATGTATTTATTGTTTACAAAATATAATTAAATTCGTTTTAATTTTTATATAAATTTAATGAACATTGACACTAGAGACAATATTAATTTTGAATTTTATTGAAATGTTTCCAGGCAACCTGAACCATAGGCAAAAAATTTCCGCAAGTATAACATACTATTATTACAAAATCTAAGAACGGAAAAGGTGGTAACTTAAACATTCACTTTGTAGCAAATCCTTTTTATTTACTATTCTACGTTCGCAACATTTGTTAGCTAAACGTGACATATTACAAATTCTTAAACAAGATCGCAAGCAAGCATAGGCATCTTGTTGTGGGAAGCTTAGCAGTAAGAACGTAATAACAAAGAAAATTGCAATGGTCGGGAATACAAAAAGCATTCATACATATATAATAATATAATAGAAAAATTTTAAATCACATCAATAATTTGATAAACAACCGTTTCGCCTTCACCGTCCTCGAAGTTATCGCCGTTATCGGTTTCTTCACTTTCTTCAATTGCAGCGTACATTTCATAACGGTCATAATGTTCAGTACTTGTCTCATTATCGTCCGGGTCATCTTCAATAATCTCAATTTCATTCGCTTTTGCTTTTTCTTCTGACGATTTAAGCAAAGTACGTAAACGATTTGATAAATCTTCACCCTGACGTTTTGTCTTACGGGGTTGCGCAATCACATTTTTTCTGGAACGCAATATTTTCATATAAGTCTTTTTAATTTCCGTTCCATTACAAAACACAAAAACTTACACAGATTTTAAATCCTCCAATCTAGGTACGGTGACCGGGAGTGACTTTTGCCCCTTTGCCTCCAACTCGGCCAGTTCTTTGGGATGAGTTTTTTTCTTATGCGAACGACAATTGGATCCATTGGAAAAAGTTTTGTCACAGAAGTTGCACTTGTACGGTCGCATGCCTGTATGCAATATCAAATGGTTTTTGAAAGCTTTGGAACGTTTAAAGGCTGCATCGCAAAACTCGCATTTATAACGTTTCACGTCCGAATGCACAAGACGATGAGCTAAATAAGTACGGCGGGTATTTAATTTAAGACCACAATCTGGGCAAACAATTGCTGTATCCGTATGAATATCCATGTGACACTAAAAATATATGTGAATTTTAATCTGGCCATTAGCTAAATGTACTTCTTTACCTTTAATCGTGCCTTATTTTTAAAACGACTTTTGCATACTTCACATTCAAATGGACATTCGTTCGTATGCACCAGTTGATGTTCATTGAGACCCGCTAACGTTTTGCACGCTCGTCCACATTGATCGCAAATGTAAGGCTTTAATTGATGATGTATGGCGTTTACGTGCACGCGCATTGCATTCACTTGGGAAAATTTCCGGCCACAATACGGGCAAGGTATGACGAGTTTCTCTTCAGTGGACATATGCTGACGCTTATGCTTCTTTAAATTGCTTTCCGTTTGACAATCTTTATTGCACACACTGCATACAAAATCTGGTAATTGATCGATTTTTACTTTATGTTTTGTTTCCATGTGTTTGCGATAAATATTTGGATTCTTATATTTGCGTTTACAAGTCTCACAAGCGTAGCGATAGGTTGATTGATAGCCTCTGGATGAATTTGTTGGGCGACCTCTAGGCCGTTGCTTTAATAACAAACCAAGGTCATCCGCAACCGACTTGTCTGCATTAGATTTACTTTCTTCATCGAAATATATGTACTCCTCTTCTTTTCCTTCCTTATTTTTCGTTTTTTTCACGTTTGTTAAAATGGCGCCATCACTGGTAAATACATCTTGTTCTTCGAAAGGTAGCCTAAGTTTTTTATTTTGCTGTTGTCTTAGGTCATGGTCATTTTTACAATTGAACTCTTTAAGCGAATCATTGTCTTCCTTTTCCCCAACAGCGGGTTTTTCGTCACTATTTTTACGTTTCAATGCTAAACTTTTTTTAGTTTCATGGATTTCTTCTCGTTCCGTGTTAAATTCAATCATATCATACTCATAAATTGCCTCTTCTTCACTCTGGTTCTCTTCCTCTAAATTGATTACTTCCTCATTTACTACAAGCTCCGTCACTTGCACGTTTTCGCCTTCTTCAACAAGGGCTCCCTCTCCTTCTTCTTCACCTAATGCCTCTTCAGCATTAATATAATGCAACCCGTCGTCTTCAACTTCATAGTGATTTGGAGATCTACGCTTGTGTACAATATGTTGCCACTTTTCATCAATAAGACCGCACTTGCCGCGCACTTCCTGAGCTTCAGCTAACGTAACAGGTTTTTGAGTATCTAGTTGATAAAACATTGTTTGTACTTTGTTCACATGCTCCGTGAAAGAGACTAGCTCTTCTATCAGCGTGTAGCAATCCCGACAGAGGCATGTTGAAATATGATCTTCCTTTTTAATCTAGCATCATAAATATAATGCCTAATTATTAATTATAACTTAAGACTATGCATATGCGCTTACATTTACCCAGAAGTACTTCCCTATAGTTGTCGCTAGAGTAGTATTTGCTGGTTCATTTTTATTAAATACATTTAAAACCTCCGCACCTTCTTCTTGTTGTTTGGCACATAATCGGCACCAATTCAACCACGAATTGTTAACATTAGGATTAGCATAGTCGTCATTCACTTGTAGCGGCATTTTTGATATTTTATGCCTATTCCACACAAAAAAATAAACAATTTTCCTTTTTTTCCCCCTTCAATAGTGAAATTACTAAAATATTTGACTAATGCTGTCTCCTGGGGTACTGCCAGGTATAACAAATTTTTATCTAGCAAAATGTCAAAAGACTACAATAAAATTTTAATATTTGGCGGATATAAATAGTGCACCATTTGGTGGTATATAAACTCTGTACTAAATAGATGTAATAAGAAATTATTTAAGATGGATGATCATTTCAGCGAATACGGATTCAATTAATTGGCTTTATCGGACAAAGGCGTAAACTGACATATTCAACTTTGTTTACATGTACCTCTTAATTGCTTCACTGAGGGGAATTAATGACAATAAAGGAGAGGTGCGAATGAATCTGTCTAGCTTAATAAAGGCCAACGATCAAGTTAAAATAGATCAAAATCTAAAAAATACATTTAGAGTAATTAAATACGTTAGCTTTGGTTTTGGTTGAAAACGTCTCAACATTTTACGACAATTTGGGCCATTCAAAGCATTTTAAAGGATTTTATGTACACATGTAGCGTACGTTGCATATTTATATATGTGTATATGAATGTAAAAGCAAATTAAATTCTTGATAGATTAATAAAATGGAGAAAAATTACTCTAGGAAATGAGACACGGGGACGAACTTCACTGACGTGGTACAACAAAGGGAAAGAATGGATTAAATTTTTTGATTTGACATCTATATTTAGAACTGCAAACAATTTTGACTTTTTTTTTGGGTCCTTCTAAAATAATATCTAGAATGTAAAATAAAGTTTTAAATAGTATAACTTAAAAGAAACTTAAATTAGTATAAAATAAACATAAATAACAAATACTTTCTAAATAAGTTGTCTTTGTTTCTTCTTATACGCTTTTCTTTTTTGTTTTGTTTATTTTTATGTGTGTGCATGCAAGATCATATGATTTGCCAAGCTTTATGAGCTTATAAGGCAATTCTTTTATTTTTTAAAACTTACCTGAAACTGGGTCAAACTGGTCAAAAAACGAATCTATTCCAAAGTAAATCGCGCAAAATCACACTACACATTGCTTAATTGGTTTGTTTTCCTCATTGATAATATGCCACTTATGTGGCATATATACTTGACATCATATATTCATACTCCCGTCCAACTTATTTTAGAAAAAAAAATTTCCAAACCAATGAATGACAGAACATTTAATGCTTAAAAACACAAAACTTAAAATAGTAATAATAATGACAGTAATGCAATGAGAAAAGATTGGCAAGCAAAATTATTTATTTCCATTTACGATATTACAGAAAGTATTTATATAAAGTATTTACGATATGTGAAAAAAAATATATATATGCATATAGGTCATGTGCAATGTAGAAATAATAGTGTTGTGGTGATGAATTGTGGCGAAGAAGAGATAAAAAGCACCAAAGCGGCTATTGCGAGTTAATGCCGAAGGAACATGAGATTCAAGTAAGCAACGAGCTTATCCCCAAGTTAATGTTGACACACGTGAGTTCCCAATATAAAAAAGAAGTGAGGAATGATCGGAAAGCTGCGGATCAGAATTCCATCGTGCAAGGAAGCTCACCTAGGATTGCGAATGAGAAAAGTAAACAAGTATAAGCTCATTGCAGTAACGTTGAGGAAACTAATTGTCTATTCTTTCGAAAAATGCTGACGGAAGATAGATTATGTTGGCCGAGGAAAATTGCAGAGCAGATCATTACGTTAAAATCGTAAATTAATTGATAGTGCAATGTTTTCTAGTGCACTGCAAATATTTCCTAATGCATAAATTCATTTCATTAAAAAATTTGAAAAAGAAAAATTCAAAATTTGTCTTATTACAATACAGCATTATTTACCTATTTCCAACCTATTTACCTATTTCTTTGCATTTTTTATGTATCAATTCGTTTCATATTTTTAATAAAATGCATTTTCCTAAGAAAATTTGTTGTTATACATTCATTTCATTGAACAATTTGAAAAATAAATTTCAAAAGTTGTCTTATTGTAAACAGTTTTTAGATCACCGATCAGATATTTCTTCCATTTCAAAAATATATGCCACCAATACGTTTTTTTAAGTAGCTGCAGTGACTTACCTACCTGTAGTCATATACTTTTTCAAATTGATAAACTCCCGCGCAACGCTCAAACATACGCGTTTATTTATTTCTTGTCATCCTTTAGTACGTCATTGTTGACCTTTGATTCTGTGCGACCGCGTGGATCATCTGCGAATTCAAATGGAAATTTGGGAAACCAATTTAATATTGTCTGCTGCGTGGTTACACTATAATCAAATACACTATTTGTGTTTTACGCGGCCTGCGATGCCGTTGTTCACGTAAGAATTCATTCTTCATGACACTACGAATTTCCGGCCGATCAGTTATAAGAAAAAAGCCCATATTATTTCTTAAAACTCGGAATATTTTACTTCTACTGGTAAAGTGTCTAACTCTTAACAAAAAAACCAAAATTGTAAAGTTAAGTCATTGCTAAATAAAAAAGTCTCAAAGTTGGCAAAATTCTAAACAACAAGTTTCATCATTGCCAACCTTATAGAATGCAATCAAATTAGTGCTAAAGACTTTGAGTATTTTGTTTCTTATCACGAACATCTGAGATTAATACATGGGAAAGGAAAGTCGAGTGACAGATGGCAACGCCTCAAATGTGACAAAAGTATAACTACACATTCTTTCATCTTGTAGACTCTCTCTTCGCCTATGAATTCCGGAAAATAAAAGATGGAAGTTTGCGAGAGAAAGCAAAGGACATTAGTTTAAACAAGTAGTGCGAACAGCAGTTCGATGCATTTTGTGCTTATACACTGCATTTGAAATCAATCCATGGCAAAGGCGGGTCCCGCGAATAACGGTATTGCCGTTTTATTGATGAAAACTTTTAACATTAAAAGACATTTTCTAAGTCAAGCATGTGAAACATCTGATACTAAGTACAGAAAAAACATCCAATTACAAGACTTTAAAGTAGATATAATATGTAGAGAATGCGGTAACCAACTCAACTCATTCTATTGTTGCTCTCCTTACGCATTGACTATTTTTGAATTATTGACACAAAAGCAATTTTCAATAATTCGATGCTCATAACAAAACAATGTCAATTTCAAAGGATTTAATGTAGGTTGTTATTATACATCTAAAGAGCTTGCAAACAGCTGTTTTACGAGGTATTTTTGATTTTTGTTTTCTTTTTTTTTGTCCACGAAGTGTATTGTAAAGCATTCAATAAATTTTAGCTTGGTAATAACGTCTGTTAACATCTTTTTTCTACCAGCTGTGTGGTTATTTTTGTAATGCAAAAAGGTTTTTCTGGAAAAATTTTATAAAATTTTAATAATACTATAATAACCTGTAGATAACGACAAAATGAGTGAATGGCAATTGTGGTGTCGCTTATGTGCTGACCGGAATTCGGAATGTTACACTAATGCTTTCCATTGCGAAGCTCTAAAGGCTGCCAACCCAAATATGACTTTAGTCCAAGCCATTGAAAAATGTTTTTCGGTGAAAGTAAAAGCAATTGTTAGCCTAGTCGACCGCAATGTAAATTATCTTACATTTTCATTTAGATAACCCCAGAGGATGATTTTCCGAAAGTACTATGTTCCCAATGTCTACGTTTAATTAATGACATTGTTGACCTTAGTGGACGTGTTATCAAAACGCAGGAAATATACAATGAATTAATATATAACGCAAAGCAAAATACTCAAATGAATATTGACGTAAATGTTGATGCACTTGTGACTAGAAAATCTGCTTTAACGAATGGCAAGCAAAGTCCAACATGCAGCAGCATAAACAAGGTATCTTCTATAAATATTAAAAATGAACCTGAAGCAGAAGAGGAGCAAAGCATTGAAAAGATTATAGAACTTGCAGCAGAAGAACACGTTTATGAAAGCAATCCGGACCAGGAAGATGGATCATGCTGTGATTCGGATCCATTTAGTAGCATAGAGGATTTTGGTAATCAAAAGGAAAGCGAGGACAGAGCGAAGCTTGATGTGTTATTGAATATAGAATGCAACGAATGTGCTAAAGAATTTCAGTCTTTTGATTCTTATCGTGAACATCTGAAATTAATGCATGGAAAAGGAAAGTCAAGAGATAAATGGGAATGCCCCAAATGTGACAAAACTATAACTACAACATTTTTTTTTAAACGTCATCTTATAGACACTCACTTTGGCCAGAAATCCCAGAAAATAAGACATGAAATGTCACGCAAATTGCGAGATAAAGGAGGGGACATTGACTTAGAAATCTCCTGCAATGATTGTGGGCAGCAGTTCGAAACATTCCATTCTTATAGAAGGCATTTGAAATCTGTGCACAGCAAAGGTAGAGCACGCGAAAAATGGGATTGCCCGAAATGTAATAAGACCGTGACGACAAGTTTTAACTTTAGAAGACATCTTCTAAGCCACGTGGGTCAGAAATCTGATTCTAAACATAGAGAAAAAATCCAATTACCAGACATTAAAGTAGACATCACCTGCAGAGAATGTGCTGGTCAATTCAACTCATTCCAATGCTATCGTCAACATTTACGATTGGCACATGACAAAGGGAGGGCCCGCGAAAATTGGTGTTGTCCACTTTGCGACATCACAGTGTCGACCAGCTATAGCTTTCGACGTCACCTCCTGACCCACATACCAGACAAAGAAAGAAGAACTCATCCGTGTTCATTGTGCAGTAAGAGTTTCGTTACATATTCAGAGTTGCGCATTCATCTGTTCAGGCATAAACCACTGGAAGAACGGAATGTGATACCATGCCCGCATTGCACCAAACGCTTTTCTACCAATAAGTTGCTACAAACACATATTAAATGCATGCACCTTAACGAGAGACAAAAACGTGTAACGACCAAAAAATACCAAGATGAAAAGCATGTCGTCTGTGAAGAATGCGGCATGTGTTTGCGCAATAAAACCAATTTAAAAATTCACATGCAAAGACATAGTGATAGTGCGCCGTTTGAATGTGAAGTATGCAAGAAGCGCTTTAAAAATCCTAGACGGTTGAAGGTAATCAATCATCTTATTTAAAATAAGCAATTTTCACTTTATTGGTTTCTTTCAGATACATAGTGAAATTCATGATTCACATAAACACGTTTGCACTATTTGTGGCCAGCAATTAAATACTCGTAACACCTTGAAACGACATATGTTAGTGCATAATGGAAAAAAACAACAAAAATGCGATTATTGTGGTCAAGGTTTTAATCATTCAACAAACTTGAAAATACACCTGCTTTCTCATACCGGTCTTAAACCATACGC